>CM059819.1:21613788-21923788 GCA_030435695.1 Brachymystax lenok tsinlingensis
GAAACATGATAACACATCTCATCTGTACCAGATGACATATACTGTAACACACAGTCAGAGGGGAAATCTGAGGAAACGTGATAACACATCTCATCTGTACCAGATGACACACAGTCACAGTTCCTCAGGAAATCTGACGTGATCAACATCTCAAATGGTTGTGTCAGATTTCCTCTCTGACTGTGTGTTACATTATGTGTCATTCCAATATAGTGCACTACTACTAGGTCAGATCCCTATAAAAGAGGTTAGCTGACAACGTCGCCAAAACGATGCTCAGGCTTCAATAGGGCAGAAGGCCATGTGTTCTTGTGATTCTGTGTGGCCAGATAGCTAGCAACAATGACAAAGAAGCTGCCATGTGGGGAATCGTATGTGGTTCATTTCAGCTAGTTTTATCTGATTATTGATATGCTAATATGGCAAAACTTCGTTAGCTAGCTAACCAACAAATGTAATAATGTATTTGAGAGACAACAAGTGCTCGTTGTGCAAATGTATTTATGTATTTATGTTCAATAAACATAGGAGACGAAATATAGTTTCCATGTTGTCAACAATCTAAGCCAAAGCAGTCTGTTTTGACCTATAGTTGACATGTTGCCAACAATGATCCCTATTTGATGTCACTTGTTAAATCCACTTCAATCGGTGTAGGTGAAGGGGAGGAGACAGGTTAAAGAAGGATTTTTAAGCCTTGAGACAAAAAGAGACATGGATTGTGTATGTGTGCCATTCAGAGGGTGAATGGGCAAGACACAAGATTTAGGATGGCAGGGTAGCCTGGTGGTTAGAGCGTTGGACTAGTAACCAAAAGGTTGCAAGTTCAAATCCCTGAGCTGACAAGGTACAAATCTGTTGTTCTGCCCCTGAACAGGCAGTTAACCTACTGTTCCTAGGCCGTCATTGAAAATAAGAGTTTGTTCTTAACTGACTTGTTAATTGCCTTTGAACAGGGTATGGTAGTAGGTGCTAATGACTAGTGTGTCATGAGATTTGACCAATGGCCATCATCTCATCTGTCAACAACTTCCTCACAGAAACCTAGAAGTCCTGGCAAGCTGTGGCTATGTCCCAAATTGCACCCTATGCTATGCACTACTCTGTGAAATGTAGTGGACTATATAGATGATAGGGGTACAATTTGGGATGCAAGCCTCATTGAAACATGTATGCATATCCCATCAGATGCCGGACATGTAATCTGTGCATATTTTACACATATATCTCCTCTAAACCCACAGGGAGAGAGATGAGGCGGCCCTATTGAATTATTCAGAGGTACTCCATTTATATATCTGGAATGCTGTTTATTTCTATTCATCAGGCTGAACAGGATTCGCCGGCAGAGGTTGGCGACTCTCCACAAGGCGTATATTTTTAATACTGTCCTCATCAGGGTTAAAACCTAGCTGAGGGAAATGTCACACACACACACACACACACACACACACACACACACACACACACACAAAGCAGAGGCTCAGCATGTTCTCTGTCTATCTGTCTGATGTACTGAAGAGAGCAGAGACATCAAATGTTCTCCGTCTCAGGGATATGCCCTCTCTTTTTGAAAGCACTCTGTTCTGATCTAGATGTGAAGTTCATATGGACCCAGACAGTGTTAAATAGTGCAGAATACTGCATAAATAGTGCAGACTGTATATGGTCTCACAGCTCAGCTCTCTCTCTTCCTCTTTCTATCTTCTGCCCCTCTCTCTCCTACCTATCTCTGTCTATCCCCTGCATATCTCTTTCGTTCTATCTTTTCTGCCCTTCTCTCTTCCTGTCTACACCCTGCTACTCTCTCTTCACCCTGTATCTTCTCTCTCTCTCTCTCTCTCTCTCTCTCTCTCTCTCTCTCTCTCTCTCTCTCTCTCTGTCTCTCTCTGTCTCTCTCTCTCTCTCTCTCCACTCTTCTCTCGCTCTCGCTCTCTCTCTCTCTCTCTCTCTCTCCACCATTTCTCAATTTCTCTCCACCCTTTCACAATCTCTCTCTCTCTCTCTCTCTCTCTCTCTCTCTCTCTCTCTCTCTGAGACAGACAGACACTCACTGTAGCTAATGAGCTCATCCACGCTAACTTCACTTTCTGGGGCGGTTTCCCAAACACAGATTACATTTGAGACATTTAGCAGACGCTCTTATCCAAAGAAACTAGGGTTAAGTGCCTTGTTCAAGTCACATCGACAGATTTTTCACCAAGTCAATTCAGGGATTCAAAACAGCGACCTCTGGGTTACCGGCCCAAAACTCTTAACCGCTAAGCTATCTGCAGCCTAGAATAATCCTAGACACAATGCATTTTCAATTGAGCTTGTCAATTGAGCTTGCTTTTTAGGCCAGTGCTTCATTTGTGTCCGAGAAATCTTTATCAAAGGAGAGAGACATTTTCTCATTTTAATGGATGTTTGAAGCAAAGCTACACACACTGAGTTTTGCCATTGCAGTTGCAACCCAAAACGTTATTGTACCACTCTCTATGTATAGCTCTCTATCACAGCAACATGTTGGACAGAACATGACTCTCCTCACCTCACAGTACCATCCTAGGGCCCAATGATCACTCTATTCCTATAGGGGCCCTTGGGAGTAAAAGACCCATAGACCTCTTGGGAGTATAAACCAGCACACAAGTGATTATGGGTTCTAGCATTGAGACACACACACAATCTCTTTCTCTCTCCTCTCTCTCTCTCCTCTCTCTCTTCTATCTCCTCTCTCTCTCTCTCTCTCTCTCTCTCTCTCTCTCTCTCTCTCTCTCTCTCTCTCTCTCTCTCTCTCTCTCTTAATTCAATTCAATGTGCTTTATTGGCATGACGTAACAATGTACATTTTGCCAAAACGTACTTTGGAGATTAAGTGATATATTTACAATATTAACATACACTACCATTCACTTTCCTTGTTTTTGAAAGAAAAGTTTTTGGTCCACTAAAAGAACATCAAATTGATCAGAAATACAGTGTAGACATTGTTAATGTTGTAAATGACTATTGTAGCTGGAAACGGCAGATTTTTTTATGGAATATCTACATAGGCGTACAGAGGCCCATTATCAGCAACCATCACTCCTGTGTTCCAATGGCACGTTGTGTTAGCTAATCCAAGTTTATCATTTTAAAAGGCTAATTAATCATTAGAAAACCCTTCTGCAATTATGTTAGCACAGCTGAAAACAGTTGTTCTGATTAAAGAAGCAATGAACCTGGCCTTCTTTAGACTAGTTGAGTATCTGGAGCATCAGCATTTGTGGGTTCGATTGCAGGCTCAAAATGGCCAGAAACCTAGAACTTACTTCTGAAACTCATCAGTCTATTCTTGTTCTTAAAAATGAAGGCTATTCCATGCAAGAAATTGACAAGAAACTGAAGATTTCGTACAATGCAGTGTACTACTCCCTTCACAGAACAGCGCAAACTGGCTATAACCAGAATAGAAAGAGGAGTGGGAGGCCACGGTGCACAGCTGAGCAAGATGACAACGACTCCGGGATGCTGGCCCTTTACGCAGAGTTGCAGAGAAAAAACCATATCTTAGACTGGCCAATAAAAAGAAAAGATTAAGATGGGCAAAAGAACACAGACACTGGACAGAAATTTGACCAACTGGGGTCATTTTGTTAGTCTCCACGAGGTCAAATGGTATTTCTAGGGGGTTTAGGGTTAAGGTTAGAATTACGTAAAGGTTTATTATTTTATTTAACCTTTATTTAACTAGGCAAGTCTGTTAAGAACAAATTCGTGTTTACAATGAATGCCTACCGAAAGGCAAAAGGCCTCCTGCGGGGACAGGGGCTGGGATTATATTTTTTTTTAAATTAAAAATAAATAAATATAGGACAGAACATACATCACAACAAGAGAGACAACACAACACTACATGAAGAGAGACCTAAGACAACAACATAGCAAGGCAGCAACACATGACAACACAGCATGGTAGCAACACAACATAACCACAACATGGTAGCAACACAACATGGTACAGACGTAATTGGGCACAGACAACAGCACAAAGATCAAGAAGGTAGAGACAGCAATACATCATACAAAGCAGCCACAACTGTCAGTAAGAGTGTCCATGATTGTATCTTTGAAAGAAGAGATGGAGATAAAACTGTCCAGTTTGAGTGTTTTTTGCAGCTCGTTCCAGTCGCTAGCTGCAACGAACTGAAAAGAGGAGCGACCCAGGGATGTGTGTGCTTTGGGAACCTTTAACAGAATGTGACTGTCAGAACGGGTGCTGTATGTGGAGGATGAGGGCTGCAGTAGATATCTCAGACAGTGGGGAGTGAGGCCTAAGAGGGTTTTAAAAATAAGCATCAACCAGTGGGTCTTGCGATGAGTATGCAGAGATGACCAGTTTACAGAGGAGTATAGAGTGCAGTGATGTGTCCTATTAGGAGCATTGGTGGAAAATCTGATGGCCGAATGATAAAGAACATCTTGCCGCTCGAGAACACCCTTACCTGTCGATCTCCGTAATCTAGCATGGGTAGGATGGTCATCTGAATCAGGGTTAGTTTGGCAGCTCGGATGAAAGAGGAGCGATTACTATAGAGGAAACCAAGTCTATATTTAACTTTAGCCTGCAGCTTTGATATGTGCTGAGAGAAGGACAGTGCACCGTCTAGCCATACTCCCAAGTACTTGTATGAGGTGACTACCTCAAGCTCTAAACCCTCAGAGGTAGTAATCACACCTGTGGGAAGAGGGGCATTCTTCTTACCAAACCACATGACCTTTGTTTTGAAGGTGTTCAGAACAAGGTTAAGGGCAGAGAAAGCTTGTTGGACACTAAGAAAGCTTTGTTGTAGAGCATTTAACACAACATCCGGGGAGGGGCCAGCTGAGTATAAGACTGTATCATCTGCATATAAATGGATGAGAGAGCTTCCTACTGCCTGAGCTATGTTGTTGATCCAGAACTTCTTGGGGTTAGACCCACAGAGAGAGAACTGCTCCTTAAAGTAACTAACTTTGGCCTTCCGGATAGCCTGAGTACACTTATTTCTCATTTGCCTGAACGATAGCCAGTCAGCCTTTCGCCAAATGCAATTCTTGAGGTGGAGTAAATCTGCAAGATCACGGTGGAACCAGGGGCTGAACCTGTTTTTAATTCTCATTTTCTTTATGGGGGCGTGTTTGTTTACAATACCATTTAAAATATCAAAAAGAAGGTCCAAGCGTCTTCGACAGAGGGAATCAAGCTGATTCTATACCATTTTACAAAGGCCAGGAAGGCTTGCTCAGTAAAGTTTTTTAGCAAGAGTCTTTAACAAATCTGGACAGGTCGTTTCACTGAGCAGCAATTACGAACACAGGCTGTAAAACAGTGATCACTAAGGTCATTATAGAAAACATCAGACTGATACCTATCAGGATTATTTGTGAGGATAACATTGAGGAGAGTAGCCTTTTCTGGGTGTTTGGAGTCATACCTTGTGGGATTGGTAATAATCTGAGAAAGATTTAGGGAGTCCCATTGCTTTAGGACTTTGTCAGGTGGTTTGAACATGTCCCAGTTTAGGTCACCTAGCAGGACAAATTCAGACTTAGTGTAAGGGGCCAGGAGAGAGCTTAGGGCAGGTAGGGTACAGGCCGGTGCTGATGGAGTATGATAGCACCCAGCAACAGTCAACAAAGAGCTATTTGAAAGTGTAATGCTTAAAACCAGCAAATCCAATTGTTTGGGGACAGACTTGGTGGAGATAGCCGAGCACTGAAGGTGATCCTTGGTAAAGATTGCCACTCCCCCACCTTTGGAAGATCTGTCTTGCCGAAAAAGGTTATAACCAGAAAGGTTAACATAAGTATTCAAAACACTCTTCCTTAACCAAGTCTCAGTAATGACCAACACATCTGGATTGGAGCTGTGAACCCACACTTTCAATTGATCCATTTTAGGTAATAAGCTTCTAGTGTTAACGTGCAGAAAACCCAAGCTTTTACGAGAGCAGAAATCAGTGAAGCAGATATCAGAGCACAAGTCAGAATTGGGGCTAGCAACAGTAGATGGGCCAGGGTGTACATGCGCATTTCCAGATATCATCAACAGTAATACAATCAAGGCACAGCATAGGACAGGGAGAGCTCTGCAGTGTTGATTTATGACATTTGAATGTACATCAGATGGCAACAAGATCATATTGTACAGCAATTTCATCAGGTAACATGAATACAAAGCCGACAAAAGGTGGTTAGAATAGGATAGGAGGTCAAGTCTGTGTAACCAATAGAGGGTCAGAGTTCCGAGTGTGGGAACAAACATAGTCTGTCCCACGGTTGGGTAAAGAACGTTTATAGTCAACAAAGTATGCAGGAGTCATAGAGCACAATATTTATTTTTATGTATAACGACTTGGGGCTAGCCATTGTAAGTGGTGGGGTACCTGTACCAGACAGGGGGAGACAGGCCAGGGCTGATGGTGAACAAATCACCAGGTGGAATCCAAGCAGCAGTGCAGCAGGCAACCTGAGTAGGTGTCACACCTACCTGGGAGAAGCTTTTATTTCTGGAGGCAGATTTCTTGTAGAAAATGCCAGTGAATGGTCTTTGAACAGCAGGAGGGGGCTTCAGAAGATGCTTCAAAGACTCCTGACACTTGTTGGGCCCAAAGGCCTCGACACCTTTTACTTCACACCTTAGCGCTAATTGCAAGCCTGGGCGCCTTAACTCAGCATTCAGTCCCCATAAAATAAAATATATAATTGTAATGTACTTTATTATTATTATTTTTTTTTCTTCTTGGCTTTCAAAATAGCATCAGACCAAACACTAGTCACTCAGTTCCAGGTTGGATGGTGTCCTCATGTCTCTGCTCTTTGTTTGCTAGAGCACCCTCCGTATAGCTTGGGAAAATAACACCTTGGAAGCAGTAATCTCTCTGGTTAAGGCCATACTGTGGAGGGTAGCATCCTGCATATGTACCTGCCGAAAAATCCAAGTTTATTTTACTCCAAATCTATCCTTTTGTAAAAAACATGTTAAAAAATTTGAGATGTCACATACAGCTGTGTCTCTCTCTCTGAGGGGGGCCGGGGTTAGGAGCTAGGGTTAGTTTTAGGGTTAGGGTTAGGAGCTAGGTTTTTGGGTAAAGGTTAGGGTTAGGGTTAGGGTTAGGGTTAAGGTTAGGGTAAGAGTAAGAGTACCGGTTAGGGTCATGTTTAGCGTTAGGGATTAGGGAAAATAGGATTTTGAATGGGACTGAATTGTGTGTCCCCTCAAGGTTAGCTGTACAAGACTATGTGTGTGTGTGCGTGTGTGTGTGTGTGCGTGTCTGCACATGTGTGTGCGAATATGCTCCTGAGCGCAAAACCTAGCTTCCTCCAAAATACAAACCAACTCTGAGAGTCAGGCGTTTGAGACCAAACTAGGTCGAGAATCCTCCAGAAAACAGAAAGAGGTAAATTGGGTCTTTGACATTTCTGTGCTCACACAAGCATAAGCACATTTGCAATTATGCACAGACACACAGACACACACAAGTCCCCTGTAGGGCTAGATTAATATATGATTACATCAAAGGAGTTGCAGCGTCGTTTCCTGTTCTGTGTTCAAGTGGGGCTTCACACATCGAGAGAGAGAGAGAGAGAGAGAGAGAGAGAGAGATGTTTGCCAAGACTCTAAAGGTTGTGACACTTGACATAGGACAGCACCCCACTGGCCCCACCCACCACCAGAGCATCACCACCTCCATCGGCGCAGCCAGACTGGACCGAGCCTACTACCCCACAGCCCCCGGCCCAGACCTGGCCCTCTCCCCTCCACTGCAGGACCAGTGCAGCTACGCGGAGGCCCTCAGAGGAGAACTCTGTAGGATTGAGTGAGATTAAACAGCTCCTCCAATACAACTGCACTAAACGCACACACACACACTCCTAACTTCCTGTGTGTGTGTGTGTGTGTGTGTGTGTGTGTGTGTGTGTGTGTGTGTGTGTGTGTGTGTGTGTGTGTGTGTGTGTGTGTGTGTGTGTGTGTGTGTGTGTGTGTGTGTGTGTGTGTGTGTGTGTGTGTGTGTGTGTGTGTGTGTGTAAGATAGGTGCAGTTAGGTGTGTGTGTGTGTTCACAGGGAGTCATTCAGACTGTTTCAGGAGGCTAAGGGTAATCAATAACGTTTTACTAAACCCTGACTGGAGTCATGCCATGTTGCTATGGCGATGATGGAACCCCTTGGGAGGCCATGAGCTCTAACAGAATTTTTTGTGTTCCAGAACGGTCTCTTTACAGTGACAGTGCACTATATGCAAGATTTTTTCAGACACTATCACTTATACTGTAGAACACAGCACAGGAATCTGCTGCCTTGCCTTGGATGTGATCATATCTTATCTAGTGTGTGTTCGTGTGCGAGCGAGTGAAAGAATCTATGATTTTCACATAAAAATGCAGGTTTCACTTCAATATTTGAATATCTTTTTGTGTTCAAAAAGCATGACATTCGAATATGCAAATAAAACGTAATATACTGCAAAATCTGAACGATTATTTGCGTGTAAAAATAACTACAAGGGAAACTCTGTTTCATTTACTCCAACCCAAACCCTTTTGTTATTCACCCAGTTCACCCACTTTTGTTATTCACCCAACATTATTGGGTTTTAAAACAATACAGCCAGAACAATTTACAAAGAAAATACAAAATACTTAGATGTTGACATATCAATTACAAGCAATATAGACAGCATACATGGTTAATATTTGCCATTTACCTAGATCACCCTTGTTGCATCCTTATCACATTGGCAGCCATGCGGGGTGGCTCATTCCTTGGGCAAGAAGCCATTCAATTTCACAATTTTTTTAGATCCATATTTCTGCTCCTACAGGCTGCTGATGAGCTGGTTGCTGACGGGCTGGTCCTGGGGCTGGCTGAGGGCCAATCTCATCCTCTTTTTCCACCATCAGCTAGTCCACATGGATCACCCTTAATATCAGAGGCAAATGCAGCATCCTACAAGCTCTACCTCCACTTACTGCAAGTGGAATGAGCACTGTGTTCAACAATACTCAAAAAGTGGATGCAAATAGTTGTTTTAAAAAAAAATAGAACTAGCACAATATTTTGTACAGTGTATGTTCGCACGTTTTTATGCAAATTAGTGTGTACATTCGCATGTGTGTGTGCATGTGAGCTTGCATGTTCATGTGTACGAGTGTGTATATTTATTTGTGTCTGTTTGTGTGTGTGTGTGTAGGGGGGGGCAGTAGGTTCATCCTGTAGGCTGTGAACGTTCGTCACCCACAGCACTCATGGGACGGGCTGTCAAGCATTCTGCGTGTGTGTGCTTGTGTGTGTGTGTGTGTGTGTGTGTGTGTGAATATCAGCCTGAGACCTCCACATCCATGACTTTACCACAGTGACTGGAGAAGAGATGATGCCTCGACCATCATTGAACTGTCAAGGCTGCTTATTCAGTGGTGTTCAATCATATCACTGCAGATAGAAGTGCAATATATAGAGTTGACACGGTTTCCTATTTTCCATCACAGAGAAGCATGTCTGGTGTACAAACAAACATCTCTATCTGAACTTTCTCTCTCTCCTGAATAATGAGGATGTTTTCTGCTGTATTTCTGTAACAGAATGTATTGACTGCTGATTCATTACACGACTTTCTCATCTTTCTTTGTCTTCCAGAGAGAGGTAGGTTGCACCCCAAATGGCCCCCTATTCCAGAGGTCAAAAGTCACGCACTATAAGGAACAGGGTGCCGTTTGAGATGGGCCCAACCTCTCACCATTACAATAAAAGGGGAGGTTAGAAGTTTTTTGGGGGGTATGATATTTGTGCTTCTGTAACTTTATCAAATCCAAAGTGCTGAAGTACAGAGCCAAAACAACAACCACTTTGCCACTGTCCCAATACTTTTGTAGCTCACTGTATTTGTGAAGGACAGTCTAAAACCTCACCATCCAGGACATTGCTATGCTGCCAAAAAAAGGTGACTCGCCTGTTGTGGTGGTCTCAAGGTTACACACAACATCAAATCAAATCAAATGTATTTATAAAGCCCTTCTAACATCAGCTGATGTCACAGAGTGCTGTACAGAAACCCAGCCTAAAACCCCAAACAGCAAGCAATGCAGGTGTAAAAGCATGGTGGCTAGGAAAAACTCACTAGAAAGGCCAAAACCTAGGAAGAAACCTAGAGAGGAACCAGGCTGTGAGGGGTGGCCAGTCCTCTTCTGGCTGTGCCGGGTGCAGATTATAACAGAACATGGACAAGATTTTAAAATGTTAATAAAACAGGCAGAACAGTTGAAACTGGAGAAGCAGCACGGCCAGGTGGACTCGGGACATCAAGGAGTCATCAGGCCAGGTAGGCCTTGAGGAATGGTCCTAATGCTCAGGTCCTGCGAGAGAAAGAGAGATAATTAGAGAGAGCATACTTAAATTCACACAGGACACTGGATAAGAGGAGAAATACTCGGACCCTAGCCCCCCGACACATAAACTACTGCAGCATAAAAACTGGGGGCTGAGACAGGAGGGGTCGGGAGACACTTTGGCCCCGTCCGACGATACCCCCGGACAGGGCCAAACAGGCAGGATATAACCCCACCCACTCTGCCGAAGCACAGCCCCCACACCACTAGAGGGATATCTTCAACCACCAACTTACCATCCTGAGACAAAGCCGAGTATAGCCCACAAGATCTCCGCCACGGCACAACCCAAGGGGGGGCGGGGGCAACCTGGACAGGAAGATCACATCAGTGACTCAACCCACTCAAGCGACAGCCCCCCCCTCCCAGGGACGGTATGGAAGAGCACCAGTAAGCCAGTGACTCAGCCCCTGTAATAGGGTTAGAGGCAGAGAATCCCAGTGGAGGGGAACCGGCCAGGCAGAGACAGCAAGGGTGGTGCGTTGCTCCAGTGCCTTTCCGTTCACCACACTCCTGGGCCAGGCTGCACTCAATCATAGGACATACTGAAGAGATGAGTCTTCAATAAAGACTTAAAGGTTGAGACCGAGTATGCGTCTCTCACATGGATAGGCAGACCATTCCATTACAATGGAGCTCTATAGGAGAAAGCCCTGCCTCCAGCTGTTTGCTTAGAAATTCTAGGGACAGTAAGGAGGCCTGCGTCTTGTGACCGTAGCGTACGTGTAGGTATGTACGGCAGGACCAAATCGGAAAGATAGGTAGGAGCAAGCCCATGTAATGCTTTGTAGGTTAGCAGTAAAACCTTGAAATCAGCCCTTGCCTTAACAGGAAGCCAGTGTAGAGAGACAAAAGCATGGATTAACTTTTCTGCATCATTTTTGGACAGAAAGTTTCTGATTTTTACAATGTTACGTAGATGGAAAAAAGCTGTCCTTGAAACAGTCTTGATATGTTTGTCAAAAGAGAGATCAGGGTCCAGAGTAACGCCGAGGTCCTTCACAGTTTTATTTGAGACGACTGTACAACCATCAAGATTAATTGTCAGATTCAACAGAAGATCTCTTTGTTTCTTGGGACCCAGAACAAGCATCTCTGTTTTGTCAGAGTTTAAAAGTAGAACATTTGCCGCCATCCACTTTCTTATGTCTGAAACACAGGAAACACAGGCTTCCAGGGAGGGCAATTGTGCAGTCTCAGTGCTATGATGGGGTCTAAAACCAGACTGAAGCGTTTCGTATACATTGTTTGTCTTCAGGAAGGCAGTGAGTTGCTGCGCAACAGCTTTATCAAAATGTTTTGAGAGGAATGGAAGATTCGATATAGGCCGATAGTTTTTTATATTTTCTGGGTCAAGGTTTGGCTTTTTCAAGAGAGGCTTTATTACTGCCACTTTTAGTGAGTTTGGTACACATCCGGTGGATAGAGAGCTGTTTATTATGTTCAACATAGGAGGGCCAAGCACAGGAAGCAGCTCTTTCAGTAGTTTAGTTGGAATAGGGTCCAGTATGCAGCTTGAAGGTTTAGAGGCCATGATTATTTTCATCAATGTGTCAAGAGATATGGTACTAAAAAACTTGAGTGTCTCTCTTGATTCTTTGTCTAACATCTATCCATCAACATCTATCCATCAACATATATCCATCATCTATCCATCTATTAAAACAGATAACAGAAGAATGAAGAATTGATACAAGTTAGAATTCCATCTACTTGGTCACATAAATCATAAATTGGTCACAATACTACCACACTTGGATTACAATTCTTGCAATTACAAATTGAATGTCACAGCATATTATGGGAGCAAAGAAGCAGAAATTAGTTGTCAGAGTTTGGTGTGTTATTCTGTGAGACACAGTAGAGGTCAGCTGTGCTCCTGCTCGGCTGATCTCCAGAAAAACCCTCCAAACCCTCTTATTGGCCCAAATCAGTTTTAAACCAATCAAATCAGTTTGGGATCAATAACCCAATGATCCCCATGGCCACCTTACCTCTGCACCAGCTGTGGAACGGTGGCTCATGTCCTAAAGACACAGACCCAGTCTAATGTGTTGTCAAGGCCGCAGCCCCAGCGCGACCAGAGTCCAGAAAGGACGCAATCGTTTTGTCAGTTTTATACTTTTTATGCTCAGACAAAAGCTAGCAATATAATGGCACGTGAACGGAAACGCTGAGGAAACATACACACAGACACACACACAAACACACAAACGCACACATTTATCTATAAACAAAGACAGGGAAGTTTGAGGGTCTCGAGTGATTGATTACAAAGCAATTAGACCTTAAATGAGTGTTTAATGGTGTTGAGCTGAACACATGATTAATTCAGTAGTATTAATGAGGTGTAACGTTGAGGCAGAATAGGACCTAGGACATAGAACTCATGTAACAGAATCCTCCAGGCTCTGTTTATTTGGACAGGGCTGAAATCCTATAATAGGCTCCTTCAGGCTCTGTTTAGTAGGACAGGGCTGAACTCCTACTGCACAACAGGCTCCTTCAGGCTCTGTTTATTAGGACAGGGCTGAACTCCTACTGTACAACAGGCTCCTTCAGGCTCTGTTTATTAGGACAGGGCTGAACTCCTACTGTACAACAGGTTCCTCCAGGCTCTGTTTATTAGGACAGGGCTGAACTCCTACTGTATAACAGAATCCTTCAGGCTCTGTTTTTTTAGGACAGGGCTGAACTTTTACTGTATAACAGGCTCCTTCAGGCTCTGTTTTTTTAGGACAGGGCTGAACTCCTACTGTATAACAGGCTCCTCCAGGCTCTGTTTATTACGGCAGGGCTGAACTCCTGCTGTATAACATGCTCCTTCAGACTTTGTTTATTAGGACAGGGCTGAAAACCTATAATAGGCTCCTTCAGGCTCTGTTTATTAGGACAGGGCTGAACTCCTACTGTATAACAGGCTCATTCATGCCCTGTCCTAATTATTAAGAAAGGGCTGAACTCCTACTGTATAACAGGCTCCTTCAGGCTCTGTTTTTTAGGACAGGGAAGAACTCCTACTGTATAACAGGCTCCTTCAGGCTATGTTTATTAGGACAGGGCTGAACTCCTACTGTATAACAGGCTCCTTCAGGCTCTGTTTATTAAGGCAGGGCTGAACTCCTGCTGTATAAAATGCTCCTTCAGACTTTGTTTATTAGGACAGGGCTGAACACCTATAAAAGGCTCCTTCAGGCTCTGTTTATTAGGACAGGGCTGAACTCCTACTGTATAACAGGCTCATTCATGCCCTGTCCTAATTATTAATGCCCTGTCCTAATTATTAAGAAAGGGCTGAACTCCTGCTGTATAACAGGCTCCTTCAGGCTCTGTTTATTAGGACAGGGCTGAACTCTTACTGTATAAAAGGCTCATTCATGCCCTGTCCTAATTATTCATGCCCTGTCCTAATTATTAAGAAAGGGCTGAACTCCTACTGTATAACAGGCTTCTTCAGGCTCTGTTTATTAGGACAGGGCTGAACTCCTAATGTATAACAGGCTCCTTCAAGCCCTGTCCAAATTATTAAGAAAGGGCTGAACTCCTACTGTATAACAAGCTCCTTCAGGCTCTATTTTTTTAGTACATGGCTGAACTCATGCTGTACAACAGGCTCATTCAGGCTCTGTTTATTAGGACAGGGCTGAAATCCTACTGTATAACAGGTTCCTTCAGGCTCTGTTTATTAGGACAGGGATGAACTCCTACTGTATAACAGGTTCCTTCAGGCTCTGTTTATTAGGACAGGGCTGAACTCCTACTGTATAACAGGCTCCTTCAGGCTCTGTTTATTAGGACAGGGCTTAACTCCTATAATTGGCTCCTTCCAGGCTCTGTTTATTAGGACATGGCTGAACTCATGCTGTACAACAGGCTCCTTCAGGCTCTGTTTATTAGGACTGAACTCCTACTGTATAACAGGTTCCTTCAGGCTCTGTTTATTAGGACAGGGCTGAACTCCTACTGTATAAAGGCTCCTTCAGGCTCTGTTTTTTTTTTAGGACAGGGCTGAACTCCTACTGTATAACAGGCTCCTTCAGGCTCTGTTTATTAGGACAGGGCTGAACTCCTACTGTATAACCGGCTCCTTCAGGCTCTGTTTATTATGGCAGGACTGAACTCCTGCTGTATAACATGCTCCTTCAGACTTTGTTTATTAGGACAGGGCTGAACACCTATAAGAGGCTCCTTCAGGCTCTGTTTATTAGGACAGGGCTGAACTCCTACTGTATAACCGGCTCCTTCAGGCTCTGTTTATTAGGACAGGGCTGAACTCCTACTGTATAACAGGCTCATTCATGCCCTGTCCTAATTATTAATGCCCTGTCCTAATTATTAAGAAAGGGCTGAACTCCTGCTGTATAACAGGCTCCTTCAGGCTCTGTTTATTAGGACAGGGCTGAACTCTTACTGTATAAAAGGCTCATTCATGCCCTGTCCTAATTATTCATGCCCTGTCCTAATTATTAAGAAAGGGCTGAACTCCTACTGTATAACAGGCTTCTTCAGGCTCTGTTTATTAGGACAGGGCTGAACTCCTAATGTATAACAGGCTCCTTCAAGCCCTGTCCAAATTATTAAGAAAGGGCTGAACTCCTACTGTATAACAAGCTCCTTCAGGCTCTATTTTTTTAGTACATGGCTGAACTCATGCTGTACAACAGGCTCATTCAGGCTCTGTTTATTAGGACAGGGCTGAAATCCTACTGTATAACAGGTTCCTTCAGGCTCTGTTTATTAGGACAGGGATGAACTCCTACTGTATAACAGGTTCCTTCAGGCTCTGTTTATTAGGACAGGGCTGAACTCCTACTGTATAACAGGCTCCTTCAGGCTCTGTTTATTAGGACAGGGCTTAACTCCTATAATTGGCTCCTTCAGGCTCTGTTTATTAGGACATGGCTGAACTCATGCTGTACAACAGGCTCCTTCAGGCTCTGTTTATTAGGACTGAACTCCTACTGTATAACAGGTTCCTTCAGGCTCTGTTTATTAGGACAGGGCTGAACTCCTACTGTATAAAAGGCTCCTTCAGGCTCTGTTTTTTTAGGACAGGGCTGAACTTCTACTGTATAACAGGCTCCTTCAGGCTCTGTTTATTAGGACAGGGCTGAACTCCTACTGTATAACCGGCTCCTTCAGGCTCTGTTTATTACGGCAGGACTGAACTCCTGCTGTATAACATGCTCCTTCAGACTTTGTTTATTAGGACAGGGCTGAACACCTATAAGAGGCTCCTTCAGGCTCTGTTTATTAGGACAGGGCTGAACTCCTACTGTATAACCGGCTCCTTCAGGCTCTGTTTATTACGGCAGGGCTGAACTCCTGCTGTATAACATGCTCCTTCAGACTTTGTTTATTAGGACAGGGCTGAACACCTATAAGAGGCTCCTTCAGGCTCTGTTTATTAGGACAGGGCTGAACTCCTACTGTATAATAGGCTCATTCATGCCCTGTCCTAATTATTCATGCCCTGTCCTAATTATCAAGAAAGGGCTGAACTGCTACTGTATAACAGGCTCCTTCAGGCTCTGTTTATTAGGACATGGCTGAACTCATGCTGTACAACAGGCTCATTCAGGATCTGTTTATTAGGACAGGGCTGAAATCCTACTGTATAACAGGTTCCTTCAGGCTCTGTTTATTAGGACAGGGCTGAACTCCTACTGTATAACAGGTTCCTTCAGGCTCTGTTTATTAGGACAGGGCTGAAATCCTACTGTATAACAGGTTCCTTCAGGCTCTGTTTATTAGGACAGGGCTGAACTCCTACTGTATAACAGGTTCCTTCAGGCTCTGTTTATTAGGACAGGGCTGAACTCCTACTGTATAACAGGCTCCTTCAGGCTCTGTTTATTAGGACAGGGCTTAACTCCTATAATAGGCTCCTTCAGGCTCTGTTTATTAGGACATGGCTGAACTCATGCTGTACAACAGGCTCCTTCAGGCTCTGTTTATTAGGACTGAACTCCTACTGTATAACAGGTTCCTTCAGGCTCTGTTTATTAGGACAGGGCTGAACTCCTACTGTATAACAGGCTCCTTCAGGCTCTGTTTTTTTAGGACAGGGCTGAACTCCTACTGTATAACAGGCTCCTTCAGGCTCTGTTTATTAGGACAGGGCTGAACTCCTACTGTATAACAGGCTCCTTCAGGCTCTGTTTATTACGGCAGGGCTGAACTCCTGCTGTATAACATGCTCCTTCAGACTTTGTTTATTAGGACAGGGCTGAACACCTATAAGAGGCTCCTTCAGGCTACGTTTATTAGGACAGGGCTGAACTCCTACTGTATAATAGGCTCATTCATGCCCTGTCCTAATTATTCATGCCCTGTCCTAATTATCAAGAAAGGGCTGAACTCCTACTGTATAACAGGCTCCTTCAGGCTCTGTTTATTAGGACATGGCTGAACTCATGCTGTACAACAGGCTCATTCAGGCTCTGTTTATTAGGACAGGGCTGAAATCCTACTGTATAACAGGTTCCTTCAGGCTCTGTTTATTAGGACAGGGCTGAACTCCTACTGTATAACAGGTTCCTTCAGGCTCTGTTTATTAGGACAGGGCTGAACTCCTACTGTATAACAGGCTCCTTCAGGCTCTGTTTTTTTAGGACAGGGCTGAACTCCTACTGTATAACAGGCTCCTTCAGGCTCTGTTTATTAGGACAGGGCTGAACTCCTACTGTATAACAGGCTCCTTCAGGCTCTGTTTATTACGGCAGGGCTGAACTCCTGCTGTATAACATGCTCCTTCAGACTTTGTTTATTAGGACAGGGCTGAACACCTATAAGAGGCTCCTTCAGGCTCTGTTTATTAGGACAGGGCTTAACTCCTATAATAGACTCCTTCAGGCTCTGTTTATTAGGACATGGCTGAACTCATGCTGTACAACAGGCTCATTCAGGCTCTGTTTATTAGGACAGGGCTGAAATCCTACTGTATAACAGGTTCCTTCAGGCTCTGTTTATTAGGACAGGGCTGAACTCCTACTGTATAACAGGTTCCTTCAGGCTCTGTTTATTAGGACAGGGCTGAACTCCTACTGTATAACAGGCTCCTTCAGGCTCTGTTTATTAGGACAGGGCTGAACTCCTACTGTATAACAGGCTCCTTCAGGCTCTGTTTATTAGGACAGGGCTGAACTCCTGCTGTATAACAGGCTCCTTCAGGCTCTGTTTATTAGGACAGGGCTGAAATCCTACTGTATAACAGGTTCCTTCAGGCTCTGTTTATTAGGACAGGGCTGAACTCCTACTGTATAACAGGTTCCTTCAGGCTCTGTTTATTAGGACAGGGCTGAAATCCTACTGTATAACAGGTTCCTTCCTTCAGGCTCTGTTTATTAGGACAGGGCTGAACTCCTACTGTATAACAGGCCCTTCAGGCTCTGTTTATTAGGACAGAACTCCTACTGCTTGACTCCCATATAACTATGGTGGCTCCTTCAGGCTCTGTTTATTAGGACATGGCTGAACTCATGCTGTACAACAGGCTCCTTCAGGCTCTGTTTATTAGGACAGGGCTGAACTCTTACTGTATAACAGGCTCCTTCAGGCTCTGTTTTTTTAGGACAGGGCTGAACTCCTACTGTATAACAGGCTCCTTCAGGCTCTGTTTATTAGGACAGGGCTGAACTCCTACTGTATAACCAGCTCCTTCAGGCTCTGTTTATTACGGCAGGGCTGAACTCCTGCTGTATAACATGCTCCTTCAGACTTTGTTTATTAGGACAGGGCTGAACACCTATAAGAGGCTCCTTCAGGCTCTGTTTATTAGGACAGGGCTGAACTCCTACTGTATAACCGGCTCCTTCAGGCTCTGTTTATTACGGCAGGGCTGAACTCCTGCTGTATAACATGCTCCTTCAGACTTTGTTTATTAGGACAGGGCTGAACACCTATAAGAGGCTCCTTCAGGCTCTGTTTATTAGGACAGGGCTGAACTCCTACTGTATAATAGGCTCATTCATGCCCTGTCCTAATTATTAAGAAAGGGCTGAACTCCTACTGTATAACAGGCTCCTTCAGGCTCTGTTTTTTAGGACAGGGAAGAACTCCTACTGTATAACAGGCTCCTTCAGGCTATGTTTATTAGGACAGGGCTGAACTCCTACTGTATAACAGGCTCCTTCAGGCTCTGTTTATTAAGGCAGGGCTGAACTCCTGCTGTATAAAATGCTCCTTCAGACTTTGTTTATTAGGACAGGGCTGAACACCTATAAAAGGCTCCTTCAGGCTCTGTTTATTAGGACAGGGCTGAACTCCTACTGTATAACAGGCTCATTCATGCCCTGTCCTAATTATTAATGCCCTGTCCTAATTATTAAGAAAGGGCTGAACTCCTGCTGTATAACAGGCTCCTTCAGGCTCTGTTTATTAGGACAGGGCTGAACTCTTACTGTATAAAAGGCTCATTCATGCCCTGTCCTAATTATTCATGCCCTGTCCTAATTATTAAGAAAGGGCTGAACTCCTACTGTATAACAGGCTTCTTCAGGCTCTGTTTATTAGGACAGGGCTGAACTCCTAATGTATAACAGGCTCCTTCAAGCCCTGTCCAAATTATTAAGAAAGGGCTGAACTCCTACTGTATAACAAGCTCCTTCAGGCTCTATTTTTTTAGTACATGGCTGAACTCATGCTGTACAACAGGCTCATTCAGGCTCTGTTTATTAGGACAGGGCTGAAATCCTACTGTATAACAGGTTCCTTCAGGCTCTGTTTATTAGGACAGGGATGAACTCCTACTGTATAACAGGTTCCTTCAGGCTCTGTTTATTAGGACAGGGCTGAACTCCTACTGTATAACAGGCTCCTTCAGGCTCTGTTTATTAGGACAGGGCTTAACTCCTATAATTGGCTCCTTCAGGCTCTGTTTATTAGGACATGGCTGAACTCATGCTGTACAACAGGCTCCTTCAGGCTCTGTTTATTAGGACTGAACTCCTACTGTATAACAGGTTCCTTCAGGCTCTGTTTATTAGGACAGGGCTGAACTCCTACTGTATAAAAGGCTCCTTCAGGCTCTGTTTTTTTAGGACAGGGCTGAACTCCTACTGTATAACAGGCTCCTTCAGGCTCTGTTTATTAGGACAGGGCTGAACTCCTACTGTATAACCGGCTCCTTCAGGCTCTGTTTATTACGGCAGGACTGAACTCCTGCTGTATAACATGCTCCTTCAGACTTTGTTGATTAGGACAGGGCTGAACACCTATAAGAGGCTCCTTCAGGCTCTGTTTATTAGGACAGGGCTGAACTCCTACTGTATAACCGGCTCCTTCAGGCTCTGTTTATTAGGACAGGGCTGAACTCCTACTGTATAACAGGCTCATTCATGCCCTGTCCTAATTATTAATGCCCTGTCCTAATTATTAAGAAAGGGCTGAACTCCTGCTGTATAACAGGCTCCTTCAGGCTCTGTTTATTAGGACAGGGCTGAACTCTTACTGTATAAAAGGCTCATTCATGCCCTGTCCTAATTATTCATGCCCTGTCCTAATTATTAAGAAAGGGCTGAACTCCTACTGTATAACAGGCTTCTTCAGGCTCTGTTTATTAGGACAGGGCTGAACTCCTAATGTATAACAGGCTCCTTCAAGCCCTGTCCAAATTATTAAGAAAGGGCTGAACTCCTACTGTATAACAAGCTCCTTCAGGCTCTATTTTTTAGTACATGGCTGAACTCATGCTGTACAACAGGCTCATTCAGGCTCTGTTTATTAGGACAGGGCTGAAATCCTACTGTATAACAGGTTCCTTCAGGCTCTGTTTATTAGGACAGGGATGAACTCCTACTGTATAACAGGTTCCTTCAGGCTCTGTTTATTAGGACAGGGCTGAACTCCTACTGTATAACAGGCTCCTTCAGGCTCTGTTTATTAGGACAGGGCTTAACTCCTATAATTGGCTCCTTCAGGCTCTGTTTATTAGGACATGGCTGAACTCATGCTGTACAACAGGCTCCTTCAGGCTCTGTTTATTAGGACTGAACTCCTACTGTATAACAGGTTCCTTCAGGCTCTGTTTATTAGGACAGGGCTGAACTCCTACTGTATAAAAGGCTCCTTCAGGCTCTGTTTTTTTAGGACAGGGCTGAACTTCTACTGTATAACAGGCTCCTTCAGGCTCTGTTTATTAGGACAGGGCTGAACTCCTACTGTATAATCGGCTCCTTCAGGCTCTGTTTATTACGGCAGGACTGAACTCCTGCTGTATAACATGCTCCTTCAGACTTTGTTTATTAGGACAGGGCTGAACACCTATAAGAGGCTCCTTCAGGCTCTGTTTATTAGGACAGGGCTGAACTCCTACTGTATAACCGGCTCCTTCAGGCTCTGTTTATTACGGCAGGGCTGAACTCCTGCTGTATAACATGCTCCTTCAGACTTTGTTTATTAGGACAGGGCTGAACACCTATAAGAGGCTCCTTCAGGCTCTGTTTATTAGGACAGGGCTGAACTCCTACTGTATAATAGGCTCATTCATGCCCTGTCCTAATTATTCATGCCCTGTCCTAATTATCAAGAAAGGGCTGAACTGCTACTGTATAACAGGCTCCTTCAGGCTCTGTTTATTAGGACATGGCTGAACTCATGCTGTACAACAGGCTCATTCAGGATCTGTTTATTAGGACAGGGCTGAAATCCTACTGTATAACAGGTTCCTTCAGGCTCTGTTTATTAGGACAGGGCTGAACTCCTACTGTATAACAGGTTCCTTCAGGCTCTGTTTATTAGGACAGGGCTGAAATCCTACTGTATAACAGGTTCCTTCAGGCTCTGTTTATTAGGACAGGGCTGAACTCCTACTGTATAACAGGTTCCTTCAGGCTCTGTTTATTAGGACAGGGCTGAACTCCTACTGTATAACAGGCTCCTTCAGGCTCTGTTTATTAGGACAGGGCTTAACTCCTATAATAGGCTCCTTCAGGCTCTGTTTATTAGGACATGGCTGAACTCATGCTGTACAACAGGCTCCTTCAGGCTCTGTTTATTAGACTGAACTCCTACTGTATAACAGGTTCCTTCAGGCTCTGTTTATTAGGACAGGGCTGAACTCCTACTGTATAACAGGCTCCTTCAGGCTCTGTTTTTTTAGGACAGGGCTGAACTCCTACTGTATAACAGGCTCCTTCAGGCTCTGTTTATTAGGACAGGGCTGAACTCCTACTGTATAACAGGCTCCTTCAGGCTCTGTTTATTACGGCAGGGCTGAACTCCTGCTGTATAACATGCTCCTTCAGACTTTGTTTATTAGGACAGGGCTGAACACCTATAAGAGGCTCCTTCAGGCTACGTTTATTAGGACAGGGCTGAACTCCTACTGTATAATAGGCTCATTCATGCCCTGTCCTAATTATTCATGCCCTGTCCTAATTATCAAGAAAGGGCTGAACTCCTACTGTATAACAGGCTCCTTCAGGCTCTGTTTATTAGGACATGGCTGAACTCATGCTGTACAACAGGCTCATTCAGGCTCTGTTTATTAGGACAGGGCTGAAATCCTACTGTATAACAGGTTCCTTCCAGGCTCTGTTTATTAGGACAGGGCTGAACTCCTACTGTATAACAGGTTCCTTCAGGCTCTGTTTATTAGGACAGGGCTGAACTCCTACTGTATAACAGGCTCCTTCAGGCTCTGTTTTTTTAGGACAGGGCTGAACTCCTACTGTATAACAGGCTCCTTCCAGGCTCTGTTTATTAGGACAGGGCTGAACTCCTACTGTATAACAGGCTCCTTCAGGCTCTGTTTATTACGGCAGGGCTGAACTCCTGCTGTATAACATGCTCCTTCAGACTTTGTTTATTAGGACAGGGCTGAACACCTATAAGAGGCTCCTTCAGGCTCTGTTTATTAGGACAGGGCTTAACTCCTATAATAGACTCCTTCAGGCTCTGTTTATTAGGACATGGCTGAACTCATGCTGTACAACAGGCTCATTCAGGCTCTGTTTATTAGGACAGGGCTGAAATCCTACTGTATAACAGGTTCCTTCAGGCTCTGTTTATTAGGACAGGGCTGAACTCCTACTGTATAACAGGTTCCTTCAGGCTCTGTTTATTAGGACAGGGCTGAACTCCTACTGTATAACAGGCTCCTTCAGGCTCTGTTTTTTTAGGACAGGGCTGAACTCCTACTGTATAACAGGCTCCTTCAGGCTCTGTTTATTAGGACATGGCTGAACTCATGCTGTACAACAGGCTCATTCAGGCTCTGTTTATTAGGACAGGGCTGAAATCCTACTGTATAACAGGTTCCTTCAGGCTCTGTTTATTAGGACAGGGCTGAACTCCTACTGTATAACAGGTTCCTTCAGGCTCTGTTTATTAGGACAGGGCTGAAATCCTACTGTATAACAGGTTCCTTCAGGCTCTGTTTATTAGGACAGGGCTGAACTCCTACAGTATAACAGGTTCCTTCAGGCTCTGTTTATTAGGACAGGGCTGAACTCCTACTGTATAATATGCTCCTTCAGGCTCTGTTTATTTAGGACAGGGCTGAACTCCTACTGTATAACAGGCTCCTTCAGGCTCTGTTTATTAGGACAGGGCTTAACTCCTATAATAGACTCCTTCAGGCTCTGTTTATTAGGACATGGCTGAACTCATGCTGTACAACAGACTCCTTCAGGTTCTGTTTATTAGGACTGAACTCCTACTGTATAACAGGCTCCTTCAGGCTCTGTTTATTAGGACAGGGCTGAACTCCTACTGTATAATAGGCTCCTTCCAGGCTCTGTTTATTTAGGACAGGTCTGAACTCCTACTGTATAACAGGCTCCTTCAGGCTCTGTTTATTAGGACAGGGCTGAAATTCTACTGTATAACAGGCTACTTCAGGCTCTGTTTATTAGGACAGGGCTTAACTCCTACTGAATAACAGGCTCCTTCAGGCTCTGTTTATTAGGACAGGGCTGAACTCATACTGTGTAACAGGCTCCTTCAAGCCCTGTCCTAATTATTAAGAAAGGGCTGAACTCCTACAGTATAACAGGCTCCTTCAGGCTCTGTTTTTAGGACAGGGCTGAACTCCTACTGTATAACAGGCTCCTTCAGGCTATGTTTATTAGGACAGGGCTGAACTCCTACTGTATAACAGGCTCCTTCTGGCTCTGTTTATTATGGCAGGGCTGAACTCCTGCTGTATAACATGCTCCTTCAGACTTTGTTTATTAGGACAGGGCTGAAGACCTATAATAGGCTCTTTCAGGCTCTGTTTATTAGGACAGGGCTGAACTCCTACTGTATAACAGGCTCATTCATGCCCTGTCCTAATTATTCATGCCCTGTCCTAATTATTAAGAAAGGGCTGAACTCCTGCTGTATAACAGGCTCCTTCAGGCTCTGTTTATTAGGACAGGGCTGAACTCTTACTGTATAAAAGGCTCGTTCATGCCCTGTCCTAATTATTCATGCCCTGTCCTAATTATTAAGAAAGGGCTGAACTCCTACTGTATAACAGGCTTCTTCAGGCTCTGTTTATTAGGACAGGGCTGAACTCCTGCTGTATAACAGGCTCCTTCAAGCCCTGTCCTAATTATTAAGAAAGGGCTGAACTCCTACTGTATAACAGGTTCCTTCAGGCTCTGTTTATTAGGACAGGGCTGAACTCCTACTGTATAACAGGTTCCTTCAGGCTCTGTTTATTAGGACAGGGCTGAAATCCTACTGTATAACAGGTTCCTTCAGGCTCTGTTTATTAGGACAGGGCTGAACTCCTACTGTATAACAGGTTCCTTCAGGCTCTGTTTATTAGGACAGGGCTGAACTCCTACTGTATAACAGGCTCCTTCAGGCTCTGTTTATTAGGACAGGGCTTAACTCCTATAATAGGCTCCTTCAGGCTCTGTTTATTAGGACATGGCTGAACTCATGCTGTACAACAGGCTCCTTCAGGCTCTGTTTATTAGACTGAACTCCTACTGTATAACAGGTTCCTTCAGGCTCTGTTTATTAGGACAGGGCTGAACTCCTACTGTATAACAGGCTCCTTCAGGCTCTGTTTTTTTAGGACAGGGCTGAACTCCTACTGTATAACAGGCTCCTTCAGGCTCTGTTTATTAGGACAGGGCTGAACTCCTACTGTATAACAGGCTCCTTCAGGCTCTGTTTATTACGGCAGGGCTGAACTCCTGCTGTATAACATGCTCCTTCAGACTTTGTTTATTAGGACAGGGCTGAACACCTATAAGAGGCTCCTTCAGGCTACGTTTATTAGGACAGGGCTGAACTCCTACTGTATAATAGGCTCATTCATGCCCTGTCCTAATTATTCATGCCCTGTCCTAATTATCAAGAAAGGGCTGAACTCCTACTGTATAACAGGCTCCTTCAGGCTCTGTTTATTAGGACATGTCTGAACTCATGCTGTACAACAGGCTCATTCAGGCTCTGTTTATTAGGACAGGGCTGAAATCCTACTGTATAACAGGTTCCTTCAGGCTCTGTTTATTAGGACAGGGCTGAACTCCTACTGTATAACAGGTTCCTTCAGGCTCTGTTTATTAGGACAGGGCTGAACTCCTACTGTATAACAGGCTCCTTCAGGCTCTGTTTTTTTAGGACAGGGCTGAACTCCTACTGTATAACAGGCTCCTTCAGGCTCTGTTTATTAGGACAGGGCTGAACTCCTACTGTATAACAGGCTCCTTCAGGCTCTGTTTATTACGGCAGGGCTGAACTCCTGCTGTATAACATGCTCCTTCAGACTTTGTTTATTAGGACAGGGCTGAACACCTATAAGAGGCTCCTTCAGGCTCTGTTTATTAGGACAGGGCTTAACTCCTATAATAGACTCCTTCAGGCTCTGTTTATTAGGACATGGCTGAACTCATGCTGTACAACAGGCTCATTCAGGCTCTGTTTATTAGGACAGGGCTGAAATCCTACTGTATAACAGGTTCCTTCAGGCTCTGTTTATTAGGACAGGGCTGAACTCCTACTGTATAACAGGTTCCTTCAGGCTCTGTTTATTAGGACAGGGCTGAACTCCTACTGTATAACAGGCTCCTTCAGGCTCTGTTTTTTTAGGACAGGGCTGAACTCCTACTGTATAACAGGCTCCTTCAGGCTCTGTTTATTAGGACATGGCTGAACTCATGCTGTACAACAGGCTCATTCAGGCTCTGTTTATTAGGACAGGGCTGAAATCCTACTGTATAACAGGTTCCTTCAGGCTCTGTTTATTAGGACAGGGCTGAACTCCTACTGTATAACAGGTTCCTTCAGGCTCTGTTTATTAGGACAGGGCTGAAATCCTACTGTATAACAGGTTCCTTCAGGCTCTGTTTATTAGGACAGGGCTGAACTCCTACAGTATAACAGGTTCCTTCAGGCTCTGTTTATTAGGACAGGGCTGAACTCCTACTGTATAATATGCTCCTTCAGGCTCTGTTTATTTAGGA
Source organism: Brachymystax lenok tsinlingensis (assembly GCA_030435695.1). Lineage (NCBI taxonomy): Eukaryota > Metazoa > Chordata > Actinopteri > Salmoniformes > Salmonidae > Brachymystax > Brachymystax lenok. The sequence continues at coordinate 21,639,586 of CM059819.1, forward strand.
CAGGGCTGAACTCCTACTGTATAACAGGCTCCTTCAGGCTCTGTTTATTAGGACAGGGCTTAACTCCTATAATAGACTCCTTCAGGCTCTGTTTATTAGGACATGGCTGAACTCATGCTGTACAACAGACTCCTTCAGGTTCTGTTTATTAGGACTGAACTCCTACTGTATAACAGGCTCCTTCAGGCTCTGTTTATTAGGACAGGGCTGAACTCCTACTGTATAATAGGCTCCTTCAGGCTCTGTTTATTTAGGACAGGTCTGAACTCCTACTGTATAACAGGCTCCTTCAGGCTCTGTTTATTAGGACAGGGCTGAAATTCTACTGTATAACAGGCTACTTCAGGCTCTGTTTATTAGGACAGGGCTTAACTCCTACTGAATAACAGGCTCCTTCAGGCTCTGTTTATTAGGACAGGGCTGAACTCATACTGTGTAACAGGCTCCTTCAAGCCCTGTCCTAATTATTAAGAAAGGGCTGAACTCCTACAGTATAACAGGCTCCTTCAGGCTCTGTTTTTTTAGGACAGGGCTGAACTCCTACTGTATAACAGGCTCCTTCAGGCTATGTTTATTAGGACAGGGCTGAACTCCTACTGTATAACAGGCTCCTTCTGGCTCTGTTTATTATGGCAGGGCTGAACTCCTGCTGTATAACATGCTCCTTCAGACTTTGTTTATTAGGACAGGGCTGAACACCTATAATAGGCTCCTTCAGGCTCTGTTTATTAGGACAGGGCTGAACTCCTACTGTATAACAGGCTCATTCATGCCCTGTCCTAATTATTCATGCCCTGTCCTAATTATTAAGAAAGGGCTGAACTCCTGCTGTATAACAGGCTCCTTCAGGCTCTGTTTATTAGGACAGGGCTGAACTCTTACTGTATAAAAGGCTCGTTCATGCCCTGTCCTAATTATTCATGCCCTGTCCTAATTATTAAGAAAGGGCTGAACTCCTACTGTATAACAGGCTTCTTCAGGCTCTGTTTATTAGGACAGGGCTGAACTCCTGCTGTATAACAGGCTCCTTCAAGCCCTGTCCTAATTATTAAGAAAGGGCTGAACTCCTACTGTATAACAGGTTCCTTCAGGCTCTGTTTATTAGGACAGGGCTGAACTCCTACTGTATAACAGGTTCCTTCAGGCTCTGTTTATTAGGACAGGGCTGAAATCCTACTGTATAACAGGTTCCTTCAGGCTCTGTTTATTAGGACAGGGCTGAACTCCTACTGTATAACAGGTTCCTTCAGGCTCTGTTTATTAGGACAGGGCTGAACTCCTACTGTATAACAGGCTCCTTCAGGCTCTGTTTATTAGGACAGGGCTTAACTCCTATAATAGGCTCCTTCAGGCTCTGTTTATTAGGACATGGCTGAACTCATGCTGTACAACAGGCTCCTTCAGGCTCTGTTTATTAGGACTGAACTCCTACTGTATAACAGGTTCCTTCAGGCTCTGTTTATTAGGACAGGGCTGAACTCCTACTGTATAACAGGCTCCTTCAGGCTCTGTTTTTTTAGGACAGGGCTGAACTCCTACTGTATAACAGGCTCCTTCAGGCTCTGTTTATTAGGACAGGGCTGAACTCCTACTGTATAACAGGCTCCTTCAGGCTCTGTTTATTACGGCAGGGCTGAACTCCTGCTGTATAACATGCTCCTTCAGACTTTGTTTATTAGGACAGGGCTGAACACCTATAAGAGGCTCCTTCAGGCTACGTTTATTAGGACAGGGCTGAACTCCTACTGTATAATAGGCTCATTCATGCCCTGTCCTAATTATTCATGCCCTGTCCTAATTATCAAGAAAGGGCTGAACTCCTACTGTATAACAGGCTCCTTCAGGCTCTGTTTATTAGGACATGGCTGAACTCATGCTGTACAACAGGCTCATTCAGGCTCTGTTTATTAGGACAGGGCTGAAATCCTACTGTATAACAGGTTCCTTCAGGCTCTGTTTATTAGGACAGGGCTGAACTCCTACTGTATAACAGGTTCCTTCAGGCTCTGTTTATTAGGACAGGGCTGAACTCCTACTGTATAACAGGCTCCTTCAGGCTCTGTTTTTTTAGGACAGGGCTGAACTCCTACTGTATAACAGGCTCCTTCAGGCTCTGTTTATTAGGACAGGGCTGAACTCCTACTGTATAACAGGCTCCTTCAGGCTCTGTTTATTACGGCAGGGCTGAACTCCTGCTGTATAACATGCTCCTTCAGACTTTGTTTATTAGGACAGGGCTGAACACCTATAAGAGGCTCCTTCAGGCTCTGTTTATTAGGACAGGGCTTAACTCCTATAATAGACTCCTTCAGGCTCTGTTTATTAGGACATGGCTGAACTCATGCTGTACAACAGGCTCATTCAGGCTCTGTTTATTAGGACAGGGCTGAAATCCTACTGTATAACAGGTTCCTTCAGGCTCTGTTTATTAGGACAGGGCTGAACTCCTACTGTATAACAGGTTCCTTCAGGCTCTGTTTATTAGGACAGGGCTGAACTCCTACTGTATAACAGGCTCCTTCAGGCTCTGTTTTTTTAGGACAGGGCTGAACTCCTACTGTATAACAGGCTCCTTCAGGCTCTGTTTATTAGGACATGGCTGAACTCATGCTGTACAACAGGCTCATTCAGGCTCTGTTTATTAGGACAGGGCTGAAATCCTACTGTATAACAGGTTCCTTCAGGCTCTGTTTATTAGGACAGGGCTGAACTCCTACTGTATAACAGGTTCCTTCAGGCTCTGTTTATTAGGACAGGGCTGAAATCCTACTGTATAACAGGTTCCTTCAGGCTCTGTTTATTAGGACAGGGCTGAACTCCTACAGTATAACAGGTTCCTTCAGGCTCTGTTTATTAGGACAGGGCTGAACTCCTACTGTATAATATGCTCCTTCAGGCTCTGTTTATTTAGGACAGGGCTGAACTCCTACTGTATAACAGGCTCCTTCAGGCTCTGTTTATTAGGACAGGGCTTAACTCCTATAATAGACTCCTTCAGGCTCTGTTTATTAGGACATGGCTGAACTCATGCTGTACAACAGACTCCTTCAGGTTCTGTTTATTAGGACTGAACTCCTACTGTATAACAGGCTCCTTCAGGCTCTGTTTATTAGGACAGGGCTGAAATTCTACTGTATAACAGGCTACTTCAGGCTCTGTTTATTAGGACAGGGCTTAACTCCTACTGAATAACAGGCTCCTTCAGGCTCTGTTTATTAGGACAGGGCTGAACTCATACTGTGTAACAGGCTCCTTCAAGCCCTGTCCTAATTATTAAGAAAGGGCTGAACTCCTACAGTATAACAGGCTCCTTCAGGCTCTGTTTTTTTAGGACAGGGCTGAACTCCTACTGTATAACAGGCTCCTTCAGGCTATGTTTATTAGGACAGGGCTGAACTCCTACTGTATAACAGGCTCCTTCTGGCTCTGTTTATTATGGCAGGGCTGAACTCCTGCTGTATAACATGCTCCTTCAGACTTTGTTTATTAGGACAGGGCTGAACACCTATAATAGGCTCCTTCAGGCTCTGTTTATTAGGACAGGGCTGAACTCCTACTGTATAACAGGCTCATTCATGCCCTGTCCTAATTATTCATGCCCTGTCCTAATTATTAAGAAAGGGCTGAACTCCTGCTGTATAACAGGCTCCTTCAGGCTCTGTTTATTAGGACAGGGCTGAACTCTTACTGTATAAAAGGCTCGTTCATGCCCTGTCCTAATTATTCATGCCCTGTCCTAATTATTAAGAAAGGGCTGAACTCCTACTGTATAACAGGCTTCTTCAGGCTCTGTTTATTAGGACAGGGCTGAACTCCTGCTGTATAACAGGCTCCTTCAAGCCCTGTCCTAATTATTAAGAAAGGGCTGAACTCCTACTGTATAACAGGCTCCTTCAGGCTCTATTTTTTTAGTACATGTCTGAACTCAAACTGTACAACAGGCTCATTCAGGCTCTGTTTATTAGGACAGGGCTGAAATCCTACTGTATAACAGGTTCCTTCAGGCTCTGTTTATTAGGACAGGGATGAACCCTACTGTATAACAGGTTCCTTCAGGCTCTGTTTATTAGGACAGGGATGAACCCTACTGTATAACAGGTTCCTTCAGGCTCTGTTTATTAGGACAGGGATGAACCCTACTGTATAACAGGTTCCTTCAGGCTCTGTTTATTAGGACAGGGCTGAACTCCTACTGTATAACAGGCTCCTTCAGGCTCTGTTTATTAGGACAGGGCTTAACTCCTATAATTGGCTCCTTCAGGCTCTGTTTATTAGGACATGGCTGAACTCATGCTGTACAACAGGCTCCTTCAGGCTCTGTTTATTAGGACTGAACTCCTACTGTATAACAGGTTCCTTCAGGCTCTGTTTATTAGGACAGGGCTGAACTCTTACTGTATAACAGGCTCCTTCCAGGCTCTGTTTTTAGGACAGGGCTGAACTCCTACTGTATAACAGGCTCCTTCAGGCTCTGTTTATTAGGACAGGGCTGAACTCCTACTGTATAACCGGCTCCTTCAGGCTCTGTTTATTACGGCAGGGCTGAACTCCTGCTGTATAACATGCTCCTTCAGACTTTGTTTATTAGGACAGGGCTGAACACCTATAAGAGGCTCCTTCAGGCTCTGTTTATTAGGACAGGGCTGAACTCCTACTGTATAACCGGCTCCTTCAGGCTCTGTTTATTACGGCAGGGCTGAACTCCTGCTGTATAACATGCTCCTTCAGACTTTGTTTATTAGGACAGGGCTGAACACCTATAAGAGGCTCCTTCAGGCTCTGTTTATTAGGACAGGGCTGAACTCCTACTGTATAATAGGCTCATTCATGCCCTGTCCTAATTATTAAGAAAGAGGCTGAACTCCTACTGTATAACAGGCTCCTTCAGGCTCTGTTTTTAGGACAGGGAAGAACTCCTACTGTATAACAGGCTCCTTCAGGCTATGTTTATTAGGACAGGGCTGAACTCCTACTGTATAACAGGCTCCTTCAGGCTCTGTTTATTAAGGCAGGGCTGAACTCCTGCTGTATAAAATGCTCCTTCAGACTTTGTTTATTAGGACAGGGCTGAACACCTATAAAGGCTCCTTCAGGCTCTGTTTATTAGGACAGGGCTGAACTCCTACTGTATAACAGGCTCATTCATGCCCTGTCCTAATTATTAATGCCCTGTCCTAATTATTAAGAAAGGGCTGAACTCCTGCTGTATAACAGGCTCCTTCAGGCTCTGTTTATTAGGACAGGGCTGAACTCTTACTGTATAAAGGCTCATTCATGCCCTGTCCTAATTATTCATGCCCTGTCCTAATTATTAAGAAAGGGCTGAACTCCTACTGTATAACAGGCTTCTTCAGGCTCTGTTTATTAGGACAGGGCTGAACTCCTAATGTATAACAGGCTCCTTCAAGCCCTGTCCAAATTATTAAGAAAGGGCTGAACTCCTACTGTATAACAAGCTCCTTCAGGCTCTATTTTTTAGTACATGGCTGAACTCATGCTGTACAACAGGCTCATTCAGGCTCTGTTTATTAGGACAGGGCTGAAATCCTACTGTATAACAGGTTCCTTCAGGCTCTGTTTATTAGGACAGGGATGAACTCCTACTGTATAACAGGTTCCTTCAGGCTCTGTTTATTAGGACAGGGCTGAACTCCTACTGTATAACAGGCTCCTTCAGGCTCTGTTTATTAGGACAGGGCTTAACTCCTATAATTGGCTCCTTCAGGCTCTGTTTATTAGGACATGGCTGAACTCATGCTGTACAACAGGCTCCTTCAGGCTCTGTTTATTAGGACTGAACTCCTACTGTATAACAGGTTCCTTCAGGCTCTGTTTATTAGGACAGGGCTGAACTCCTACTGTATAAAAGGCTCCTTCAGGCTCTGTTTTTTAGGACAGGGCTGAACTCCTACTGTATAACAGGCTCCTTCAGGCTCTGTTTATTAGGACAGGGCTGAACTCCTACTGTATAACCGGCTCCTTCAGGCTCTGTTTATTACGGCAGGACTGAACTCCTGCTGTATAACATGCTCCTTCAGACTTTGTTGATTAGGACAGGGCTGAACACCTATAAGAGGCTCCTTCAGGCTCTGTTTATTAGGACAGGGCTGAACTCCTACTGTATAACCGGCTCCTTCAGGCTCTGTTTATTAGGACAGGGCTGAACTCCTACTGTATAACAGGCTCATTCATGCCCTGTCCTAATTATTAATGCCCTGTCCTAATTATTAAGAAAGGGCTGAACTCCTGCTGTATAACAGGCTCCTTCAGGCTCTGTTTATTAGGACAGGGCTGAACTCTTACTGTATAAAGGCTCATTCATGCCCTGTCCTAATTATTCATGCCCTGTCCTAATTATTAAGAAAGGGCTGAACTCCTACTGTATAACAGGCTTCTTCAGGCTCTGTTTATTAGGACAGGGCTGAACTCCTAATGTATAACAGGCTCCTTCAAGCCCTGTCCAAATTATTAAGAAAGGGCTGAACTCCTACTGTATAACAAGCTCCTTCAGGCTCTATTTTTTTAGTACATGGCTGAACTCATGCTGTACAACAGGCTCATTCAGGCTCTGTTTATTAGGACAGGGCTGAAATCCTACTGTATAACAGGTTCCTTCAGGCTCTGTTTATTAGGACAGGGATGAACTCCTACTGTATAACAGGTTCCTTCAGGCTCTGTTTATTAGGACAGGGCTGAACTCCTACTGTATAACAGGCTCCTTCAGGCTCTGTTTATTAGGACAGGGCTTAACTCCTATAATTGGCTCCTTCAGGCTCTGTTTATTAGGACATGGCTGAACTCATGCTGTACAACAGGCTCCTTCAGGCTCTGTTTATTAGGACTGAACTCCTACTGTATAACAGGTTCCTTCCAGGCTCTGTTTATTAGGACAGGGCTGAACTCCTACTGTATAAAAGGCTCCTTCAGGCTCTGTTTTTTTAGGACAGGGCTGAACTTCTACTGTATAACAGGCTCCTTCAGGCTCTGTTTATTAGGACAGGGCTGAACTCCTACTGTATAACCGGCTCCTTCAGGCTCTGTTTATTACGCAGGACTGAACTCCTGCTGTATAACATGCTCCTTCAGACTTTGTTTATTAGGACAGGGCTGAACACCTATAAGAGGCTCCTTCAGGCTCTGTTTATTAGGACAGGGCTGAACTCCTACTGTATAACCGGCTCCTTCAGGCTCTGTTTATTACGGCAGGGCTGAACTCCTGCTGTATAACATGCTCCTTCAGACTTTGTTTATTAGGACAGGGCTGAACACCTATAAGAGGCTCCTTCAGGCTCTGTTTATTAGGACAGGGCTGAACTCCTACTGTATAATAGGCTCATTCATGCCCTGTCCTAATTATTCATGCCCTGTCCTAATTATCAAGAAAGGGCTGAACTGCTACTGTATAACAGGCTCCTTCAGGCTCTGTTTATTAGGACATGGCTGAACTCATGCTGTACAACAGGCTCATTCAGGATCTGTTTATTAGGACAGGGCTGAAATCCTACTGTATAACAGGTTCCTTCAGGCTCTGTTTATTAGGACAGGGCTGAACTCCTACTGTATAACAGGTTCCTTCAGGCTCTGTTTATTAGGACAGGGCTGAAATCCTACTGTATAACAGGTTCCTTCAGGCTCTGTTTATTAGGACAGGGCTGAACTCCTACTGTATAACAGGTTCCTTCAGGCTCTGTTTATTAGGACAGGGCTGAACTCCTACTGTATAACAGGCTCCTTCAGGCTCTGTTTATTAGGACAGGGCTTAACTCCTATAATAGGCTCCTTCAGGCTCTGTTTATTAGGACATGGCTGAACTCATGCTGTACAACAGGCTCCTTCAGGCTCTGTTTATTAGGACTGAACTCCTACTGTATAACAGGTTCCTTCAGGCTCTGTTTATTAGGACAGGGCTGAACTCCTACTGTATAACAGGCTCCTTCAGGCTCTGTTTTTTTAGGACAGGGCTGAACTCCTACTGTATAACAGGCTCCTTCAGGCTCTGTTTATTAGGACAGGGCTGAACTCCTACTGTATAACAGGCTCCTTCAGGCTCTGTTTATTACGGCAGGGCTGAACTCCTGCTGTATAACATGCTCCTTCAGACTTTGTTTATTAGGACAGGGCTGAACACCTATAAGAGGCTCCTTCAGGCTACGTTTATTAGGACAGGGCTGAACTCCTACTGTATAATAGGCTCATTCATGCCCTGTCCTAATTATTCATGCCCTGTCCTAATTATCAAGAAAGGGCTGAACTCCTACTGTATAACAGGCTCCTTCAGGCTCTGTTTATTAGGACATGGCTGAACTCATGCTGTACAACAGGCTCATTCAGGCTCTGTTTATTAGGACAGGGCTGAAATCCTACTGTATAACAGGTTCCTTCAGGCTCTGTTTATTAGGACAGGGCTGAACTCCTACTGTATAACAGGTTCCTTCAGGCTCTGTTTATTAGGACAGGGCTGAACTCCTACTGTATAACAGGCTCCTTCAGGCTCTGTTTTTTTAGGACAGGGCTGAACTCCTACTGTATAACAGGCTCCTTCAGGCTCTGTTTATTAGGACAGGGCTGAACTCCTACTGTATAACAGGCTCCTTCAGGCTCTGTTTATTACGGCAGGGCTGAACTCCTGCTGTATAACATGCTCCTTCAGACTTTGTTTATTAGGACAGGGCTGAACACCTATAAGAGGCTCCTTCAGGCTCTGTTTATTAGGACAGGGCTTAACTCCTATAATAGACTCCTTCAGGCTCTGTTTATTAGGACATGGCTGAACTCATGCTGTACAACAGGCTCATTCAGGCTCTGTTTATTAGGACAGGGCTGAAATCCTACTGTATAACAGGTTCCTTCAGGCTCTGTTTATTAGGACAGGGCTGAACTCCTACTGTATAACAGGTTCCTTCAGGCTCTGTTTATTAGGACAGGGCTGAACTCCTACTGTATAACAGGCTCCTTCAGGCTCTGTTTTTTTAGGACAGGGCTGAACTCCTACTGTATAACAGGCTCCTTCAGGCTCTGTTTATTAGGACATGGCTGAACTCATGCTGTACAACAGGCTCATTCAGGCTCTGTTTATTAGGACAGGGCTGAAATCCTACTGTATAACAGGTTCCTTCAGGCTCTGTTTATTAGGACAGGGCTGAACTCCTACTGTATAACAGGTTCCTTCAGGCTCTGTTTATTAGGACAGGGCTGAAATCCTACTGTATAACAGGTTCCTTCAGGCTCTGTTTATTAGGACAGGGCTGAACTCCTACAGTATAACAGGTTCCTTCAGGCTCTGTTTATTAGGACAGGGCTGAACTCCTACTGTATAATATGCTCCTTCAGGCTCTGTTTATTTAGGACAGGGCTGAACTCCTACTGTATAACAGGCTCCTTCAGGCTCTGTTTATTAGGACAGGGCTTAACTCCTATAATAGACTCCTTCAGGCTCTGTTTATTAGGACATGGCTGAACTCATGCTGTACAACAGACTCCTTCAGGTTCTGTTTATTAGGACTGAACTCCTACTGTATAACAGGCTCCTTCAGGCTCTGTTTATTAGGACAGGGCTGAACTCCTACTGTATAATAGGCTCCTTCAGGCTCTGTTTATTTAGGACAGGTCTGAACTCCTACTGTATAACAGGCTCCTTCAGGCTCTGTTTATTAGGACAGGGCTGAAATTCTACTGTATAACAGGCTACTTCAGGCTCTGTTTATTAGGACAGGGCTTAACTCCTACTGAATAACAGGCTCCTTCAGGCTCTGTTTATTAGGACAGGGCTGAACTCATACTGTGTAACAGGCTCCTTCAAGCCCTGTCCTAATTATTAAGAAAGGGCTGAACTCCTACAGTATAACAGGCTCCTTCAGGCTCTGTTTTTAGGACAGGGCTGAACTCCTACTGTATAACAGGCTCCTTCAGGCTATGTTTATTAGGACAGGGCTGAACTCCTACTGTATAACAGGCTCCTTCTGGCTCTGTTTATTATGGCAGGGCTGAACTCCTGCTGTATAACATGCTCCTTCAGACTTTGTTTATTAGGACAGGGCTGAAGACCTATAATAGGCTCTTTCAGGCTCTGTTTATTAGGACAGGGCTGAACTCCTACTGTATAACAGGCTCATTCATGCCCTGTCCTAATTATTCATGCCCTGTCCTAATTATTAAGAAAGGGCTGAACTCCTGCTGTATAACAGGCTCCTTCAGGCTCTGTTTATTAGGACAGGGCTGAACTCTTACTGTATAAAAGGCTCGTTCATGCCCTGTCCTAATTATTCATGCCCTGTCCTAATTATTAAGAAAGGGCTGAACTCCTACTGTATAACAGGCTTCTTCAGGCTCTGTTTATTAGGACAGGGCTGAACTCCTGCTGTATAACAGGCTCCTTCAAGCCCTGTCCTAATTATTAAGAAAGGGCTGAACTCCTACTGTATAACAGGTTCCTTCAGGCTCTGTTTATTAGGACAGGGCTGAACTCCTACTGTATAACAGGTTCCTTCAGGCTCTGTTTATTAGGACAGGGCTGAAATCCTACTGCTGTATAACAGGTTCCTTCAGGCTCTGTTTATTAGGACAGGGCTGAACTCCTACTGTATAACAGGTTCCTTCAGGCTCTGTTTATTAGGACAGGGCTGAACTCCTACTGTATAACAGGCTCCTTCAGGCTCTGTTTATTAGGACAGGGCTTAACTCCTATAATAGGCTCCTTCAGGCTCTGTTTATTAGGACATGGCTGAACTCATGCTGTACAACAGGCTCCTTCAGGCTCTGTTTATTAGGACTGAACTCCTACTGTATAACAGGTTCCTTCAGGCTCTGTTTATTAGGACAGGGCTGAACTCCTACTGTATAACAGGCTCCTTCAGGCTCTGTTTTTTTAGGACAGGGCTGAACTCCTACTGTATAACAGGCTCCTTCAGGCTCTGTTTATTAGGACAGGGCTGAACTCCTACTGTATAACAGGCTCCTTCAGGCTCTGTTTATTACGGCAGGGCTGAACTCCTGCTGTATAACATGCTCCTTCAGACTTTGTTTATTAGGACAGGGCTGAACACCTATAAGAGGCTCCTTCAGGCTACGTTTATTAGGACAGGGCTGAACTCCTACTGTATAATAGGCTCATTCATGCCCTGTCCTAATTATTCATGCCCTGTCCTAATTATCAAGAAAGGGCTGAACTCCTACTGTATAACAGGCTCCTTCAGGCTCTGTTTATTAGGACATGTCTGAACTCATGCTGTACAACAGGCTCATTCAGGCTCTGTTTATTAGGACAGGGCTGAAATCCTACTGTATAACAGGTTCCTTCAGGCTCTGTTTATTAGGACAGGGCTGAACTCCTACTGTATAACAGGTTCCTTCAGGCTCTGTTTATTAGGACAGGGCTGAACTCCTACTGTATAACAGGCTCCTTCAGGCTCTGTTTTTAGGACAGGGCTGAACTCCTACTGTATAACAGGCTCCTTCAGGCTCTGTTTATTAGGACAGGGCTGAACTCCTACTGTATAACAGGCTCCTTCAGGCTCTGTTTATTACGGCAGGGCTGAACTCCTGCTGTATAACATGCTCCTTCAGACTTTGTTTATTAGGACAGGGCTGAACACCTATAAGAGGCTCCTTCAGGCTCTGTTTATTAGGACAGGGCTTAACTCCTATAATAGACTCCTTCAGGCTCTGTTTATTAGGACATGGCTGAACTCATGCTGTACAACAGGCTCATTCAGGCTCTGTTTATTAGGACAGGGCTGAAATCCTACTGTATAACAGGTTCCTTCAGGCTCTGTTTATTAGGACAGGGCTGAACTCCTACTGTATAACAGGTTCCTTCAGGCTCTGTTTATTAGGACAGGGCTGAACTCCTACTGTATAACAGGCTCCTTCAGGCTCTGTTTTTTTAGGACAGGGCTGAACTCCTACTGTATAACAGGCTCCTTCAGGCTCTGTTTATTAGGACATGGCTGAACTCATGCTGTACAACAGGCTCATTCAGGCTCTGTTTATTAGGACAGGGCTGAAATCCTACTGTATAACAGGTTCCTTCAGGCTCTGTTTATTAGGACAGGGCTGAACTCCTACTGTATAACAGGTTCCTTCAGGCTCTGTTTATTAGGACAGGGCTGAAATCCTACTGTATAACAGGTTCCTTCAGGCTCTGTTTATTAGGACAGGGCTGAACTCCTACAGTATAACAGGTTCCTTCAGGCTCTGTTTATTAGGACAGGGCTGAACTCCTACTGTATAATATGCTCCTTCAGGCTCTGTTTATTTAGGACAGGGCTGAACTCCTACTGTATAACAGGCTCCTTCAGGCTCTGTTTATTAGGACAGGGCTTAACTCCTATAATAGACTCCTTCAGGCTCTGTTTATTAGGACATGGCTGAACTCATGCTGTACAACAGACTCCTTCAGGTTCTGTTTATTAGGACTGAACTCCTACTGTATAACAGGCTCCTTCAGGCTCTGTTTATTAGGACAGGGCTGAACTCCTACTGTATAATAGGCTCCTTCAGGCTCTGTTTATTTAGGACAGGTCTGAACTCCTACTGTATAACAGGCTCCTTCAGGCTCTGTTTATTAGGACAGGGCTGAAATTCTACTGTATAACAGGCTACTTCAGGCTCTGTTTATTAGGACAGGGCTTAACTCCTACTGAATAACAGGCTCCTTCAGGCTCTGTTTATTAGGACAGGGCTGAACTCATACTGTGTAACAGGCTCCTTCAAGCCCTGTCCTAATTATTAAGAAAGGGCTGAACTCCTACAGTATAACAGGCTCCTTCAGGCTCTGTTTTTTTAGGACAGGGCTGAACTCCTACTGTATAACAGGCTCCTTCAGGCTATGTTTATTAGGACAGGGCTGAACTCCTACTGTATAACAGGCTCCTTCTGGCTCTGTTTATTATGGCAGGGCTGAACTCCTGCTGTATAACATGCTCCTTCAGACTTTGTTTATTAGGACAGGGCTGAACACCTATAATAGGCTCCTTCAGGCTCTGTTTATTAGGACAGGGCTGAACTCCTACTGTATAACAGGCTCATTCATGCCCTGTCCTAATTATTCATGCCCTGTCCTAATTATTAAGAAAGGGCTGAACTCCTGCTGTATAACAGGCTCCTTCAGGCTCTGTTTATTAGGACAGGGCTGAACTCTTACTGTATAAAGGCTCGTTCATGCCCTGTCCTAATTATTCATGCCCTGTCCTAATTATTAAGAAAGGGCTGAACTCCTACTGTATAACAGGCTTCTTCAGGCTCTGTTTATTAGGACAGGGCTGAACTCCTGCTGTATAACAGGCTCCTTCAAGCCCTGTCCTAATTATTAAGAAAGGGCTGAACTCCTACTGTATAACAGGTTCCTTCAGGCTCTGTTTATTAGGACAGGGCTGAACTCCTACTGTATAACAGGTTCCTTCAGGCTCTGTTTATTAGGACAGGGCTGAAATCCTACTGTATAACAGGTTCCTTCAGGCTCTGTTTATTAGGACAGGGCTGAACTCCTACTGTATAACAGGTTCCTTCAGGCTCTGTTTATTAGGACAGGGCTGAACTCCTACTGTATAACAGGCTCCTTCCAGGCTCTGTTTATTAGGACAGGGCTTAACTCCTATAATAGGCTCCTTCAGGCTCTGTTTATTAGGACATGGCTGAACTCATGCTGTACAACAGGCTCCTTCAGGCTCTGTTTATTAGGACTGAACTCCTACTGTATAACAGGTTCCTTCAGGCTCTGTTTATTAGGACAGGGCTGAACTCCTACTGTATAACAGGCTCCTTCAGGCTCTGTTTTTTTAGGACAGGGCTGAACTCCTACTGTATAACAGGCTCCTTCAGGCTCTGTTTATTAGGACAGGGCTGAACTCCTACTGTATAACAGGCTCCTTCAGGCTCTGTTTATTACGGCAGGGCTGAACTCCTGCTGTATAACATGCTCCTTCAGACTTTGTTTATTAGGACAGGGCTGAACACCTATAAGAGGCTCCTTCAGGCTACGTTTATTAGGACAGGGCTGAACTCCTACTGTATAATAGGCTCATTCATGCCCTGTCCTAATTATTCATGCCCTGTCCTAATTATCAAGAAAGGGCTGAACTCCTACTGTATAACAGGCTCCTTCAGGCTCTGTTTATTAGGACATGGCTGAACTCATGCTGTACAACAGGCTCATTCAGGCTCTGTTTATTAGGACAGGGCTGAAATCCTACTGTATAACAGGTTCCTTCAGGCTCTGTTTATTAGGACAGGGCTGAACTCCTACTGTATAACAGGTTCCTTCAGGCTCTGTTTATTAGGACAGGGCTGAACTCCTACTGTATAACAGGCTCCTTCAGGCTCTGTTTTTTTTTTTAGGACAGGGCTGAACTCCTACTGTATAACAGGCTCCTTCAGGCTCTGTTTATTAGGACAGACAGGGCTGAACTCCTACTGTATAACAGGCTCCTTCAGGCTCTGTTTATTACTGGCAGGGGCTGAACTCCTGCTGTATAACATGCTCCTTCAGACTTTGTTTATTAGGACAGGGCTGAACACTATAAGAGGCTCCTTCAGGCTCTGTTTATTAGGACAGGGCTTAACTCCTATAATAGACTCCTTCAGGCTCTGTTTATTAGGACATGGCTGAACTCATGCTGTACAACAGGCTCATTCAGGCTCTGTTTATTAGGACAGGGCTGAAATCCTACTGTATAACAGGTTCCTTCAGGCTCTGTTTATTAGGACAGGGCTGAACTCCTACTGTATAACAGGTTCCTTCAGGCTCTGTTTATTAGGACAGGGCTGAACTCCTACTGTATAACAGGCTCCTTCAGGCTCTGTTTTTTTTTTTAGGACAGGGCTGAACTCCCTACTGTATAACAGGCTCCTTCAGGCTCTGTTTATTAGGACATGGCTGAACTCATGCTGTACAACAGGCTCATTCAGGCTCTGTTTATTAGACAGGGCTGAAATCCTACTGTATAACAGGTTCCTTCAGGCTCTGTTTATTAGGACAGGGCTGAACTCCGACTGTATAACAGTTTCCTTCAGGCTCTGTTTAATTGGACAGGGCTGAAATCCTACTGTATAACAGGTTCCTTCAGGCTCTGTTTATTAGGACAGGGCTGAACTCCTACAGTATAACAGGTTCCTTCAGGCTCTGTTTATTAGGACAGGGCTGAACTCCTACTGTATAATATGCTCCTTCAGGCTCTGTTTATTTAGGACAGGGCTGAACTCCTACTGTATAACAGGCTCCTTCAGGCTCTGTTTATTAGACAGGCTTAACTCCTATAATAGACTCCTTCCAGGCTCTGTTTATTAGGACATGGCTGAACTTCATGCTGTACAACAGACTCCTTCAGGTTCTGTTTATTAGGACTGAACTCCCTACTGTATAACAGGCTCCTTCAGGCTCTGTTTATTAGGACAGGGCTGAACTCCTACTGTATAATAGGCTCCCTTCCAGGCTCTGTTTATTTAGGACAGGTCTGAACTCCTACTGTATAACAGGCTCCTTCAGGCTCTGTTTATTAGGACAGGGCTGAAATTTCACTGTATAACAGGCTACTTCAGGCTCTGTTTATTGGACAGGCTTAACTCCTACTGAATAACAGGCTCCTTCAGGCTCTGTTTATTAGGACAGGCTGAACTCATACTGTGTAACAGGCTCCTTCAAGCCCTGTCCTAATTATTAAGAAAGGGCTGAACTCCTACAGTATAACAGGCTCCTTCAGGCTCTGTTTTTTTTTTAGGACAGAGGCTGAACTCCTACTGTATAACAGGCTCCTTCAGGCTATGTTTATTAGGACAGGGCTGAACTCCTACTGTATAACAGGCTCCTTCTGGCTCTGTTTATTATGGCAGGGCTGAACTCCTGCTGTATAACATGCTCCTTCAGACTTTGTTTATTAGGACAGGGCTGAACACCTATAATAGGCTCCTTCAGGCTCTGTTTATTAGGACAGGGCTGAACTCCTACTGTATAACAGGCTCATTCATGCCCTGTCCTAATTATTCATGCCCTGTCCTAATTATTAAGAAAGGGCTGAACTCCTGCTGTATAACAGGCTCCTTCAGGCTCTGTTTATTAGGACAGGGCTGAACTCTTACTGTATAAAGGCCTCGTTCATGCCCTGTCCTAATTATTCATGCCCTGTCCTAATTATTAGAAAGGGCTGAACTCCTACTGTATAACAGGCTTCTTCAGGCTCTGTTTATTAGGACAGGGCTGAACTCCTGCTGTATAACAGGCTCCTTCAAGCCCTGTCCCTAATTATTAAGAAAGGGCTGAACTCCTACTGTATAACAGGCTCCTTCAGGCTCTATTTTTTAGTACATGTCTGAACTCAAACTGTACAACAGGCTCATTCAGGCTCTGTTTATTAGGACAGGGCTGAAATCCTACTGCATAACAGGTTCCTTCAGGCTCTGTTTATTAGGACAGGGATGAACCCTACTGTATAACAGGTTCCTTCAGGCTCTGTTTATTAGGACAGGGCTGAACTCCTACTGTATAACAGGCTCCTTCAGGCTCTGTTTTTTTAGGACAGGGCTGAACTCCTACTGTATAACAGGCTCCTTCAGGCTCTGTTTATTAGGACAGGGCTGAACTCCTACTGTATAACAGGCTCCTTCAGGCTCTGTTTATTACGGCAGGGCTGAACTCCTGCTGTATAACATGCTCCTTCAGACTTTGTTTATTAGGACAGGGCTGAACACCTATAAGAGGCTCCTTCAGGCTCTGTTTATTAGGACAGGGCTTAACTCCTATAATAGACTCCTTCAGGCTCTGTTTATTAGGACATGGCTGAACTCATGCTGTACAACAGGCTCATTCAGGCTCTGTTTATTAGGACAGGGCTGAAATCCTACTGTATAACAGGTTCCTTCAGGCTCTGTTTATTAGGACAGGGCTGAACTCCTACTGTATAACAGGTTCCTTCAGGCTCTGTTTATTAGGACAGGGCTGAACTCCTACTGTATAACAGGCTCCTTCAGGCTCTGTTTTTAGGACAGGGCTGAACTCCTACTGTATAACAGGCTCCTTCAGGCTCTGTTTATTAGGACATGGCTGAACTCATGCTGTACAACAGGCTCATTCAGGCTCTGTTTATTAGGACAGGGCTGAAATCCTACTGTATAACAGGTTCCTTCAGGCTCTGTTTATTAGGACAGGGCTGAACTCCTACTGTATAACAGGTTCCTTCAGGCTCTGTTTATTAGGACAGGGCTGAAATCCTACTGTATAACAGGTTCCTTCAGGCTCTGTTTATTAGGACAGGGCTGAACTCCTACAGTATAACAGGTTCCTTCAGGCTCTGTTTATTAGGACAGGGCTGAACTCCTACTGTATAATATGCTCCTTCAGGCTCTGTTTATTTAGGACAGGGCTGAACTCCTACTGTATAACAGGCTCCTTCAGGCTCTGTTTATTAGGACAGGGCTTAACTCCTATAATAGACTCCTTCCAGGCTCTGTTTATTAGGACATGGCTGAACTCATGCTGTACAACAGACTCCTTCAGGTTCTGTTTATTAGGACTGAACTCCTACTGTATAACAGGCTCCTTCAGGCTCTGTTTATTAGACAGGGCTGAACTCCTACTGTATAATAGGCTCCTTCAGGCTCTGTTTATTTAGGACAGGTCTGAACTCCTACTGTATAACAGGCTCCTTCAGGCTCTGTTTATTAGGACAGGGCTGAAATTCTACTGTATAACAGGCTACTTCAGGCTCTGTTTATTAGGACAGGGCTTAACTCCTACTGAATAACAGGCTCCTTCAGGCTCTGTTTATTAGGACAGGGCTGAACTCATACTGTGTAACAGGCTCCTTCAAGCCCTGTCCTAATTATTAAGAAAGGGCTGAACTCCTACAGTATAACAGGCTCCTTCAGGCTCTGTTTTTAGGACAGGGCTGAACTCCTACTGTATAACAGGCTCCTTCAGGCTATGTTTATTAGGACAGGGCTGAACTCCTACTGTATAACAGGCTCCTTCTGGCTCTGTTTATTATGGCAGGGCTGAACTCCTGCTGTATAACATGCTCCTTCAGACTTTGTTTATTAGGACAGGGCTGAACACCTATAATAGGCTCCTTCAGGCTCTGTTTATTAGGACAGGGCTGAACTCCTACTGTATAACAGGCTCATTCATGCCCTGTCCTAATTATTCATGCCCTGTCCTAATTATTAAGAAAGGGCTGAACTCCTGCTGTATAACAGGCTCCTTCAGGCTCTGTTTATTAGGACAGGGCTGAACTCTTACTGTATAAAAGGCTCGTTCATGCCCTGTCCTAATTATTCATGCCCTGTCCTAATTATTAAGAAAGGGCTGAACTCCTACTGTATAACAGGCTTCTTCAGGCTCTGTTTATTAGGACAGGGCTGAACTCCTGCTGTATAACAGGCTCCTTCAAGCCCTGTCCTAATTATTAAGAAAGGGCTGAACTCCTACTGTATAACAGGCTCCTTCAGGCTCTATTTTTTTAGTACATGTCTGAACTCAAACTGTACAACAGGCTCATTCAGGCTCTGTTTATTAGGACAGGGCTGAAATCCTACTGTATAACAGGTTCCTTCAGGCTCTGTTTATTAGGACAGGGATGAACTCCTACTGTATAACAGGTTCCTTCAGGCTCTGTTTATTAGACAGGGGATGAACTCCTACTGTATAACAGGTTCCTTCAGGCTCTGTTTATTAGACAGGGATGAACCCTACTGTATAACAGGTTCCTTCAGGCTCTGTTTATTAGGACAGGGCTGGAACTCCTACTGTATAACAGGCTCCTTCAGGCTCTGTTTATTAGACAGGCTTAACTCCTATAATTGGCTCCTTCAGGCTCTGTTTATTAGGGACATGGCTGAACTCATGCTGTATAACAGGCTCCTTCAGGCTCTGTTTTTGTTATTAGACTGAACTCCTACTGTATAACAGGTTCCTTCAGGCTCTGTTTATTAGACAGGGCTGAATCCTTACTGTATAACAGGCTCCTTCAGGCTCTGTTTTTTTAGGACAGGGCTGAACTCCTACTGTATAACAGGCTCCTTCAGGCTCTGTTTATTAGGACAGGGCTGAACTCCTACTGTATAATAGGGCTCTGGCTCCTTCAGGCTCTGCTGTTTATTACGGCAGGGGCTGAACTCCTGCTGTACAACATGCTCCTTCAGACTTTGTTTATTAGGACAGGGCTGGAACTCTACTATAAGAGGCTCCTTCAGGCTCTGTTTATTAGGACAGGGCTGAACTCCTACTGTATAACCGGCTCCTTCAGGCTCTGTTTATTACGGCAGGGCTGAACTCCTGCTGTATAACATGCTCCTTCAGACTTTGTTTATTAGGACAGGCTGAACTCCTACTGTATAAGAGGCTCCTTCAGGCTCTGTTTATTAGGACAGGCTGAACTCCTACTGTATAACAGGCTCCCTTCATGCTCCTGTCCTGGGACTATTCATGCCCTGTCCTAATTATCAAGAAAGGGCTGAACTGCTACTGTATAACAGGCTCCTTCAGGCTCTGTTTATTAGACATGGCTGAACTCATGCTGTACAACAGGCTCATTCAGGCTCTGTTTATTAGACAGGGCTGAAATCCTACTGTATGGTATAACAGGTTCCTTCAGGCTCTGCTTATTAGGGACAGGGCTGAACTCCTACTGTATAACAGGTTCCTTCAGGCTCTGTTTATTAGGACAGGGCTGCAATCCTACTGTATAACAGGTTCCTTCCAGGCTCTGTTTATTAGGACAGGGCTGAACTCCTACAGTATAACAGGTTCCTTCAGGCTCTGTTTATTAGGACAGGCTGAACTCCTACTGTATAATATGCTCCTTCAGGCTCTGTTTATTTAGGACAGGGCTGAACTCCTACTGTATAGTCAGGCTCCTTCAGGCTCTGTTTACAGGGACAGGGCTGAACTCCCTATAATAGACTCCTTCAGGCTCTGTTTATTAGGACATGGCTGAACTCATGCTGTGCCAACAGGTCCTTTCAGGCTCTTCTGTTTATTAGACTGAACTCCTACTGTATAACAGGCTCCTTCAGGCTCTGTTTATTTAGGACAGGGCTGAACTCCCTACTGTATAATAGGCTCCTTCAGGCTCTGTTATTTAGGACAGGTCTGAACTCCCTACTGTATAACAGGCCCTTCAGGCTCTGTTTATTAGACAGGGCTGAAATTCTCTACTGTATAACAGGCTCCTTCAGGCTCTGTTTATTAGTGACAGGGCTTAACTCCTACTGAATAACAGGCTCCTTCAGGCTCTGTTTATTAGGACAGGGCTGAACTCATACTGTGTAACAGGCCCTTCAAGCCCTGTCCTAATTATTAGAAAGGGCTGAACTCCTACTGTATAACAGGCTCCTTCAAGCTCTATTTTTTTAGCACATGGCTGAACTCATGCTGTACAACAGGCTCATTCAGGCTCTGTTTATTAGACAGGGCTGAAACTCAACTGTATAACAGGTTCCTTCAGGCTCTGTTTATTAGACAGGCTGAACTCCTACTGTATAACAGGCTCTTCAGGCTCTGTTTATTAGGACAGGGCTGAACTCCTACTGTATAACAGGCTCCCTCTCAGGCTCTGTTTATTAGACAGGGCTTAACCCTATAATAGGCTCCTTCCAGGCTCTGTTTATTAGGACATGGCTGAATCATGCTGTTACAACAGGCCCCTTCAGGCTGGGTTTATTAGACTGAACTCCTACTGTATAACAGGCCCTTCAGGCTCTGGGTTTATTAGACAGGGCTGAACTCCTACTGTATAACAGGCTCCTTCAGGCTCTGTTTATTAGGACAGGGCTGAACTCCTACTGTATAACAGGTTCCTTCAGGCTCTGTTTATTACGGCAGGGCTGAACTCCTGCTGTATAACATGCCCTTCAGGCTCTGTTTATTAGGACAGGGCTGAACTCCTACTGTATAACAGGCCCATTCACGCCTCTGTCCTACTATTCATGCCCCTGTCCTAATTATCAAGAAAGGGCTGAACTCCTACTGTATAACAGGCTCCTTCAGGCTCTGTTTATTAGACAGGCTGAACTCATGCTGTACAACAGGCCTTCATTCAGGCTCTGTTAATTAGACAGGCTGAAATCCTACTGTATAACAGGTCCTTTCAGGCTCTGTTTATTAGACAGTGGGCTGAACTCCTACTGTATAACAGGCCTTCAGGCCCTGCTCCTAATTATTAGGACAGGCTGAACTCCTACTGTATAACAGGCTCCTTCAGGCTCTGTTTTTTTAGGACATGGGCTGAACTCATGCTGTACAACAGGCTCCTTCAGGCTCTGTTTATTAGGACACTGAACTCCTACTGTATAACAGGTTCCTTCAGGCTCTGTTTATTAGGGACAGGCTGAACTCCTACTGTATAACAGGGGCTCCTTCAGGCTCTGTTTTTAGGACAGGGCTGGAACTCCTACTGTATAACAGGCTCCTTCAGGCTCTGTTTATTAGGACAGGGCTGAACTCCTACTGTATAACAGGCTCCTTCAGGCTCTGTTTATTACGGCAGGGCTGAACTCCTGCTGTATAACATGCTCCTTCAGACTTTGTTTATTAGGACAGGGCTGAACACCTATAAGAGGCTCCTTCAGGCTCTGTTTATTAGGACAGGGCTTAACTCCTATAATAGACTCCTTCAGGCTCTGTTTATTAGGACATGGCTGAACTCATGCTGTACAACAGGCTCATTCAGGCTCTGTTTATTAGGACAGGGCTGAAATCCTACTGTATAACAGGTTCCTTCAGGCTCTGTTTATTAGGACAGGGCTGAACTCCTACTGTATAACAGGTTCCTTCAGGCTCTGTTTATTAGGACAGGGCTGAACTCCTACTGTATAACAGGCTCCTTCAGGCTCTGTTTTTTTAGGACAGGGCTGAACTCCTACTGTATAACAGGCTCCTTCAGGCTCTGTTTATTAGGACATGGCTGAACTCATGCTGTACAACAGGCTCATTCAGGCTCTGTTTATTAGGACAGGGCTGAAATCCTACTGTATAACAGGTTCCTTCAGGCTCTGTTTATTAGGACAGGGCTGAACTCCTACTGTATAACAGGTTCCTTCAGGCTCTGTTTATTAGGACAGGGCTGAAATCCTACTGTATAACAGGTTCCTTCAGGCTCTGTTTATTAGGACAGGGCTGAACTCCTACAGTATAACAGGTTCCTTCAGGCTCTGTTTATTAGGACAGGGCTGAACTCCTACTGTATAATATGCTCCTTCAGGCTCTGTTTATTTAGGACAGGGCTGAACTCCTACTGTATAACAGGCTCCTTCCAGGCTCTGTTTATTAGGACAGGGCTTAACTCCTATAATAGACTCCTTCAGGCTCTGTTTATTAGGACATGGCTGAACTCATGCTGTACAACAGACTCCTTCAGGTTCTGTTTATTAGGACTGAACTCCTACTGTATAACAGGCTCCTTCAGGCTCTGTTTATTAGGACAGGGCTGAACTCCTACTGTATAATAGGCTCCTTCAGGCTCTGTTTATTTAGGACAGGTCTGAACTCCTACTGTATAACAGGCTCCTTCAGGCTCTGTTTATTAGGACAGGGCTGAAATTCTACTGTATAACAGGCTACTTCAGGCTCTGTTTATTAGGACAGGGCTTAACTCCTACTGAATAACAGGCTCCTTCAGGCTCTGTTTATTAGGACAGGGCTGAACTCATACTGTGTAACAGGCTCCTTCAAGCCCTGTCCTAATTATTAAGAAAGGGCTGAACTCCTACAGTATAACAGGCTCCTTCAGGCTCTGTTTTTTTAGGACAGGGCTGAACTCCTACTGTATAACAGGCTCCTTCAGGCTATGTTTATTAGGACAGGGCTGAACTCCTACTGTATAACAGGCTCCTTCTGGCTCTGTTTATTATGGCAGGGCTGAACTCCTGCTGTATAACATGCTCCTTCAGACTTTGTTTATTAGGACAGGGCTGAACACCTATAATAGGCTCCTTCAGGCTCTGTTTATTAGGACAGGGCTGAACTCCTACTGTATAACAGGCTCATTCATGCCCTGTCCTAATTATTCATGCCCTGTCCTAATTATTAAGAAAGGGCTGAACTCCTGCTGTATAACAGGCTCCTTCAGGCTCTGTTTATTAGGACAGGGCTGAACTCTTACTGTATAAAAGGCTCGTTCATGCCCTGTCCTAATTATTCATGCCCTGTCCTAATTATTAAGAAAGGGCTGAACTCCTACTGTATAACAGGCTTCTTCAGGCTCTGTTTATTAGGACAGGGCTGAACTCCTGCTGTATAACAGGCTCCTTCAAGCCCTGTCCTAATTATTAAGAAAGGGCTGAACTCCTACTGTATAACAGGCTCCTTCAGGCTCTATTTTTTTAGTACATGTCTGAACTCAAACTGTACAACAGGCTCATTCAGGCTCTGTTTATTAGGACAGGGCTGAAATCCTACTGTATAACAGGTTCCTTCAGGCTCTGTTTATTAGGACAGGGATGAACCCTACTGTATAACAGGTTCCTTCAGGCTCTGTTTATTAGGACAGGGATGAACCCTACTGTATAACAGGTTCCTTCAGGCTCTGTTTATTAGGACAGGGATGAACCCTACTGTATAACAGGTTCCTTCAGGCTCTGTTTATTAGGACAGGGCTGAACTCCTACTGTATAACAGGCTCCTTCAGGCTCTGTTTATTAGGACAGGGCTTAACTCCTATAATTGGCTCCTTCAGGCTCTGTTTATTAGGACATGGCTGAACTCATGCTGTACAACAGGCTCCTTCAGGCTCTGTTTATTAGGACTGAACTCCTACTGTATAACAGGTTCCTTCAGGCTCTGTTTATTAGGACAGGGCTGAACTCTTACTGTATAACAGGCTCCTTCAGGCTCTGTTTTTTTAGGACAGGGCTGAACTCCTACTGTATAACAGGCTCCTTCAGGCTCTGTTTATTAGGACAGGGCTGAACTCCTACTGTATAACCGGCTCCTTCAGGCTCTGTTTATTACGGCAGGGCTGAACTCCTGCTGTATAACATGCTCCTTCAGACTTTGTTTATTAGGACAGGGCTGAACACCTATAAGAGGCTCCTTCAGGCTCTGTTTATTAGGACAGGGCTGAACTCCTACTGTATAACCGGCTCCTTCAGGCTCTGTTTATTACGGCAGGGCTGAACTCCTGCTGTATAACATGCTCCTTCAGACTTTGTTTATTAGGACAGGGCTGAACACCTATAAGAGAGGCTCCTTCAGGCTCTGTTTATTAGGACAGGGCTGAACTCCTACTGTATAATAGGCTCATTCATGCCCTGTCCTAATTATTCATGCCCTGTCCTAATTATCAAGAAAGGGCTGAACTGCTACTGTATAACAGGCTCCTTCAGGCTCTGTTTATTAGGACATGGCTGAACTCATGCTGTACAACAGGCTCATTCAGGCTCTGTTTATTAGGACAGGGCTGAAATCCTACTGTATAACAGGTTCCTTCAGGCTCTGTTTATTAGGACAGGGCTGAACTCCTACTGTATAACAGGTTCCTTCAGGCTCTGTTTATTAGGACAGGGCTGCAATCCTACTGTATAACAGGTTCCTTCAGGCTCTGTTTATTAGGACAGGGCTGAACTCCTACAGTATAACAGGTTCCTTCAGGCTCTGTTTATTAGGACAGGGCTGAACTCCTACTGTATAATATGCTCCTTCAGGCTCTGTTTATTTAGGACAGGGCTGAACTCCTACTGTATAACAGGCTCCTTCAGGCTCTGTTTATTAGGACAGGGCTTAACTCCTATAATAGACTCCTTCAGGCTCTGTTTATTAGGACATGGCTGAACTCATGCTGTACAACAGGCTCCTTCAGGTTCTGTTTATTAGGACTGAACTCCTACTGTATAACAGGCTCCTTCAGGCTCTGTTTATTAGGACAGGGCTGAACTCCTACTGTATAATAGGCTCCTTCAGGCTCTGTTTATTTAGGACAGGTCTGAACTCCTACTGTATAACAGGCTCCTTCAGGCTCTGTTTATTAGGACAGGGCTGAAATTCTACTGTATAACAGGCTCCTTCAGGCTCTGTTTATTAGGACAGGGCTTAACTCCTACTGAATAACAGGCTCCTTCAGGCTCTGTTTATTAGGACAGGGCTGAACTCATACTGTGTAACAGGCTCCTTCAAGCCCTGTCCTAATTATTAAGAAAGGGCTGAACTCCTACTGTATAACAGGCTCCTTCAAGCTCTATTTTTTTAGTACATGGCTGAACTCATGCTGTACAACAGGCTCATTCAGGCTCTGTTTATTAGGACAGGGCTGAAATCCTACTGTATAACAGGTTCCTTCAGGCTCTGTTTATTAGGACAGGGCTGAACTCCTACTGTATAACAGGTTCCTTCAGGCTCTGTTTATTAGGACAGGGCTGAACTCCTACTGTATAACAGGCTCCTTCAGGCTCTGTTTATTAGGACAGGGCTTAACTCCTATAATAGGCTCCTTCAGGCTCTGTTTATTAGGACATGGCTGAACTCATGCTGTACAACAGGCTCCTTCAGGCTCTGTTTATTAGGACTGAACTCCTACTGTATAACAGGTTCCTTCAGGCTCTGTTTATTAGGACAGGGCTGAACTCCTACTGTATAACAGGCTCCTTCAGGCTCTGTTTATTAGGACAGGGCTGAACTCCTACTGTATAACAGGTTCCTTCAGGCTCTGTTTATTACGGCAGGGCTGAACTCCTGCTGTATAACATGCTCCTTCAGGCTCTGTTTATTAGGACAGGGCTGAACTCCTACTGTATAATAGGCTCATTCACGCCCTGTCCTAATTATTCATGCCCTGTCCTAATTATCAAGAAAGGGCTGAACTCCTACTGTATAACAGGCTCCTTCAGGCTCTGTTTATTAGGACATGGCTGAACTCATGCTGTACAACAGGCTCATTCAGGCTCTGTTAATTAGGACAGGGCTGAAATCCTACTGTATAACAGGTTCCTTCAGGCTCTGTTTATTAGGACAGGGCTGAACTCCTACTGTATAACAGGTTCCTTCAGGCTCTGTTTATTAGGACAGGGCTGAACTCCTACTGTATAACAGGCTCCTTCAGGCTCTGTTTTTAGGACAGGGCTGAACTCATGCTGTACAACAGGCTCCTTCAGGCTCTGTTTATTAGGACTGAACTCCTACTGTATAACAGGTTCCTTCAGGCTCTGTTTATTAGGACAGGGCTGAACTCCTACTGTATAACAGGCTCCTTCAGGCTCTGTTTTTTTAGGACAGGGCTGAACTCCTACTGTATAACAGGCTCCTTCAGGCTCTGTTTATTAGGACAGGGCTGAACTCCTACTGTATAACCGGCTCCTTCAGGCTCTGTTTATTACGGCAGGGCTGAACTCCTGCTGTATAACATGCTCCTTCAGACTTTGTTTATTAGGACAGGGCTGAACACCTATAAGAGGCTCCTTCAGGCTCTGTTTATTAGGACAGGGCTGAACTCCTACTGTATAAAAGGCTCATTCATGCCCTGTCCTAATTATTCAGGCTCTGTCCTAATTATTAAGAAAGGGCTGAACTCCTACTGTATAACAGGCTTCTTCAGGCTCTGTTTATTAGGACAGGGCTGAACTTCTACTGTATAACAGGCTCCTTCAAGCCCTGTCCTAATTATTAAGAAAGGGCTGAACTCCTACTGTATAACAGGCTACTTCAGGCTCTAATTTTTTAGTACATGGCTGAACTCATGCTGTACAACAGGCTCATTCAGGCTCTGTTTATTAGGACAGGGCTGAAATCCTACTGTATAACAGGCTCCTTCAGGCTCTGTTTATTACGGCAGGGCTGAACTCCTGCTGTATAACATGCTCCTTCAGACTTTGTTTATTAGGACAGGGCTGAACACCTATAAGAGGCTCCTTCAGGCTCTGTTTATTAGGACAGGGCTGAACTCCTACTGTATAATAGGCTCATTCATGCCCTGTCCTAATTATTCATGCCCTGTCCTAATTATCAAGGAAGGGCTGAACTCCTACTGTATAACAGGTTCCTTCAGGCTCTGTTTATTAGGACAGGGCTGAACTCCTACTGTATAACAGGTTCCTTCAGGCTCTGTTTATTAGGACAGGGCTGAACTCCTACTGTATAACAGGCTCCTTCAGGCTCTGTTTATTAGGACAGGGCTTAACTCCTATAATAGGCTCCTTCAGGCTCTGTTTATTAGGACATGGCTGAACTCATGCTGTACAACAGGCTCCTTCAGGCTCTGTTTATTAGGACTGAACTCCTACTGTATAACAGGTTCCTTCAGGCTCTGTTTATTAGGACAGGGCTGAACTCCTACTGTATAATAGGCTCATTCACGCCCTGTCCTAATTATTCATGCCCTGTCCTAATTATCAAGAAAGGGCTGAACTCCTACTGTATAACAGGCTCCTTCAGGCTCTGTTTATTAGGACATGGCTGAACTCATGCTGTACAACAGGCTCATTCAGGCTCTGTTTATTAGGACAGGGCTGAAATCCTACTGTATAACAGGTTCCTTCAGGCTCTGTTTATTAGGACAGGGCTGAACTCCTACTGTATAACAGGTTCCTTCAGGCTCTGTTTATTAGGACAGGGCTGAACTCCTACTGTATAACAGGCTCCTTCAGGCTCTGTTTTTTTAGGACAGGGCTGAACTCATGCTGTACAACAGGCTCCTTCAGGCTCTGTTTATTAGGACTGAACTCCTACTGTATAACAGGTTCCTTCAGGCTCTGTTTATTAGGACAGGGCTGAACTCCTACTGTATAACAGGCTCCTTCAGGCTCTGTTTTTTTAGGACAGGGCTGAACTCCTACTGTATAACAGGCTCCTTCAGGCTCTGTTTATTAGGACAGGGCTGAACTCCTACTGTATAACCGGCTCCTTCAGGCTCTGTTTATTACGGCAGGGCTGAACTCCTGCTGTATAACATGCTCCTTCCGTCTTTGTTTATTAGGACAGGGCTGAACACCTATAAGAGGCTCCTTCAGGCTCTGTTTATTAGGACAGGGCTGAACTCCTACTGTATAAAAGGCTCATTCATGCCCTGTCCTAATTATTCAGGCCCTGTCCTAATTATTAAGAAAGGGCTGAACTCCTACTGTATAACAGGCTTCTTCAGGCTCTGTTTATTAGGACAGGGCTGAACTCCTACTGTATAACAGGCTCCTTCAAGCCCTGTCCTAATTATTAAGAAAGGGCTGAACTCCTACTGTATAACAGGCTACTTCAGTCTCTAATTTTTTAGTACATGGCTGAACTCATGCTGTACAACAGGCTCATTCAGGCTCTGTTTATTAGGACAGGGCTGAAATCCTACTGTATAACAGGCTCCTTCAGGCTCTGTTTATTACGGCAGGGCTGAACTCCTGCTGTATAACATGCTCCTTCAGACTTTGTTTATTAGGACAGGGCTGAACACCTATAAGAGGCTCCTTCAGGCTCTGTTTATTAGGACAGGGCTGAACTCCTACTGTATAATAGGCTCATTCATGCCCTGTCCTAATTATTCATGCCCTGTCCTAATTATCAAGAAAGGGCTGAACTCCTACTGTATAACAGGCTCCTTCAGGCTCTGTTTATTAGGACATGGCTGAACTCATGCTGTACAACAGGCTCATTCAGGCTCTGTTTATTAGGACAGGGCTGAAATCCTACTGTATAACAGGTTCCTTCAGGCTCTGTTTATTAGGACAGGGCTGAACTCCTACTGTATAACAGGTTCCTTCAGGCTCTGTTTATTAGGACAGGGCTGAAATCCTACTGTATAACAGGTTCCGTCAGGCTCTGTTTATTAGGACAGGGCTGAACTCCTACTGTATAACAGGTTCCTTCAGGCTCTGTTTGTTAGGACAGGGCTGAACTCCTACTGTATAATAGGCTCCTTCAGGCTCTGTTTATTTAGGACAGGGCTGAACTCCTACTGTATAACAGGCTCCTTCAGGCTCTGTTTATTAGGACAGGGCTTAACTCCTATAACAGGCTCCTTCAGGCTCTGTTTATTAGGACATGGCTGAACTCATGCTGTACAACAGGCTCATTCAGGCTCTGTTTATTAGGACTGAACTCCTACTGTATAACAGGCTCCTTCAGGCTCTGTTTATTAGGACAGGGCTGAACTCCTACTGTATAACAGGCTCCTTCAGGCTCTGTTTATTAGGACAGGGCTTAACTCCTATAATAGGCTCCTTCAGGCTCTGTTTATTAGGACATGGCTGAACTCATGCTGTACAACAGGCTCCTTCAGGCTCTGTTTATTAGGACTGAACTCCTACTGTATAACAGGCTCCTTCAGGCTCTGTTTATTAGGACAGGGCTGAACTCCTACTGTATAACAGGCTCCTTCAGGCTCTGTTTATTAGGACAGGGCTGAACTCCTACTGTATAACAGGCTCCTTCAGGCTCTGTTTATTAGGACAGGGCTGAACTCCTACTGTATAACAGGCTCCTTCAGGCTCTGTTTATTAGGACAGGGCTGAACTCCTACTGTATAATAGGCTCCTTCAGGCTCTGTTTATTTAGGACAGGTCTGAACGCCTACTGTATAACAGGCTCCTTCAGGCTCTGTTTATTAGGACAGGGCTTAACTCCTATAATAGGCTCCTTCAGGCTCTGTTTATTAGGACATGGCTGAACTCATGCTGTACAACAGGCTCCTTCAGGCTCTGTTTATTAGGACAGGGCTGAACTCCTACTGTATAACAGGCTCCTTCAGGCTCTGTTTATTAGGACAGGGCTTAACTCCTATAATAGGCTCCTTCAGGCTCTGTTTATTAGGACATGGCTGAACTCATGCTGTACAACAGGCTCCTTCAGGCTCTGTTTATTAGGACTGAACTCCTACTGTATAACAGGCTCCTTCAGGCTCTGTTTATTAGGACAGGGCTGAACTCCTACTGTATAACAGGCTCCTTCAGGCTCTGTTTATTAGGTCAGGGCTGAACTCCTACTGTATAATAGGCTCCTTCAGGCTCTGTTTATTTAGGACAGGTCTGAACTCCTACTGTATAACAGGCTCCTTCAGGCTCTGTTTATTAGGACAAGGCTGAAATTCTACTGTATAACAGGCTCCTTCAGGCTCTGTTTATTAGGACAGGGCTTAACTCCTACTGAATAACAGGCTCCTTCAGGCTCTGTTTATTAGGACAGGGCTGAACTCCTACTGTGTAACAGGCTCCTTCAAGCCCTGTCCTAATTATTAAGAAAGGGCTGAACTCCTACTGTATAACAGGCTCCTTCAGACTCTGTTTTTTTAGGACAGGGCTGAACTCCTACTGTATAACAGGCTCCTTCATGCTATGTTTATTAGGACAGGGCTGAACTCCTACTGTATAACAGGCTTTTTCAGGCTCTGTTTATTACGGCAGGGCTGAACTCCTGCTGTATAACATGCTCCTTCAGACTTTGTTTATTAGGACAGGGCTGAACACGTATAATAGGCTCCTTCAGGCTCTGTTTATTAGGACAGGGCTGAACTCCTACTGAATAACAGGCTCCTTCAGGCTCTGTTTATTAGGACAAGGCTGAAATTCTACTGTATAACAGGTTCCTTCAGGCTCTGTTTATTAGGACATGGCTGAACTCATGCTGTACAACAGGCTCCTTCAGGCTCTGTTTATTAGGACAGGGCTGAACTCCTACTGTATAACAGGCTCCTTCAGGCTCTGTTTATTAGGACAGGGCTTAACTCCTACTGAATAACAGGCTCCTTCAGGCTCTGTTTATTAGGACAAGGCTGAAATTCTACTGTATAACAGGCTCCTTCAGGCTCTGTTTATTAGGACAGGGCTTAACTCCTACTGAATAACAGGCTCCTTCAGGCTCTGTTTATTAGGACAGGGCTGAAATTCTACTGTATAACAAGCTCCTTCAGACTCTGTTAATTAGGAAAGGGCTGAACTCCTACCATATAGCAGGCTCCTCCAGGCTCTGTTTAATAGGACAGGGCTGAACTCATGCTGTACAACAGGCTCATTCAGGCTCTGTTTATTAGGACAGGGCTGAACTCCTACTGTACAACAGGCTCCTTCAGGCTTTGTTTATTTAGGACAGGGCTTAACCCCTACTGTATAACAGGCTCCTTCGGGCTCTGTTAATTAGTACAGGGCTGAAATCCTACTGTATAACAGGCTCCTTCAGGCTCTGTTTATTAGCACACGGCTTAACTCCTATAATAGGCTCCTTCAGGCTCTGTTTATTAGGACAAGGCTGAACTCCTGCTGTATAACAGGCTCCTTCAGGCTCTGTTTGTTACGACAGGGCTGAACTCCTATAATAGGGTCCTTCAGGCTCTGTTTATTAGGACAGGGCTGAACTCCTATAATAGGCTCCTTCAGGCTCTGTTTATTAGGACAGGGCTGAACTCCTATAATAGGCTCCTTCAGGCTCTGTTTATTAGGACAGGGCTGAACTCCTACTGTACACCAGGCTGCAGCAGGCTCTGTTTATTAGGACAGGTCTGAACTCTTACTGTACAACAATCTCCTTCAGGCTCTGTTTACTAGGATAGGGCTTAACTCCTACTGAATAACAGGCTCCTTCAGGCTCTGTTTATTAGGACAGGGCTGAAATTCTACTGTATAACAGGCTCCTTCAGACTCTGTTAATTAGGAAAGGGCTGAACTCCTACCGTATAGCAGGCTCCTCCAGGCTCTGTTTAATAGGACAGGGCTGAACTCATGCTGTACAACAGGCTCATTCAGGCTCTGTTTATTAGGACAGGGCTGAACTCCTACTGTACAACAGGCTCCTTCAGGCTTTGTTTATTTAGGACAGGGCTTAACCCCTACTGTATAACAGGCTCCTTCGGGCTCTGTTAATTAGGACAGGGCTGAACACCTATAATAGGCTCCTTCAGGCTCTGTTAATTAGGACAGGGCTGAACTCCTACTGAATAACAGGCTCATTCATGACCTGTCCTAATTATTCATGCCCTGTCGTAATTATTAAGAAAGGGCTGAACTCCTACTTTATAACAGGCTCCTTCAGGCTCTGTTTATTAGGACAGGGCTGAACTCTTACTGTATAACAGGCTCATTCATGCCCTGTCCTAATTATTCATTCCCTGTCCTAATTATTAAGAAAGGGCTGAACTCCTACTGTATAACACGCTCCTTCAGGCTCTGTTTATTAGGACAGGGCTGAACTCCTATAATAGGCTACTTCAGGCTCTGTTTATTAGGACAGGGCTAAACTCCTGCTGTATAACAGGCTCCTTCAGGCTCTGTTTATTAGGACAGGGCTGAACTCCTACTGTGTAACAGGCTCCTTCAGGCTCTGTTTGTTACGACAGGGCTGAAATCCTATAATAGGCTCCTTCAGGCTCTGTGGTAAAACAGATAAAGCACAAATTATTTTCTTAAACCATTTGATATACAGTAGATATAATGGTTGTTGTATCAGACTAAGTTCACGTGGCATGGGCAAAACAGAAAGAGGGTTGTGGCCTGTGTGTGTGTGTGAGCATGCGTGTGTGTCTGTGTGCATCAGGTGCGTGCCTGCTCGTGTGTGTGTCCAAATGAATCCTGGGCTCTGGTTGGCAGATGCAGCTTTGTCCAGATACTCAGCTTCACAGGGCTAGCACTGTCTGAGTCCCATTGACAAATTAAACACAATCATTACACACAGATCAGAATCCTAATCACTGGCACCGGACGTGTGATATCCCACTCTCCATCTCTCTCCCTCTCCCAGAAATGATTACAATTGCACCATTCATGGTCATACTCACACATAACAGTAAATACACATTATCTCTCAAATATAGTTCAGCTACCTCTGCAGCTCACCTATTACTGCAGCTCACCTGTTTATAGGCCCCAACTGATAGAATGTACTGTATGTCTCAATCACTCTCTGTTATATAGTTAGGTTATTAAGTTAGAGAAGATTGCTGCTAAAGACAAGATGGTCACAAATGGAGGCACTGCTGGGATTTCAACATAGGATCTCCTGTTTACTAGTCTAAGCAGATGGTAATATATTCCAGTAATATCTTATCAGAATCATGTTAGATGAATAAATTACATCTTTCAATCGGACTTCAGGGCTGATTATGCTGGTTCTATAATCCCTTTCATATCCTCTTGTCCTCAACTCATCTTTAACACATTCTTAACTTACAGAATCAAGTCGTCTAAAACCATCGCTCTGTATAGACTATGCTGAGAAATCCCTCTTAACCTCTCGCTATGTGCCTATACATATTTACTGTGAAATGTATTGATCGGGGAGATGGATATACTGTCGTCACATCTCACATGGGCGGTATAGATCTGATATAATGCCTGCCTTACCTGAAGCATATCTAATTTATTCATTTCACATTACTACAGTAGAAATTGAGATTGGTTATTAGAGTTGATCAATTTAAACATTTAGGACCACCATTAATATTTGATTAGCTTTAATTGCTCAAGAAAAATTCACAGCCAATTCCTCTTTTTCTAGAGGGAGAGTTAAAAGGGGAAATATTTCCATGACATCTTTTACCAGTGCCTGTAAAAGACACAAAAGAAGGGAACCTTAGTTCTGGCTACTTCATTCTTTGGAACTGTGTCCTACTGAGACTATCCTAATGTAGCGCGCCCTTACTGTGTCCTACTGAGACCATCCTAATGTAACGCAACGTTACGGTGTCCTACTGAGACTATCCTAATGTAACGTAGCGTTTGGAGGGTTCCCGAGAGTGGAACATCTATCGGAAAGTAAAGACCAGACAGAGGCAGCATACACCAGCTTTACCCTGCATACACCAGCTCTACCCAGCATACAGGCAGCATACACCAGCTCTATCAAGCATACACCAACTCAACCCAGCATACACCAGCTTTGCCCTGCATACAGGCAGCATACGCCATCATACACCAGCTCTACCCTGCATACAGCAGCTCTATACTGCATACAGCAGCTCTACACTGCATACAGGCAGCATACACCAGCTCTACCCTGCATACAGGCAGCATACGCCAGTTCTACCTAGCATACACCAGCTCTACAAGAACTGACTTCATTCTTGACATGCAACCACCATCTAAATTATCTCCTGTGACACAAAGGCATTACTAATCAATCACTAACATACGATTATCTTCCTTGCACTAATACGGACACTATACTTCGGTTATTGATTACAGTCGGTAATGTCTAGATGTAATTATCATAATTCACTGGTTTGTTCAAGTTATTTGTTTTTTTTTTACCCCTTTTTCGTGATATCCAAATTGGGAGTTATAGTGTTGTCCCATCGCTGCAACTCCTGTACGGACTCGGGAGAGGCAAAGGTCGAGAGCCGTGCATCAAAACACGACCCCATCAAGCCACACTGCTTCAAACCCAGCCGCACCAATGTGTCAGAGGAAACACTGTACACATGGTGACCATGTCAGCATGCATTGCGCCCGCCACAGGAGTCACTAGAGCGCGAAGGGACAAGGACAATCCGGCCGGCCAAACCCTCCCCTATCCCGGATGACGATGGGCTAGTTGTGCGTCGCCTTGGGTCTCCCAGTCGTGACCAGCTGCGACACAGCCTGGGATCGAACCAGGATCTGTAGTGACGCAGCTATCACTGCGATGTAGTGCCTTAGACCGCTGCGCCACTCTGAAGGCCATTGAAGTAAAAGTTATGTTGAGAGAGTCCACTGTCTTTGGACCGATTTGTGAATGATAAGTCAAAGTAGCTAGAAACAGAAGTTCACGTAGAAGACGGCGTTCACTGCTTGGAGAAGGGTTCAACGGGAACAGCAGTCGGACCTTAAACAAGACTTAAACAAGACTCAAGAGGCTAACATTTGTTTTGATTTGAGCTCAAAATTAACAAGTGCTCTTTTTTCTCATAAAGCCAGACAAATCTAACATTGTGATTCGCTCCAATTCAAGAATTGAAAATCGAATTCCATCCTACTCCGAACATATTGTGACCAGAAAATATGAAAGCAACAACATTCCCAGTTCTATTTGTTTTGTTCTGCTGTTGTCAGCAGCTGTTTGCGGCTTGCTCTATTTAATGCATGGCTGAATACATTCTCCCAGACAGGGCAGTCTATAAAGTCAGCGACGGGAGGAGAGCCAATTGCAGGGCCGGCTGACAGCGCCATCAGTCACACGTCCAATACCAGAAACACAGACATGGGGAGAGAGAGACGGAGTTACGCTTTGGCTGAAAACAGATTCCAATCCTCACATGACTCAAGGAACGTTTGGTGCAATTCCACGAACACAGGAAATACTGTGCCATAGTGTATTGTCCCTCATTTGTTGTACTGTTCACCTCTTGACTGACATGTGCAGAGTTTTAGGAAAGCCTCGTAGCTTACATGGATCGTTACTTCTCTCAACGAACATCCCAGCTACACAGCCGCCAAAGAAGAACAATTATAAAATCAATACTTTGTGCATGAAGGAAAGGCATTTGTGAAACAAAGCACTTTGCTGTTTTACGAGTTCCATGGTTTTTGCCTGGGGCATCAAAAAAACATCCATGTTAGCTACCCAGGTTTAGGGAAACCCATGTCGTTATCGGAAACAAGTGTTCTCAATGCCTCCCTCACTAGATAAAGCAAAAATAGTTCAAATAAAGAAATATAATTATTTTATATTTCTAACAAGGTAGATATAGCGAACACGTTCTCTACTGAATGTCTAGAGTGACAGATGAGGAGAATGGCAGTGGTGGGGAGAGATATGGTTGAATATAAATGTCACAGTGTAGTTTTTTTACAGTATAGGCCTGACCGCCCTCAGCACAGATAAGGCTAAGGTTGGTCAGGTTTCTGTTTAAATGGGGGCACAGAACCACAGTCCGCTTCAAATAACCTGCCACCAGCTCAATAATCAGGGGCTTGTCTCACATCTTTCTTCGTGTCCTGCCTGATCATTTTCTCTGATCAAGTTGACCTTGAAATAGAAATCTGTTTCATTCTTCTTAATATCATGAGTCGTATAGCTTGTTCAGGCTACATCATCATATCATGAGTCATTCATATAGCTTTTTCAGAGAATTGAAACACATCCGTACTGACAGGGGTGATGAAGGGAAGGGTCCAGTGTGTTGTGGAATCGATGTGAAGGTGATAGGGATGCAGTGGCAACGGAGGGCAATGGCAGTACGAAGGAGAGCCAATGGCAGTACGAAGGAGAGCCAATGGCAGTACAGAGGGCAATGGCAGTACGAAGGAGAGCAAATGGCAATACGAAGGAGAGCTAATGGCAGTACGGAGGGCAATGGCATTTCGAAGGAGAGCTAATGGCAGTACGGAGAGCAATGGCAGTGGGACAAGACTATAACTACCAACTGGAAATCACGAAATTGGGGAGACAAAAGGGGGTAAAAAGTACTACTACAAAAAAAAGAAGAGCGTTTGGCCAATAACTAGAGGGTTGCTGGTTCGAATGTTATGGGTATGCTTGTCATCAAGTTTTTTTTTAGGATCAAAATAATGGAATAGAGCTAAGCACAGGCAAAATCCTAGAGGAAAACCTGCATCAGTCTACTTTCCAACAGACACTGGGAGACAAATTCACCTTTCAGC
This sequence comes from Brachymystax lenok tsinlingensis, assembly GCA_030435695.1. NCBI lineage: Eukaryota > Metazoa > Chordata > Actinopteri > Salmoniformes > Salmonidae > Brachymystax > Brachymystax lenok. The sequence goes on from CM059819.1 coordinate 21,676,048, forward strand.
AGGACAATAACCTAAAACACAAGGCCAAATATACACTGGAGTTGCTTACCAAGATAACATTGAATGTTCCTGCATGGCCTAGTTACAGTTTTGACTTAAACTGGCTTGAAAATCTATGGCAAGACTAAAAATGGCTGTCCAGGCTTCCAAAGCTCTTAGAGACTCACTCAGAAAGGCTCACAGCTGTAATCGCTGCCAAAGTTGATTAACATGTATTGACTCTATATTTCCTGCTCCATAAATAAAAATAAAAAAACATGTTTTCACTTGTCATTATGGGGTATTGTGTGTAGATGGGTGAGAAACAAATATATTTAATACATTTAGAGTTCAGGCTGTAACACAACAAAATGTGGAATAAGTCAATGGGTATGAATACTTTCTGAAGGCACTGTATATGGATAGTTGTGAATAATTTAGTAGGGCTGCATCAGAGGCCTCCCAGAGAGAATGTGCTGGGACTCAATATGAGGTGGTAACCATGGCAATAACCAGGAAGTGAGAGAGGCTTGCATGAGTCATTTGACACTAAAGGTCAACTAAAGGGGGAGAAATATTGAAGGATGACGTCCAAGGGTGCGTCTCGATAATATGTTCTTTCTCTTGAAGTGTGCACTTGTTCACTAATTCCCACTCATCTAAAAGCATTGGATTGGTGGAGACACTGATCTGAGCTCAATTATGAATTTTCCCCACTAAAATGTAACAAAGTTTAGGATTTAGGAAAAATAATCTGATCATAGATCTGTGTCTAAATAAATCTACCTCCAGCAGAAAAATCCAACTTTATAATGATTTGATAGTGTTATGGTAGCTTATCAATATGCAGAGGCACAGACTTGGTTTTATGTTACAGAAATGTTCTTGGAGGACGTCCAAGAGATTTTCATGAAGATATCTCACTGTCAGTTACAAGCTGTCACAAAGTGCATCTCATCAAAGTTGCTTTGAGTAACCACCAGAGACAGCGACAATGACCGTCCCAGAAACACTTCTCCGAATGAGACGCCACAAATAGTTCAGGGGGGAGCTGAAACAAGATATGTTGTATTGTATCTGACACAACATCCCTCCACGCCAGACTGTCTTCACACTCCTGATCCCAGCCATGTGTCAAACTGAGTAAGTGGGAACCCTTGTTGTGGAACTATCAGCTTCAATCCTTGTGTCTGTCTAATTATATCCGTGCGCGCAACATGTGCCTTTATTTACAAATTCCTTGACAAAACCAAACCACTGGAAAGAGATTGAAGACATGGGTGTGTCCTCTCACAGGAAACTGACCAGCCTCTAGGTGCTGCCCTTAGACGCTGAACTTGAGTCAGCTAAGCATTTTCCGCAGTAATGATTCAAGTTTGGATTGGGAAAGATGATCCTAGATCTGTACCTCAGGGACACTTCACCCTGGAGCATGGTGTTGTCAGAATGACTAGTGGGAGGGCTATAACGTGCAGCAGGGAACATCTTTATGGTTCTGAAAGGTCATGACCTTTTGGATTCATACCCATAATTCTAGATGTATTGGAAAGAAGAGGGTGGGGGTGTATGATGCATGTGTGTGTGTGTGACACAGACAGCAACATAGGCAGAATGAGCCAATGTTCACATAGCTCTACCCCTGTCACAATGTTAAACTAGGATGTTTATTAGAGAACATTAAAACACAACTGGATGAGATCTCTGGAAGGGAATGGTTTGAAGCAATGTTAATCTGGTCTACCCTATAACTGATCGGGATGAGAGGGGATGCTTTAAACCAATACCGTGTGAATGTTCTATTCCATTCATCATCTGAAGAGGATCAGTAGTGCTGGTGGTTTGAGACTACACTCTTAGAAAAAGGGTGCTATCTAGAAACAAAAAGGGTTCTTAAGCTGTCCCCATAGGAGGAGAAGCCTTTGAAGAATCCTTTTTGGTTGCAGGTAGAACTTGTCTGGGTTCCATGTATAACCCTTTCCCAGAGGGTTCTCCCTGAAACCCAAAAGGGTTCTCCTATGGGGACAGCCGAAGAACCCTTTTTTCTAACTGAAGTAACCTAAATACAACGAACAATGGTGTGTGTAGTCAGTAATCAGCAGTGTAAGTGAGTGGTTGCGTGCATAGATGTGATAAGGAGGGGTGTTGAAAGGTGTCAAAGCAAACAAAACAGCCACAACCAAACTCAGTGTGTCTGCATGGAGAGAGTCTCAAATGGGGAAGAGGTGTATTTATCCCAGAACACACCCGAGCCCAGGTGTGTCCCATTTCGCTGACGACCCGCCCAGCTCCGCCCACCAACATCCTATTAAGGAAAACAAGAGCAAAGAGAAAGAATTCGGCAGACAGAGTGGGAGGGTCGTCACAATGTACACTCTGTCTTCCTGCAGTACCACTGTTCCCTATAACACTCTGTCTCTATAGACAGAGTGGTATAGGGAACAGTGGTACTGCAGGAAGACAGAGTGTTATAGGGAACAGTGGTACTGCAGGAAGACAGAGTGTACATTGTGACGACCCTCCCACTCTGTCTGCCGAATTTCTTTCTCTTTGCTCTTGCTTTCCTTAATAGGATGTCGGTGGGCGGAGCCGGGCGGGTCGTCAGCGAAATGGGACACATCTGGGCTCGGGTGTGTTCTGGGATAAATACACCTCTTCCCCATTTATCAAGGAAACTCTCTCCATGCAGACACACTGTTAGAGTTTGGTTGTGGCATTTTTGTTTGCTTTGACACCTTTCAACACCCCTCCTTATCACATCTATGCACGCAACCACTCACTTACACTGCTGATTACTGACTACACACACCATTGTTCATTGTATTTAGGTTACTTCAGTTAATAAGTATTTTTTTGTTATTCCTTATCTCCATGTTGTCTCCCTTTTTGTTTCAGACTTCGAGCCGGTTCGTGATATGTGGGGGCTTGTCCAGGATCGTAAGGTTGGTTCCTAGACATTTTGGCATCTAGTATTTTGTTGCATTATGAATGACTAATACTAGTATGTGTGTTGTGTTTGGGAGAAAATGTTAAGGTTTGAGAACTCTGTAGGTGCGTTGTTTGCAACACTCTAAGCCTTGAAGGTAAATCGACCATCCTTTGTTCCTAAGCCAAAGGATGACAGTCTACACTGCACTCGTCTGCCATGAACAAAATAAATGATAAAGAAAATGTGAAAAGATTTGAAATGACTGACATGGCCCGGTCTGATGTGGGAAGAACAGAGAGGCAGGAGAAAGATGACCGACATGGCCCGGTCTGATATGAGAAGAACAGAGAGGCAGGAGAAAGATGACTGACATTGCCCGATCTGATTTGGGAAGGACATAGAGGCAGGCGAAAGATGACTGACATGGCCCGGTCTGATGTGGGAAGAACAGAGGCAGGACAAAGGCAACAGAGCCACACAGGGTTCACATGGAGAAGGCTTGTCTTTGTCTTTGTTGTTTGACCATCAAAGGGGGAAGAGTTGCCAGACACAACCTCAGGTCTCTCGAGATGAAACACTCTGATTGTGTCCCAAATGGCACCCTAGTCCCTACATAGTGCACTACATTTCTACCTAATTTGAATAGTGCACTACTTTTTTTTTATAGCCCTGGTCAAGAACAGTGCACTAAATAGGGAATAGGGTGCCTCTGCTACAGCCTCTGCTATTATTGCAAAGTATGTCCCTGATGTTGAGTTCATCGGCAACTGGATTTGTGTGTTGCCTTTTGAGGAGCTGAACTGTGATGAACAGCTGTGAGTCTGGTGCTAACATGAACAGAAGAGAGGGGATACACTGGGGGATGGAATCAATGAACAGAAGAGAGGGTACAGATGTAGGATCTTAATTTGAGCCAATTTGATACAGCAGAAAAATTCTCCTGCAGCAACAACAAATGTGAATTATTATGTGGATTATAACGAATAGACATTTTTGTAGAAGTTGATACATTTTTCGTAATGGTTAATCAAGTCTGAAATTAATATGTGGAAATTACAAACTTCAGAAGCCTTTGTAAACCTCAAATACACTACACATTTAAAATGTCCTGTATTTCAGGAAAGTTCTACAACAGGTTGATCAAATTAAGATCCTACATCTGGGGGATGGAATCAATGAAGAGGAGAGAGGGGATACACTGGGGGATGGAATCAATGAAGAGGAGAGAGGGGATACACTGGGGGATGGAATCAATGAAGATGGTTGAAGAGGTAGAAGTATCTGTTACAGTCAGAGCACACATACGCAATACATACATTAAAAAGACCCAATAGAACCACTACTGTTCTATAATGGAACATTTAGAATGTCGGATGATCTACAATGGAATCTTTAGAACCACTACTGTTCTATAATGGAACACTTAGAATATCGGAAGATCTACAATGGAATCTTTAGAACCACTACTGTTCTACAATGGAACCTTAAGAACCTCTGATATTCCCTCCCCTCTCTCTCCATCTTTCTCTCTAGCTTTCCCCTCACCTTTGCCTCTTCTCCTCTCTTTTTTCCCCCTTCTATCCTTGAAACCAGTTACAGTTTTTCTCCATTGGTTTGGTTCATTTCTTGAAACCGAAATTACATTCTCAAAACTCTAAGATCATTTGGCAAAACAGTCTTACAATTCAGCACAACACTATAGCTCACTTGCAAAAGCTCATATCTCTCCTAAAACTGTTCACTCATGCTTCAAAACTAAATTCCTTTCCCATATAAAGAGTCAGTGCCACGAAAATGGCAAAGATCCTTCTCAATTGCTTTGGCTCATTTCTTGAAACAGACCGGGCGTTCTCAACACTCTTGGTGCTTTAGCCAAAATAACGTGGATGGTTCGGCACAACACCATGGTTCACCTGGAAAAGCTCATACCTCTCCCAAAACAGTTCACTCGTGTCAAAACTAAATTTCCTTCTCATTTAAACAGTCAGTGCCCCCAAAATGCTTCGTCCCTTTGGCATTGTGTAAGCACTGCAAGTCAAAATGTTTAGATGATGATGTCCCGAGTCCACCTGGCCGTGCTGCTTCTCCAGTTTCAACTGTTCTGCCTGTCTTATGAACATTTTAAAATCTTGTCCATGTTTCGGTTATAATCTGCACCCGGCAAAGCCAGAAGAGGACTGGCCACCCCTCACAGCCTGGTTCCTCTCTAGGTTTCTTCCTAGGTTTTGGCCCTTCTAGGGAGTTTTTCCTAGCCACCGTGCTTTTACACCTGCATTGCTTGCTGTTTGGGGTTTTAGGCTGGGTTTCTGTACAGCACTCTGTGACATCAGCTGATGTAAGGGGGGCTTTATAAATAAATTTGATTTGATTTAGATGTTTTGTCACTATGGCAGAGGACCATTGAAATATCCCTCATGTCCACCTTTCAGTCTTAGCCCAGTCCTTCATTGACAATGGTTACTGTACTGTTTTTTTGTCTAGCTAACAGAATACAATTGTGTATAAAACTGAAAAAAGAAATAGGATTTTAGGGTAAGAGTAGCCTCCAAGGTTTGACATCACACATTGCACTCATACTGCCAAGGAAATTGTAACCATTATCATTCACACACATAAAGTAACTTCCATACATCAGAGTCAAAGAAAATGTATACAGCATAATATACTGTAATATAAACACACAAACAAAAACAATGAAAATTATATGCAGCCTACAGTGCTGTAAATAAAGCTGGAGTTTCACAACTAACAGTTCTTCACTGGTCACTGTCCTCACCCTCCCTCTCCTGGCCACCGTCCTCACCCTCCTGGCCATCCACACGCTGCTGTCTGTCTGGCCACAGATTCTCGTCCACATCTGGCGTATATTCTCCCTTGCGATGCAACGAGGAAGAAACAGCGTGCATGTCGCAACCATCCCTACACTGATCTCCTGTAATATCCTCACACGCAGCGTCCATTGCATGGAGCAGGGACCTCTGATCTTGAGCCCGATGCTCATACACTCTCCACCTCCAAGCGAGAAATACTCCTCAATAGGATTGAGGAAAGGAGAGTAAGGTGGTAGGAACACCATGACCATCCTTGGATGAGTAGTGAACCAGGCCCTGATGAGCGGGCCACGGTGGAAATTCACATTGTCCCATACAATGACATATTGTGGTAGGTGAGGCCCTACGAGACCTCTCTCATTTTCAGGGATCAAAATGAAGGCGGTCCAAGAAGATGAGGAGCTTCTGTGTATTGTATGGGCCAATACTGTGGATGTGAGTGGCCACACCATTGTCAGATATGGCAGCACACATAGTTATATTGCCCTCGCTGGCCTGGGACATCCACCGTGGCCCGGTGGCCAATAATATTGCCACGTCTTCGGCCCTTGGCCAGGTTGAAGCCAGCTTCATCCACAAACACGAGGATGTGATGGGTCTCGTTTCCTTCCAATGCCATTATTCTCTACAATAGCGTAAAAAAAGAAAACATCAAATCAGTCATACAGAAGAGTCATACACTACAGTTACAGACAATTACATAGGAATGTTCCATGTTCTCCACAAATTCATTGTACTACTGGCCACTACTCCAGTGGTTCCAAACCTGGGGTACATGTACCCCTATGCAGAGGTACTACAGGGGGTATTTGACAGAAAGGGGAGGGGGGAAATCATCAATGACTAGACTTACTGAAATGTTACAGTAAAACCCACAGTATTAGATAGATTTACATGTGAGGCACTAATTGCAGCTCTTTGACCCCTTTTCTTATTGTATGTTATATTCTTCAAAATAAGGATTATAATGATAATTGCATCATACAGTAAGCTGCAGTTTTTAGGCGAAATGTTGAAGTCAGATAAATCAAATACTTCCATACCTGGATTACCTGGATACACAAATCAGGGGTACTGAAGCCAAAAAGTTTGGGAACCACTGCTTAATTGTAAAAGGTTATAATGATGGACAACCAGTAACTGACTTACATGTACATACTGGTACATAGCTCTTTCACTCTATCAGAGTTCCTCTCAAATGGTACCCTGTAAATTTGCTTCATTGTCATCTGATGCTTCTTCAATATCCGGTCTATTGTGGAGATGCTTATAGAGTTGACATTTTGGAATATGGCATTGTCTTGTAGGATTGCAGCGCGCGGATCTGTCTCAATGTGATGGCATTATTTGCCATCACCATGTTACAGATCTCTTGTTCTTCATTGAGAAGTTTTCCTCTGCCACCCGTGCAAGGTTGTCGTCCAATCCTAGATATAGAAGTCAAAGGACAACACTCCATTCGTAATGTACAGTGGGGCAAAAAAAAGTATTTAGTCAGCCACCAATTGTGCAAGTTCTCTCACTTAAAAAGATGAGAGAGGCCTGTAATTTTCATCATAGGTACACTTCAACTATGACAGACAAAATGAGGAAAAAAAATCCAGAAAATCACATTGTAGGATTTTTAATGAATTTATTTGCAAATTATGGTGGAAAATAAGTATTTGGTCACATACAAACAAGCAAGATTTCTGGCTCTCACAGACCTGTAACTTCTTCTTTAAGAGGCTCCTCTGTCCTCCACTCGTTACCTGTATTACAGTTTTTCTCCATTGGTTTGGCTCATTTCTTGAAACCGAAATTACATTCTCAAAACTCTAAGATCATTTGGCAAAACAGTCTTACAGTTCAGCACAACACTATAGCTCACTTGCAAAAGCTCATATCTCTCCTAAAACTGTTCACTCATGCTTCAAAACTAAATTCCTTTCCCATATAAAGAGTCAGTGCCACGAAAATGGCAAAGATCCTTCTCAATTGCTTTGGCTCATTTCTTGAAACAGACCGGGCGTTCTCAACACTTGGTGCTTTAGCCAAAATAACGTGGATGGTTCGGCACAACACCATGGTTCACCTGGAAAAAGATCATACCTCTCCCAAAACAGTTCACTCGTGTCAAAACTAAATTTCCTTCTCATTTAAACAGTCAGTGCCCCCAAAATGCTTCGTCCCTTTGGCATTGTGTAAGCACTGCAAGTCAAAATGTTTAGATGTTTTGTCACTATGGCAGAGGACCATTGAAATATCCCTCATGTCCACCTTTCAGTCTTAGCCCAGTCCTTCATTGACAATGGTTACTGTGGTTACTGTACTGTTTTGTCTAGCTAACAGAATACAATTGTGTATAAAACTGAAAAAAAGAAATAGGATTTTAGGGTAAGAGTAGCCTCCAAGGTTTGACATCACACATTACACTCATACTGCCAAGGAAATTGTAACCATTATCATTCACACACATAAAGTAACTTCCATACATCAGAGTCAAAAGAAAATGTATACAGCATAATATACTGTAATATAAACACACAAACAAAAAACAATGAAAATTATATGCAGCCTACAGTGCTGTAAATAAAGCTGGAGTTTCACAACTAACAGTTCTTCACTGGTCACTGTCCTCACCCTCCCTCTCCTGGCCACCGTCCTCACCCTCCTGGCCATCCACACGCTGCTGTCTGTCTGGCCACAGATTCTCGTCCACATCATAGCGTATATTCTCCCTTGCGATGCAACGAGGGAAGAAACGGCGTGCATGTCGCAACCATCCCCTACACTGATCTCCTGTAATATCCTCACACGCAGCGTCCATTGCATGGAGCAGGGACCTCTGATCTTGAGCCCGATGCTCATACACTCTCCACCTCCAAACGGAGAAATACTCCTCAATAGGATTGAGGAAAGGAGAGTAAGGTGGTAGGAACACCATGACCATCCTTGGATGAGTAGTGAACCAGGCCCTGATGAGCGGGCCACGGTGGAAATTCACATTGTCCCATACAATGACATATTGTGGTAGGTGAGGCCCTACGAGACCTCTCTCATTTTCAGGGATCAAATCAAAATGAAGGCGGTCCAAGAAGATGAGGAGCTTCTGTGTATTGTATGGGCCAATACTGGGGATGTGAGTGGCCACACCATTCTCAGATATGGCAGCACACATAGTTATATTGCCCCCTCGCTGGCCTGGGACATCCACCGTGGCCCGGTGGCCAATAATATTACGGCCACGTCTTGACCCTTGGCCAGGTTGAAGCCAGCTTCATCCACAAACACGAGGATGTGATGGGTCTCGTTTCCTTTCAATGCCATTATTCTCTACAATAGCGTAAAAAAAGAAAACATCAAATCAGTCATACAGAAGAGTCATACACTACAGTTACAGACAATTACATAGGAATGTTCTATGTTCTCCACAAGTTCATTATACTACTGGCCACTACTCCAGTGGTTCCAAACCTGGGGTACATGTACCCCTATGCAGAGGTACTACAGGGGGTATTTGACAGAAAGGGGAGGGGGGAAATCATCAATGACTAGACTTACTGAAATGTTACAGTAAAACCCACAGTATTAGATAGATTTACATGGGAGGCACTAATTGCAGCTCTTTGACCCCTTTTCTTATTGTATGTTATATTCTTCAAAATAAGGATTATAATGATAATTGCATCATACAGTAAGCTGCAGTTTTTAGGCGAAATGTTGAAGTCAGATAAATCAAATACTTCCATACCTGGATTACCTGGATACACAAATCAGGGGTACTGAAGCCAAAAAAGTTTGGGAACCACTGCTTAATTGTAAAAAGGTTATAATGATGGACAACCAGTAACTGACTTACATGTACATACTGGTACCGCAGCTCTTTCACTCTATCAGAGTTCCTCTCAAATGGTACCCTGTAAATTTGCTTCATTGTCATCTGATGCTTCTTCAATATCCGGTCTATTGTGGAGATGCTTATAGAGTTGACATTTTGGAATATGGCATAGTCTTGTAGGATTGCAGCGCGGATCTGTCTCAATGTGATGGCATTATTTGCCATCACCATGTTACAGATCTCTTGTTCTTGATGTTCATTGAGAAGTTTTCCTCTTCCTCTGCCACTTTCCTCTTCCTCTGCAAGGTATACATTACGAACACTCCATTCGTAATGTATACCTTATGTATTCCTTACAGAATGAGTTACAGTGAGGGGAAAAAAGTATTTGATCCCCTGCTGATTTTGTATGTTTGCCCACTGACAAAGAAATGATCAGTCTATAATTTTAATGGTAGGTTTATTTGAACAGTGAGAGACAGAATAACAACAAAAAAATCCAGAAAAACACATGTGAAAAATGTTATAAATTGATTTGCATTTTAATGAGGGAAATAAGTATTTGACCCCCTCTCAATCAGAAAGATTTCTGGCTCCCAGGTGTCTTTTATACAGGTAACGAGCTGAGATTAGGAGCACACTCTTAAAGGGAGTGCTCCTAATCTCAGTTTGTTACCTGTATAAAAGACACCTGTCCACAGAAGCAATCAATCAGATTCCAAACTCTCCACCATGGCCAAGACCAAAGAGCTCTCCAAGGATGTCAGGGACAAGATTGTAGACCTACACAAGGCTGGAATGGGCTACAAGACCATCGCCAAGCAGCTTTGTGAGAAGGTGACAACAGTTGGTGCGATTATTCGCAAATGGAAGAAACACAAAAGAACTGTCAATCTCCCTGGGCCTGGGGCTCCATGCAAGATCTCACCTCGTGGAGTTGCAATGATCATGAGAACGGTGAGGAATCAGCCCAGAACTACACGGGAGGATCTTGTCAATGATCTCAAGGCAGCTGGGACCATAGTCACCAAGAAAACAATTGGTAACACACTACGCCGTGAAGGACTGAAATCCTGCAGCGCCCGCAAGGTCCCCCTGCTCAAGAAAGCCCGTCTGAAGTTTGCCAATGAACATCTGAATGATTCAGAGGACAACTGGGTGAAAGTGTTGTGGTCAGATGAGACCAAAATGGAGCTCTTTGGCATCAACTCAACTCGCCGTGTTTGGAGGAAGAGGGATGCTGCCTATGACCCTAAGAACAGCATCCCCACCGTCAAACATGGAGGTGGAAACATTATGCTTTGGGGGTGTTTTTCTGCTAAGGGGACAGGACAACTTCACCGCATCAAAGGGACGATTGACGGGGCCATGTACTGTCAAATCTTGGGTGAGAACCTCCTTCCCTCAGCCAGGGCATTGAAAATGGGTCGTGGATGGGTATTCCAGCATGACAATGACCCAAAACACACAGCCAAGGCAACAAAGGAGTGGCTCAAGAAGAAGCACATTAAGGTCCTGGAGTGGCCTAGCCAGTCTCCAGACCTTAATCCCATAGAAAATCTGTGGAGGGAGCTGAAGGTTCGAGTTGCCAAACGTCAGCCTCGAAACCTTAATGACTTGGAGAAGTTCTGCAAAGAGGAGTGGGACAAAATCCCTCCTGAGATGTGTGCAAACCTGGTGGCCAACTACAAGAAACGTCTGACCTCTGTGATTGCCAACAAGGGTTTTGCCACCAAGTACTAAGTCATGTTTTGCAGAGGGGTCAAATACTTATTTCCCTCATTAAAATGCAAATCAATTTATAACATTTTTCACATGCGTTTTTCTGGATTTTTTTGTTGTTATTCTGCCTCTTCCCCCTATTCCACCACCACGCACCCTTACTCCTCCTCCTCCTCCTCTTCTTCTTCCTCTTCCTCTTCCTCTTCCTCGAGCAGGCAGTTGCCCTTGTTCATTTACCAGGTGCCTCCATGTTCAGAAATTGTACTGGTCCTGCATGGTCAAGCTCTTTACATACATGTTTGGCAGCATTCACAGTCATGGACAGCACCTGTCAGGTAACTAAACATACTGTTTGATTGGTCATCTGAGATGTGTGAAACTCCTCCTTCGTTAGTCAAGTTCTAGTTTCACCTGACTGTCAATTGCTGTAATACATTTATCAAATGTTCCAAGGTATTCATATATGGTATTCATGGTATTATGTTCTTGACTAATTTTGACAATTGAATAGACTGTTGTGCATGTGATGACTTTGAAATGACGCTGACACGTTTTGGAGCGAACAACCATTAGACTGAGAATCAACAATCAGTTTAGATCAACAAGATCTATTGACTTGGAAATTGTGCTAAATGTAGGCTACCTGTACTTAATCATTTGTAAAGATGTACTGAGACATTGAGACATGTACTTAGACATTTGCAATTTGATGAAATGAATGAGAAATTCAATTCTGTTGTGAACAATTGCCAAGTGGTTTGGAGGTTTGTCCATGTAGTTTTGAGAATGTAATTTCTGTTTCAAGAAATGAGCCAAACCAATGGAGAAAAACTGTAAACATTTCTATCATCAAGAAAACTAAATGGAAAGTTAATTGGCCCACTTTGTCTCTCTGAAACAATAGCAGCGATTGATGTAGAATACAGAAACACTGAGATTTATTCAAACTGTGGGAAAAGGAGAGAGAGAGGGAGATCAAGTGTGTGTGTGTGTGTTCCCCTGAATCCTAAATATGACAGGCAGACAGGTTGTTATTTGTTAGTTTAGCATTGTTTTTGGCAGATTGCTGTCTGGCAGAAATGCAGAGTTGGGGCTGATTCCACATGCCCTGCGAGAAAGGGAGATGGTGCCTTGGCTGCGCGCACGCACACACACACACACACACACACACACACACACACACACACACACACACACACACACACACACACACACACACACACACACACACACACACACACAAGTCCTTGGCTGGTTAAACTGTTGTCTCACCCACATGCCCAGAAGTCCTTGGCTGGTTAAACTGTTGTCTCCTTCACAGTCCCACAAATTGGTTTATGATGCTCGAAAAGGTCATGCAGTACTGGGAGATAAACTTGATACTTCTCTAAATAAGATTCGTACATTCTGAGTAGTTCTCTGAGTAGGTCCCAGGAAGGCTCAACTGAACATCTATTGACATAGTATTGCTAAATGACAATGACGCTTGGAAAGTGGAGAAGTCATCGAATTTCAAAAAGCAAACACTGCTGGAGACACCTTTACATTTTGGAGACAGCGTTACGTTGGCTAGAAAAGAGATTTGCAGTGGCTGATTAAAGGTAAATAAGTTCATTATTTAGCCCACAGTTAGCCAAGATAATACGCTAGCCAGCTAAGTTTGTTTAAAGTTGGTTAGAAATTGCTTCTACACTATTTTGCTACAGTAGGCTGTCATGTTACTTGTCTTACAAAATGGTGTTTACATTTGACCATTGTGATGCTCATCCATGCATATCCACTTTCTATGTGTAAACAGTCCCAGAAAAAACTCAGGGCCCTAGATGAAGCCTAGCCTAGAACTAAGACCCAGAGTTTGTTCAGGTCAGGTCACATGGTCCTATGAATAAGCCAGTGTGTGAAATTCGAGTCTGCTGTATTTCAATGGTTGGGATTTCTGCACTATGTAGACCCAGAGAAAATGATAAGGGACAGGAGGATTTGGAATTAATTCAGCCTTATGGAGATAGCAGAGGTAGTGGTACATTGCACACGTGAGCACACACGCGCACACACACACACGCGCACGCACACACACGCGCATGCACAGACACACACATTCTCTCTCTCGCACATGCACACACACACTCTCTCTCGCACACACACACATGCATGCACGCACACACACACACACACACACACAGAGCGCTTTTCTGACCTTATTAAGTGAGTCTGCTGCAGCCAAGGTTAGTGGTTCTGTCTCAGTAGGCTGGGGAGGGCCAAGAGAGGCTCAGAGAGGGTGGTAGTGTGAGTGATGGAGTCTGAAGATGTTTAAATTCATCCTACAGGATGAGGATTACGTTCCGCTCAGTTAGAGCGCTCAACATATTCTAATACAGGTTAAGTTTGACTTTCTGAAGCTAAATGGATAGACTCACTTCAAAATCCTTCCTCACCAAACTAGTTACTTTGCGGAATGTTTCCCCTGAAACATTATTACTGATACGTGACATGGGTCGCCGTTTGTAATATGAATAAAGTGAACATGGGTCGCCGTTTGTGATATGAATAAAGTGAACATGGGTCGCCGTTTGTGATATGAATAAAGTGAACATGGGTCGCCGTTTGTGATATGAATTAAGTGAACATGGGTCGCCGTTTGTGATATGAATAAAGTGAACATGGGTAAATCGTTTGTGATATGAATAAAGTGAACATGGGTCGCCGTTTGTGATATGAATAAAGTGAACATGGGTCGCCGTTTGTGATATGAATAAAGTGAACATGGGTCGCCGTTTGTGATATGAATAAAGTGAACATGGGTCGTCGTTTGTGATATGAATAAAGTGAACATGGGTCGCCGTTTGTGATATGAATAAAGTGAACATGGGTCGCCGTTTGTGATATGAATAAAGTGAACATGGGTCGCCGTTTGGGATATGAATAAAGTGAACATGGGTCGTCGTTTGTGATATGAATAAAGTGAACATGGGTCGCCGTGAACAGTTAGACAATGCTTCACGTCATCAACACGACTAATGGGCTACGGAAATGACTTGACACGCAGACGTTCCATGATGGCGATAGAGATACGCCAGACATTTATCACAATGTTGCTATTTTCATGCCCTGAAGCAGCAGTCGACAGACGTGATGTTTCCACAATCATATCATTGCCATAGGCTATTGTGGACTAATTGCCATTTTAACATCCATTCCAATTAAACATTTGTGAAAGGTCTCCTCTAAACAGACTGGATCTACCTGAAATTGGTTGCAAACGAATAAATTCAACCGCAGTTGTGGTCTTTCTGTATATTTTTCACCCAGTTGAATGCATGTATTTCCTGAACGTAACTTCAGGTAGTTGCGTTCACCAGATTGCAGAGCTGCTTGAGTCTGTATTCCCCAGCTGCTATGAGCACGGCAGTGTGCTTTTTCCCTGCTTCAGAAAACCCCTGATTAGATTTGCAGTTCTGCAGCTGACTCCCGAAGAGGATGTCAAAAGAATGCTGCAATAGCACAAAGCTGCAACACAATTAGAGAAGTTTATCATGGGTTGCTTTTTTAGGGGTAAGAGACTTTTCAGCCAGCCTTAGCGTATACTTCGTAATACCCAGGTTTGGGAATGATCTCAACACAACTCAAGAAATAAATAGAAATTCTCAATTTGTCCTGTAAACTGTTCATTCTGTAACAGTCAAGTTCAAAGCCCTAGATGTATAAGCTGTATTTCATAGGATCTTCCCAGTTAACTTGGCTGATATCTCCCTGCCTTATCAAGATACAATGCATTCAGAAAGTATACAGACCTTTGACTTTCTCAACATTTTGTTACGTTACAGCCTTATGCTAAATTGTTTAAATAGTGTTTTTTCCCTCATCAGTCTACACACATTAGCCCATAATGACAAAGCCAAAACAGGTTTTGTTTGCACATTTACACAACATAAAAAACAAATATCACATTTACATAAGTATTCAGACCCTTACTTTGTAGAAGCACCTTTGGCAGTGATTACAACCTCCAGTCTTCTTGGGTATGACACTACAAACTTGACACACCTGTATTTGGTGAGTTTCTCCCATTCTTCTCTGCAGATCCTCTCAAGCTCTATCAGGTTGGATGGGGAGCATTGCTGCACAGCTATTTTCAGGTCTCTCCAGAGATGTTCGATCGGGTTCAAGTCCGGGCTCTGGCTGGGCCACTCAAGGACATTCAGAGACTTGTCCCGAAGCCACTCCTGCGTTGTCTTGGCTGTGTTCTTAGGGTCGTTGTTCTGTTGGAAGGAACCTTCACCCCAGTCTGAGGTACTGAGCACTCTGTAGCAGGTTTTCATCAACGAACTCTCTGCGCTTTGCTCCATTCATCTTTCCCTCGATCCTGACTAGTCTCCCAGTCCCTGCCGCTGAAAAACATCCCTACAGCATGATGCTGCCACCACCATGCTTCACTGTAGGTCATGGTGCCAGGTTTCCTCCAGACGTAACACTTGGCATTCCGGCCAAAGAGTTTAATCTTGGTTTCATCAGACCAGAGCATCTGGCTTCTCATGGTCTGAGTCCTTTAGGTGCCTTTTGGCAAACTTCAAGTGGGTTGTCATGTTGCTTTTTACTGATGAGTGGCTTCCGTCTGGCCACTTTACCATAAAGGCCTGATTAGTGGAGTGCTGCAGAGATGGTTGTACTTCTGAAAGGTTCTCCTATCTCCACAGAGGAACTCTGGAGTCAGAAGTGGCATCCGAACCCACACCTAAAGTAACAGCATTGGCTTCAAGTCTATGTTATAATGAAGTCCAGTTATAGTACTATATTGCATGTAAATAGAAAACCATACACACTGTTACAGCAAGGGCCAAATACCTGTAGTTTAGGTCTATGCTAACTACTTTATTTTTTACCTTTATTTAACTAGGCAAGGCAGTTAAGAACAAATTCTTATTTTCAATGACAGCCTAGGAACAGTGGGTTGCCTTGTTCAGAGGCAGAATGACAGCTCTTTACCTTGTCAGCTCAGGGATTTGATCTTGCAACCTTTCAGTTACTAGTCCAACGCTCTAACCACTAGGCTACCTGCCACCTCTATACTGTAAACCTCATAATAATCTGGCAGCATGGTTACATTTGACACTTTCTCCATCAATGTGTGCTATAAAAAGGTGATTATTGAACTAGAGTTTAGTCAACTGAGCGATGCATAATTCCTGACCTTTTTATAAAGCACATTACTGAAGAAGTGTCAAATTAAATCACACTGCAAGATTATAATGAGTTTTACGGTATTTGTCACCCCAAGTGTTGTCAGTGCAGTTGTAGTCCAGTATTCTAGGCCAAATCCTCGACTCCAGGACCAACAATCCCCCTGGGCCAGGTTCCTTGTCAGCTGGCCCAGTTAGAGTTTTCTATGAGGAACATCAGACAGTTCTCACTGGGGATGTACAGTATAGCAGACTCAATGTAGACTTGGCTCAGTTAGAAACTCCTCTGAAGCCTAATTTATAACCTACATAGGTACGGACGCAAGAACTACAATTAGCTGAGCAAAATGGTGATCCTGCGTAGTTGCACAGCAAAAATACCCAAACGTGTGCAGCCCCGCAATTTGTAACTCGACCCAAGTACGCATGATCGTCATTTTGAGTAGCTAATTGTGTTCTTGTGTTGCATACATATGTATAAATTATCTAATTGCTTTGTATACCAGTGATCTGGATCCATGTTCATAAAGTGCCTCAGGGCTGGACCGATTTTGCTTTTTACATTTTAATGAATAAGGAAGGGGACCTGATCTTAGATCAGCACTTTTACTCTAAAATGCTTGATTGATGCATACTATACGGTCCCTGACCTTTTCACAAATCCTACTGTATTAGTCTAACCGGAGTATTATGCAGAAGATGAACTGAAGAACACTAAAAAGAATCCCATAAATGAGTAGTGAACAACTAGATAAAAACATAGTAAACCCCTCAGAAAACCGCAGGCTTTGTTATGCTGGGAAATATTCTGTCATCTCTCCACTGAATCTCATCTTTGAACTGAAGACAAAAAAATGAACGATAAAAAAGTGTCACAAAACAAGAAAGTAGGACCACTTCACACAGCCAATATTCATTTCAAAGGACAGAGAGAGAGAGGTCCAGTCACACAGACACAGTAACAGTCAGAACAGTTGTCTTTTATTGGGGTATATTCCAGTTTACACCTGTTGCCATGATGTGTGCATCTAACTATTTACAGACTACTACAGTGTGCTGCGGCTCACAGTTCCTGTGTTGAAGGCAAATCCACTGGGTAATCATTACACCACTCAGGGGAGAAGTTTCCCCTAGGTACAGATCTAGGGTCAGCTTCCCCTACCCCAATCCATCGGGGAGGAAAATTCTAAAGTGACCCAAGATCAGCATCTAGAAGCGTCTTCACAGGTCAGCGTTTTTCATCCTGTTCTGGTAGCAGCTCTGCAGAGTGGTCACTAGAGGGCGCAGCCACAAAGTCATAAAATCTTATTTTAAACATAACCCTAACCACAATGCTAACCCTAACCTTAAATATATTTTTTACAAAATAGCCAATTTTGACTTTGCATCTGGCCTTTCTAAGGAGGATTCACTCAATTCTGTCTCCAGGACAAAACCCATGACAATAAACGTCAACCTGCGTTAAGTGATAGAAGCACAAGCATTTCGCTACACTCGCATTAACATCTGCTAACCATGTGTATGTGACAAATAAAATTTGATTTGATTTGATTTGGAGTTCACCCTACACCTATTAGGTGGGGGGCTCAACTCCAGTCCTCTCATAACGGGCAAACCTGACATCAAACTGAGTGGTCCAGTGCTTCATTATCAGGTTATTGTGTCTACTTTTGAATGACGTATATCAAACAAGAGAAATTATAATGTTTACAGCCTGAAGTACGTACTTCCTCATGTTCGTTTTTGCAGTATGACAACGGTATCTCCCATTTGTGCCGGGAACACCTGAAGTGGTAAATAAATCACTAGCATAAAAGGTTGTGTTCCAAGCCAACTACATTTCAGACATTGCATTGCATCAACCAACGGTTGCTTGCCACGTCATCGACTGCAATCAGGCATCAGATTGCTATATCATAGGATGTGGTTAGCTGATATCTTAAACATCTATCCAGGTGTTTTGATATCTGCCAGGAGTCTGCAATGTAGTCAGCCTGGAACACGGCCTAAATTAACTAACTTGAGAGGGAAACCAAGGAGGACTGGAGTAGAGCATCCCCTGGTTTACGGTTAACTGGGTGACGTGTGTGATCGGCCATCTTGGTTCGCGTAGTGTCTCTGAGCTCAGGTTCATGAGTGGAGATGTGAATCTCACGTTGTGTCCCAGAACTATGAAATGGCTTCCCCTACTCGTCTCCTTCCTTTCATCACCACCGCTACAGTTGATGATGAGACAAGGACGTTCTTCAAAACTATTGGGACACAACCTTAACGGCAGGTAGTTTGCATTCAGTGGTTCTAAGGCCTCTCAGGAGACTAGATGGGTAGGCAGGGCTTGAGTGGAGGGACTGTTTCTTTACTTGAATCCGATTCTTACGAAGTGTTACAATGCCTTCTAAACATTCATAGCACATTCAAACCACATTGGAATGCAGTCATGGACCATTAGGAAACTGTAAAGTAAAGCAACGAGGCATGGGGCTACTAAGATGTCATACATCCATGATACATCATCACCTATTGTGTCCTATTGCTTAATTAATACAACATGTCATAATGTTCTATAGAAGGTGCTATGAATGTTTATAAGGTGACACAGCACTTCATAAGAAGCTTCTGCAAGTGTTAGTGTTTCTGACAGCCTGGGAGACTGGTGCAGTCGATACCGCTGCCTGAACTAATACAAGTGTCACTCCCAGAGGTGCTCAGTTAGTCAACAGTATAAACGTCAAGTATTTACTGTATAAAACACTCTCACAAGGCAAAGAATAACTCCCTACTTCAGAGCTCCCTACTGCAGCTATGTGCTTTTGGCTAGCAGTTAAACTATCTAAAGCAAGGAAAGGAGAGCAGCATTCAACTCAAGTGACGATGAGAAATGATATGTGTGTTTTGCTCTCTCTGTGAGTAATGCTACTTTCAATACATTCAGGTTAGCTCTGTAGTGTTTAATATTGTTTTTATAATCTACTGTATGTACTGTCTGTTATTCGTCTATTTCAACTACAGTACTTCAATATACTGTATATGTCTATTTAGAAAAGGCATTGCACAAAATCCCATGAATTAAAACTCTGGTTATTATTATTATTATTATAGATAAAGATAAATAATATCTGGTGCACCTCATCACATTCTACCAGATAATTCCTCAAAAATAACTCTCATTAAAATACATTATACAGCAATTATACTAAAATAAAAATATCAGACGCTGTCTACAAAAACGAATCCAGCTATCGACCGTATACTGTACAGATATCTGTTTCAGTTAACAAAAACATTGGCTGGGTAGCCGCTTTGTTGTTTTTGTTTGAATTTGCAGATTGCCCCTTTAACAAAGAGAAAAAGTGAAATAAATATTGTACTCGTAATATTCTGGAACATCGTACACCAATACAATATAAATTTAAATGTAAAAGATATACTGTAGACATTGTGTATGTTCCAATTCCATTCCCGTTGCATACCGTCTGTCTTTGATCATAAATACATAAATGTCAATAAGTAAATATAGGCAACAATAAATAGAAAAGATCAAACTCGCAACATTCCCCTCTGAACAAAGTCATTTTGAATGTGTACTGACGATTGCCTAATACCAATGCCCTATCCCGTGGCATAACAACTAAATCATGTAGAAAAGAACATAGACTTGATTCCAATACCACGAACGTAGGCCAGATTCACATTAAACAATACATGTACCTCATTCTTCAAACGTCCACATAGCCAATCAGAGGGCTGCTCCTATAATTGGGACTGATACCATATTGCTCACACGTATTCAGTCCTTTTACAATTAGCCAGAATAAACAGGGGCAAAGGAAAAGTGTGCGACTTTGAGCACTTCGTAGTGCACGACTTGGAGCACTTCATGACTTCATAGTGCATATGGGCACTACGATGACCAGGATCACAGTGCAGGCGGCTGCGGCAATCAGCGCTCCAATCTTGCACACCTTGGCTCTCCGAAACTCCGCCTCCTTCCTCTTCAGCAGCGAATCGTAACCCGGCGTGTAGATATCCTCCATCCAGTACTCCAGGTTATTGGGGTTCAATGACTCCTGCGTCTGAAAAGGAAAGAGGGGGGTTGGGATGGAAAGGACATTTGGAGTTCAAGTCAACCAGTTTTGCCCACTGCGATGTGATTTTATCAGAGTTGGGGTCATTTAGACTTTTACGCCAGTCAACTAAGAAAATAAACAGAATTTCAAATAAAAAAAAAATTAAAATACATTTTCTTTTCAATTAATTCTCAATAAACTGAAAAAGAAAGGTATTTATGTCAAAAGTTTAATTAACTGCCTGAATTGAGTGACTTCAATTCAAATTGAGCCCAACCCTAGATTTTAGATATAAAGGCTACGTCCCAATTTTGCACTCTTCTTGCAAAGTGCACACTTGCACACTCCTGGTCATGGATTTAAAATAATTGGATTGTTATAAACATTGGCCAGAGGGAGCTTTCACCATTGGGAAATGCATTATGGAAAGTTGGGAAAGGGGTGGAGAATTGGGACTCAGCCAATGAGGAAGCAAGAGAGAAAGAGAGAGATGGATTTAGTGGATCTGAAAGACAAAGAGGGAGAGAGAGAGGGCAGTGAAAGAAGAAGTTAATGAAGGAGACCAAGAGAGAGTTTCTCTGAGTCTATCTGATGGCAGAATGAGTAGGGACAGCAGTATTCAAATTATTTAATTCAAGTGTTATTGTGACACTCACAAATGTGTTTCTGCATGATGACTTCCTCACTGTACAGTATACTAGGGCCAAGTTACATTGTCAAGGATTTAGCACCACATTTCCTGAAACAGGACGGTGGGAGAGAGTTTATGTATGTGAAACAGAGAGGTGAGAGTACATTTCATGAAGAATGCATTGATTATTGAGGAGTTATTATTATTATTTAATTCTAGTTGAAACAGGACAAAAGGAAAACAGATTGAAGTCCCTTCTTATCCTATGTCTCATATGGTTCGTATGAGTATACTATGGGGTGCAAAAATTCTTCCAAGATTGGATTTCTAGTAACCAAACATTGATATTTTAATTTGACTCTCACATTTCAAAGAGAGATTGGAAGAGAGAACGAGGGAGAGAGAGAGAAAGAGGGAAAAAAATGGAGAGAGATCAGAAGAGAGAGAGAGAGAGAGAGAGAGAGAGAGAAAGAGAGAGAGAGAGAGAGAGAGAGAGAGAGAGAGAGAGAGAGAGAGAGAGAGAGAGAGAGAGAGAGAGAGAGAGAGAGAGAGAGAGAGAGAGAGAGAGAGAGAGAGAGAGAGAGAGAGAGAGAGAGAGAGAGAGAGAGAGAGAGATAAAACAGGAGAAATAGATCAGAAGCCAGAGAGAGAGAAAACAGGAAAGAAAATAAGACAAACAGAGAGAATCAGCGGGAGCCAGCAACCTCATTTTCCACTGCTCTGCATGGACTTGTCCTCTCTGGCTCTCCTCTCAGCATCCAAGACGCAACAACCACCAGGGGTGTTCAGTATAGGTTGGCAGGCTACCACCCATAGAGCTCTAGTCAAAAGTAGTGCACTATGAAGGGAACAGGGTAAGATTTGGGACGCATCCCGTTTCCCCTGGGTCCTGACAAATTTTTGGTAAGAAACGCCACTTGACACTGATTTTGGGTCAGTTTTGCGTATCCTCCATAATGGTTAAGGTTAGGATTCGGGAGGTGTAAAATGATCCTACATTTGTGCCTGAGAGAGATCCAGGGAGACTTCTGTCTCTGACACTACAGCCTTCCCATTTCTCCCATCTGCTTGTTTCTCTGACTCCCTCTTGGCTAGCCTCACCCCCTTCAGTGTTATTGCCTAAATGGACCCTGTGATAAACATTAGCGGTGGTTGGCGAGAATCAATGGCCAACTGTAATCCGTGTCCTTGTGAATGTTTGTTTCCATCTGGCTCCCTGGGAGACATGGGAAGGAGAGGGCAAGCTGTAACATTCTGGACAACAGAGTTGCAATCTGGGATTGGTACATACACTTTTTTACTTTGAAATCAATTACATAATAGATTATTTTTAAGAATATAAATATGATACAGTTGGCGGCCATCAATTCTCGCCAACAACCGCTGAAGTTTATCACAGGGTCCACTATTTCTTATGAGCTTAGATCAACTGTTTGTACCCCATCAGAACCCAAAATATAAGCTTGGTTTACTCCATTTGTTGTAAACAATGTTTTACATTTAAATAGACAGTCTTATACAGAGCGACTTACAAGAGCA
This sequence comes from Brachymystax lenok tsinlingensis, assembly GCA_030435695.1. Classification (NCBI taxonomy): domain Eukaryota; kingdom Metazoa; phylum Chordata; class Actinopteri; order Salmoniformes; family Salmonidae; genus Brachymystax; species Brachymystax lenok. Next base: position 21,698,740 of record CM059819.1, read on the forward strand.
ATTATGGTTAAGTATCTTGCCCAAGGGCACATTGACAGTTTTCTCACCGGCTTACTGGACCAACACTCTTAAACGCTAGGCTTCCTGCCACCCAATGTAATTGTAATCATTGTATAGCTTAAAAACATGATTAGAACTATAATTTTGACCTCATGGATGGTCAGTCCTTGCATCCATAGCGCCGTCTATGAATTTGAGAGTGGTTACATTTCTCCATCCATATTCCTCAGCTGTTAACCAAAAGAGTGGCAGGGTAGGGCTTTGTTGCTAATAAAGTGGAGGTGTACTGCAGGGAGGGGGTTGATCATTGATTGGTACAAAAGGACGTCTTTGAGCATTAATGCTGGGGGATTTAATGATGTTCTTGTGTTGATGCCGGCAGGGAGAGAGTGCGTCGGAGAGAGAGAGGAGAATAGAAAGAGAGAAAGAGAGAGACAGGCAGACAGACAGAAAAGCATGTACTGTAAGAAGCTAAATGCCTAGCCGTTCATAATTGGAGATAAGATAATAACTAATTCACTGCAGAGTTGATTATCTCTCTCAACAGAATACTACTGGCCTCATTCACTATAGTTTAACTTTGAATAAGGAAATCTTAGTGATTTTCTGATCCACATATCACCAAAACCATGGTTTTCTATCTACTGTGCAGTGTGTCGATGCAATGCTTACTTTTTTTCAAATCAATCTCTCTCTCTCCTCTAGTCATACTTTAAACTGCTTTAAAATACATTCTGATCCTCCTCTGAGTATTTTTTGCCCCTCATTAAGATTCACAACCTACATCTGCAGTTCTTGGGTATATCCAAATCCCTCCCTCTCTGTCTATCTATCTGTCTGTCTGTCTCTGTCTCTCTCTCTGTCTGTCTCTCTGTCTGTCTGTCTCTCTGTCTGTCTGTCTCTCTGTCTCTCTGTCTATGTGACTCTCTCGCTCTGTGTTTCTGTCTCTCTCTCTCTCTCTCTCTCTCTCTCTCTCTCTCTCTCTCAAGGTTAATCCTACTGCCTTCTGCAACCCTCTAAGGCACCAAGGTTCATCCTACTGCAACCCTCTAAGGCACCAAGGTTCATCCTACTGCAACCCTCTAAGGCACCAAGGTTCATCCTACTGCAACCCTCTAAGGCACCAAGGTTCATCCTACTGATCATGATGAAATTAGAAATCAATGCTTAGGGTGACCAGCCCGGTTTTCATTTTCTTGTCTGTTTCTCTGTTTGTCTATCAGTCTGTTTCTCTGTTTGTCTGTCTCTCTGCTGGTCTGTCCGTCCATGTTTCTGTCTGTTGGTCTGTCTGCCTGTCTGTCTGCCATTGAACCAATTCCAAACCAATAGCGATAGAGAGATGGATTTTTAGAGGGCAATGAAGGCTAGGAGTCCTGTAATTCCTGATCAATTAGATACAAAAGTGGACTCTATAACTGACTTACCATTGCAAATTGTGTCGGGCTCCTCAACCCATTTGTTTTGGCTGAAACATAATCACTGGCTTACAGACTAATTATCCTCCATCAACAGATGCTTCAGTGTAAGTATACGGGCAATCACTGCAGATGTTCAGTCAGACACACCGACCGAATGACTGAATGCAGGTTTAGAAGAAAACATCTGCATCCCAAATGACACTGTATTCCCTACATGGTTCACTACTTTTGACCAGAGTAAAGTAGTGCACTGTATAAGGATTAGGGTGTGATTTGGGGCACAACAAGCCTTTTCACCAATGCATCGCAGAACATCACCATTCTTCATTCTATATAATTACCACTCGGCACAGAAACACCCCATTTTCCCTAATGAGGCCATTTATCCCTGTTGAGTTGCTGTATTATGTTGAACTGGGACTGGGAATGTAATTGCATTGCAGGGCAATGAACGGTTCACTGGTGATGCAAGCTGACCTTTTGACTTCTGTGTTCTGTCCCTCTCTCTCTCTCTGTCTCTCTCCCTCTCTCTCACTCACTCTCACTCTCTATCTCTCTCTCTCTCTCTCTCTCTCTCTCTCTCTCTCTCTCTCTCTCTCTCTCTCTCTCTCTCTCTCTCTTCTTGTGGTCTCTTTCTCTATCAGCCTCTTTTGCTCTGTCCATTTTTGTCTCCTTGCTTACTGTTGGATTATTGACAGATAGCTGCTGGTCTCCCAAGGATACCCCAGTCGACTGAGTACACACACTCGCAATCCTGTGCAATCTCAGGCAACCTTTTCCTCTGACACAATCACCCACTTATACACACTTCTTTCACTTCAGGAAAATGTGACTCATCTCAGAGAGAAAATCAGTTCATAAAGAGATCACCCAGTCGGTTGTTTTGACTGTATGGTGGGGTCCTCTGTGGCTCACCTGGTAGAGCATGGCGCTTGAAACTCCAGGATCATGGGTTTGACTAATATTGGGGCCACCCATATGAACAATGTATGCCTGCATGACTGTACGTCGCTTTTGATAAAAGCTTCTGCAGTATGACATCACCATTATTACCTTACAAAACAACAGAAAGATTTCAGAGCAAGAACAAAATCATCCAGCCTAAAACGATGGAGTACATTACAGCCAATGGTACCAGGTAGAGAATACTGTGGTCCTCTTGAAATAGGTTTGTTGTGATATGATTTAGACTAAAGTGCTAACTGTAAACAAGGTGGCTAGTTGGCACCCTTAATACAGCTGTTCTGGCCCTAGAATACAGCAACTAGATCAAATACACAGCAACAAATGCCCATTCAAATGGAGTCCACCCATCTGTAGCCAACTAGAGCCAAGAAGCCTAAAGACAGGTTCCGAAAGTGTCATTTGAGAATTGATTTGTGACATTCTTGAAAGATGAACAAGGTCACCGGTGAAATCAATGTGGCTCCGTATCTTCACATGCCACTACACAGTAGGATTGAATCAGTCCCCTGACTCACACACATAAATACACGCACACACACACACACACGAGCGTACAGTACACACACACACACACACACACGCACGGGCACACACACACACACACCTCTCAGATCAGTAGAAATCGACGGTGGAGGTGAGAAAGATGTTTGTCAGTGGTTCTCTAGTCATCCGTTTCTCCTAGCTGCTTTCTACAGGTCGAAGAGAACCTTTGAATCAACATCCAGGACAAGCATCCCAGGATCTACCAAAAGCTTACATTTTCTATAGAAACCAATTCATTCCAAAACATCATTAAGGTAGGGGACAACAGAACTAGGTAGTGGGGTCCACCCTGCATAAGAAATGGAACAGCAAAGGAAGGATGATCCTACATCTGTAGTGTGGTCCACCCTTTCTACTATGATATCCACCCTGTCTACTGTAAAATCCACCCTGTCTACAGTAATATCCACCCTGTCTACTGTAATATCCACCCTGTCTACTGTGATATCCACCCTGTCTACTATGATATCCACCCTTTCTACTATGATATCCACCCAGTCTACTGTAATATCCACCCTGTCTACTGTAATATCCACTCTGTCCACTGTAATATCCCCTGTCTACTGTAATATCTCCCCTGTCTACTGTAATATCCACCCTGTCTACTGTAATATCCCCCCTGTCTACTGTAATATCCCCCGTCTACTGTAATATCCACCCTGTCTACTGTAATATTCCCCCTGTCTACTGTAATATCCACCCTGTCTACTGTAATATCCACCCTGACCACTGTAATATCCCCCCTGTCTACTGTAATATCCACCCTGTCTACTGTAATATCCCCCCTGTCTACTGTAATATCCACCCTGACCACTGTAATATCCACCCTGTCTACTGTAATGTTCACCCTGTCTACTGTAATATCCACCCTGTCCACTGTAATATCCACCCTGTCTACTGTGATATCCACCCTGTCTACTGTGATATCCACCCTTTCTACTATGATATCCACCCTGTCCACTGTAATATCCCCCCTGTCTACTGTAATATCCACCCTGTCTACTGTAATGTCCACCCTGTCTACTGTAATGTCCACCCTGTCCACTGTAATATCCACCCTGTCCACTGTAATATCCACCCTGTCCACTGTAATATCCACCCTGTCTACTGTAATATCCACCCTGTCCACTGTAATATCCACCCTGTCTACTGTAAAATCCACCCTGTCTACTGTAATATCCACCCTGTCCACTGTAATATCCACCCTGTCTACTGTAATGTCCACCCTGTCTACTGTAAGGTCCACCCTGTCTGCTGTAATATCCACCCTGTCCACTGTAATGTCCACCCTGTCTACTGTAATGTCTACCCTGTCTACTGTCAGTAATATTAACAGCAATGGAAGGAGAAAAATTGAGAAAAAAGGCCCCCATCTCATTTCCCCTTCTCCACCCCTCTCCCTCTTCTCCTCAGTCCTTACCTGCAGATTCAGAGCTGTGAGCTCTCTCTCCCCGTCATCTCTCTCTCTCTCTCTCTCACTCCCCCCCCCCTCCTATCAGTCCTTACCTGCAGGTCCAGTGCGGTCAGCTGCTTCCCTTTCTCAACACCTGCATTGCGCTTGTACTCCTCGATGGTCCAGGAGGGCTGACCCCGTTTGCCATCACCCGACAGGCCTGTGAGCCTGAGGTCCGTGTACAGGGGGCTGCCCTTCATGTGGGACTTGACGGAGGGGGGGAAGGGGTGCGGGGAGAACACCTGCTCCACCAGGTAGGAGTCCTTGGGGGGCTTTGAGGAGCGGTGGACCTGGGGGGCGATCTCATACTGGCGCTCCCGCTCTGACTGTAGTGGGGAGGGATGGAGGGGGTCAGAGGTTAAAGTTGAAAAGTGGGGTAAACAGAGAGAGAGAGAGAGAGAGAGAGAGAGAGAGAGAGAGAGAGAGAGAGAGAGAGAGAGAGAGAGAGAGAGAGAGAGAGAGAGAGAGAGAGAGAGAGAGAGAGAGAGAGAGAGAGAGAGAGAGAGAGAGAGAGAGAGAGTGTGTTGTCATATAAAAACTGTAATGCACACATTGTTGAGGTAAAACTAAAACAACCCAGTATTTCTGTATTCAACCAATGTTTTCATTGAGTGACTTGTGACTTTGTGACCCAATAAAGAGACTATACCAATGTATCAGTGTATACAATACACACTGTCCTGCAGCTTGGGAAGTGTGCTGTTTTCCCTTAACCCCTGGAAACCCGGAAACGAGTTTGGTTGAATAGTTCAGTTCCCAGAGTCATAAGAGAAAGATAATGCTACTGTAGATATAGACAGGTAGAAGCCCTGAACACAGCACTGTGTTATATACAGCTAGAAGCCCTGAACACAGCACTGTGTTATATACAGCTAGAAGCCCTGAACACAGCACTGTGTTATAGACAGCTAGAAGCCCTGAACACAGCACTGTGTTATAGACCGCTAGAAGCCCTGAACACAGCACTGTGTTATAGACAGCTATAAGCCCTGAACACAGCACTGTGCTATAGACAGCTAGAATCCCTGAACAGAGCACTGTGTTATAGACAGCTAGAAGCCCTGAACACAGCACTGTGTTATAGACCGCTAGAAGCCCTGAACACAGCACTGTGTTATAGACAGCTAGAAGCCCTGAACACAGCACTGTGTTATAGACAGCTAGAAGCCCTGAACACAGCACTGTGTTATAGACAGCTAGAAGCCCTGAACACAGCACTGTGTTATAGACAGCTAGAAGCCCTGAACACAGCACTGTGTTATAGACAGCTAGAAGCCCTGAACACAGCACTGTGTTATAGACAGCTAGAAGCCCTGAACACAGCACTGTGTTATAGACAGCTATTATACTACCAGTACTGCAGTACCAGGAATCCTTCTCTCCATGAGTTCACTGCATTACATAAGAAACACACTCATGTATCCACTCTCTTTTCAACTCAATAAAAGAAGTCATCCGTAAACACAGTGCCGTATTATGAAGCACAATATCTGTTTTTAATATCTGCGAGCCAGCATCTGATTTCTGCCCTGGGGGAAGCAAAGAAAATGCTCCTGTACAGATTTGGAGAGTTGACCATTTTTCCAAAAGGAACAAAAACAAATTGCTCTCTGTACTTGCATGTAATGATAAGGCCATTTGAAGTGCATAATGGACTATCGTGGGATAAGCGTAGAAATCAGTGTTCACTAACACAATGAAATCTATCATTTGGAAATTGACTAAGTAGTGGAAGCCTTTAAGTTCATTCAAGTCTACACTCAATATGAACCCTTACAACGGCCAAACCAGTCAATCAAAACAAGAACAGCATGTACAGCATGTTTCTATTGGCCAGATGAACATCCATTAATGTTATTGATTAATGGAAGAGCTTCTCTCTTCATTCTAAAACACACTTCCATGACAAAAAAAAACATATTTCCCCAAATTACCTCCTGTAATATCCACCCTATGTCTTACATTGGTATGTCTGCAATTCCCTCAAATGAACGATTCTCCTCTCCACTGACCAAGATAAACAACGTGAAGAACACATCACTCTACTGTGCAATCTATTGATTACATGTCTGGGCCAGTAAAAAAACACCACATTTAGCACAAATACTAAATTCTCAATGACTGTTTTTAGGCTCTTTACACCCCTCAATGCAGGGACGCATTGGGACTAGACATTTCTAAAACACCGGACCATTTTATTTCCTCGAAGTCTGACACCGACCCATTTTTTCCCTCAAGGCCACCATTATTAGCCAAATAATGATCACTTAGCACAAAAACCCCAGACCAGCCCATCTGGCATTTGCCTGAATTGACCTATGACCAGTCCGTCTGCATCAACATTAACAGCAATGGGTAACGCCAGCTATCAGAGTCATAGAAGTGTTAATTGCTCATTATACGTTGACAATGTGCCTCTGTCTCTGAATGTATAGGCTGCGACTGTACGTTCCAAATGGACATCGCTCCAGCCATCTGGAGAGCTGCATTCAATGTTAATTGGAAGTTGATGAATACCGAGCTGTAGGGGGAGAACAGCACATTGCACGTCTGGATTCAGGAATGCTCATTCGCAGACAAATCGATGTGTGTTTGTATGTGTGTGGTTTGTTTTGCCAAGTAAATCTGCTCTCAGCTCCTGATTACCCAGGCTTCTTGTCAATCAGGCTTATCAATCTGTGTGGTAGGTTTACTTAAAGGATGTCTCTCAGTTGATGGCCATGTTTATGGAATCATTCCAGAGAGTGGAGAATGTTGTGCCTGCCTGCCTGCCTGCCTGCCGACCTGACTTACCTAATGAGAGTGACAAGCGACATGAAAGGTTCAACACCGCCATCACACTTCTCACAATGTTGTTTTGGCACCCTAACCTGACATCCTTATTAACATTTAGGAGTTATACGAGTCTTGCAGAGGCTCTGTTGATAGGGAGGGGAGAGGGGGGAGGGGGGAGGTGGGAGGGGAGGGAGGGAGTAGAGAGGGAGATTTTTGATCTGAATGGGAGGGGAGAGGGAGGATCAGGGGACTGCTTGGTTGAAAGAGACGGCGAGGCAGTGGAGAGGGAGGGAGGAGAGGGGAGACCAGGGAGGAGATGGAGGTGAGATTGAGAGAGAAGAACAGAGGGAGGAAAAAGAGAGTGGGGGGAGCAGGGAAAGAGAGGATGGCAGAAGAAAAGAAAAGGGAGAGGAAATAGACAGGAGAGGGAGTCAAGAGGTACGGAGAAGAGAGGAGAGAGGGAGCAAAGAGGGAGGGAGGGAGGGAGCAAATCAAATCAAATGTATTTATAAAGCCCTTCTTACATCAGCTGATGTCACAGAGTGCTATACAGAAACCCAGCCTAAAACCCCAAACAGCAAGCAATGCAGGTGTAAAAGCAAAGAGGAGAGGGAGGGAGAAAAGAGGAGAGGGGAGGATGGAGGACAAAAGAGAACAGAGGGGAGATAGGGTAGAGCGGAATGGGAGAGTCAGGGAGGAGAGAGGGAGGTAGAGGAGCTATAAGAACAGGGGGCTGCTGATAAGACAGAGGGGGTATGGCTGGGCTTCAGGCCACTGATCTGATGGACTAACCTTTACTGTGGGTCTGCATCTGACCTCTCTCTCAGGACCCTCTCTCTATTCACATGGACACAACAGAACTGCAAAAAACAAAACCTCTTCTAACATTAAATATTAATACACCAACGTATCCTCTGTAATGTTAGATACAGTATCTATACAATGTGAATGTGTACTGATATTTAATATTGTGAATGAATAAGACTATGACTGAAGCTTTGAACAAATGAATGGGCCTGTAAGTAACTGATCATTTTTACCAAAAGAAGGTTTCGAATGCAACTTGAACGTTTTAAATTGGGGGGGAGTGGATCTATTTTCATATAATCAGGTAACGGAAGTGGAACTATCATGGAAAATAAATGTATTCCCATTGCTGTGGATAAATGTATTGTATTCTTATTGCTGTGGATAAATGTATTGTATGCACATTGCTGTGGATAAATGTATTGTATGCACATTGCTGTGGATAAATGTTTTGTATTCATATTGCTGTGGATAAATGTTTTGTATTCATATTGCTGTGGATAAATGTATTGTATTCATATTGCTGTGGATAAATGTATTGTATTCTTATTGCTGTGGATAAATGTATTGTATGCACATTGCTGTGGATAAATGTATTGTATGCACATTGCTGTGGATAAATGTATTGTATTCATATTGCTGTGGATAAATGTTTTGTATTCATATTGCTGTGGATAAATGTATTTTATTCATATTGCTGTGGATAAATGTATTTTATTCATATTGCTGTGGATAAATGTATTGTATTCTTATTGCTGTGGATAAATGTTTGATTGTATCTGAAAGGAACTGCTCATTTCGACTATATTACAATCAATACCCAGGTCTAGAATTACACTCAAAATGTGAGTGATTGACAGTGAGTCATGGTAATGATGGTTTATCTGTGGCATTTGGAAATGGCTATGAGTGACAGTGAGTCATGGTAATGATGGTTTATCTGTGGCATTTGGAAATGGCTACGATTGACAGTGAGTCATGGTAATGATGGTTTATCTGTGGCATTTGGAATTGGCTACGATTGACAGTGAGTCATGGTAATGATGGTTTATCTGTGGCATTTGGAAATGGCTATGATTGACAGTGAGTCATGGTAATGATGGTTTATCTGTGGCATTTGGAAATGGCTATGATTGACAGTGAGTCATGGTAATGATGGTTTATCTGTGGCATTTGGAAATGGCTATGAGTGACAGTGAGTCATGGTAATGATGGTTTATCTGTGACATTTGGAAATGGCTATGATTGACAATGAGTCATGGTAAACATCTGTGGCATTTGGAAATGGCTATGATTGACAGTGAGTCATGGTAATGATGGTTTATCTGTGGCATTTGGAAATGGCTATGATTGACAGTGAATCATGGTAATGATGTAACATGGAGCTGAAGGGAGCCATGCCTTATCTTCCTGAGTTCTAGCTAGTCCAAAACAAAGTTCACATAAAAAGCAAGATGACAAATGTATTTTCAAAGTGTATTTTCAAAGTGTTTTTCGTCACAAAGATTCAAAAGGTGGTTTATATAAAACTTTCGCTTACACTTAACAATTTCAAGAATCTTAACTCTTACACCTAAAACATAACATTTTAAAGTTCCAGAAAGCTAGAGAACTAGAACATAACAAGTAAATAAGTCAAACATTTAATCATAAATTCATCATCAAATAACACACATCAGATATTTCAAAATACATTTCATTTTACATTTCATCATAAATTCATCATCAAATAGCACACATCAGATATTTCAAAATACATTTCATTTTACATTTCATTATGAATTCATCATCAAATAGCACACATCAGATATTTCAAAATACATTTCATTTTACATTTCATCATAAATTCATCATCAAATAGCACACATCAGATATTTCAAAATACATTTCATTTTACATTTCATTATGAATTCATCATCAAATAGCACACATCAGATATTTCATAATACACTTAATTTTACATTTTATCATAAAGTTTATTGTAGATTTGCATCTAACTACAAGTCTGACGGTTGATTGGGATCTTTTTATAATAATTTGTATATATAATATATATAATATATTTTTTTACTATATTTCTTTGCCATGTTTGGATGAAAACACCTTTTCATTTAGAAACGTTACATTTAGTGTGTCATTATCATTTTCTATCCACCGGATGGGGTTCTCCTCAGCAAGGCAGTCCCTGGTCTCCAGAGCCACCCGGAGTTTCTGCCAGAAGACTCCGGTGTGCTCCCCAGCTCTGGGCCAGCTCAGGTAGGTGCGTCTCTTCACCAGCTATCTCATCCGGTGGTAGGGGGAGAGCTGCTGGTCTGGGACCTCCTCCAGAAACACCAGAATCAGAACGTCCTTCTGCTCATCAAACAGACAGAAGCTGGCTACTTGGATCTCCTGGGAGCACCACTCACTCTCCAGGTAGTGACGGCTGATCACGCAGATGGTCTTGCGGCTCCCGTAGATGGCGCCTGTGATGTTGTCTATGATGGGTTTGCCTGGCTGGAAGTCACGGTGATGCAGACACAGCTTCCAGCCTTGGTTTCCCTCCAGCTCTGGCAGAAGTTCCCTCAGGACCCAGGGCTCATCGTGGCCGTTGTAGGAGACGAAGGCATCATACTGATGAGTCACACGGACGTTCCTCCGCTTTGTGTCATAGAGATAAGCCTGGAAGAGATAGTAGGCGTAGACCACCTGCCATCTCAGGAGATGGTAGATAAAGGACCCAGCTCGGTTAGGAGGACCAGAGAAGTGGAGGAGATGAAGTAGAAGAATCCTATATCTACTGAACAGTAGTGGGTGTCAAGGTCCAACAGTTTGGTACCTCCTAGATTGACCGGATAGTTGCAGGTAAAGTCATAGGCATCAACAACCTACGTTTGGTTTTCTGTTGTCACCCACTGGATAAACCAAGCATTGCTGCAGTCACAGGTGAAAGTCTTGTCTTGCAGGTCCAAGTAAACTAAAGCAGGCAAAGAACGTATCATTGTCTCCTTGACTACTGTAAAGTCATTCTTTCTCACCTGTAAGTAACTGAGTTGAGTGAGGTTGGCTCCTACGAGAAAATCTAAAGACTGAAGTTGGGCTTTAGACAGGTATAGCCTGTTGAGTCGTGGGATCGGGTGAAACAACTCCGTGCTCAGGGCTGTGAACTCATTCAGGCTGATGTCAAGGGACCACAACTGTGGTGTGTGGATGAATGTGTCTGGGTGAAAGGACTTAGTTAAGACTCCTTGCGTTGAATGCCAATAAATATTTTAGACCTTTAAGAAAGTTGGCTGGTATATTCAACATTCCAAAAGGATGCTGAGCGGAGATGATCAGGATCTTGAGAGACGGCAGAAGAGAAAAAGGTGGGGATTTAAGTTTACCATTATGTAGATATCTAATACGATTCCAACTCAAATCAAGTTTTTCTAAGGCTGTCAGTCCTCTGAACATAGTGGCCCTAATGTTAATTTTACTAATTCTATTTGATGCCAAATTAAGCATTTTAAGATTGACCAAACCCTGAAAGGCCCCATCTTCCACAGTGTCAATTCGGTTGTCAAATAAAATCAAAGTTTTGAGGGATTGTAAGCTTTCAAAGTCTCCTTTATGGATAGTTCTTAGCATATTGCTTCCCAACTGCAAGTTTTCTAGTTTTTGCAAACAATTTTTAAAAACATAACGTAAAGATGGGATACTGTTTCTTCCCAGATCTAGGAGTTTTAAGTCCTGCAAATCTTGAAAAACATTGCCTTTAATGCCAGTGATTTCATTGTGGAAAAGACGGAGGTATGTTAGTCCTGTCAGATTGGCAAAATCGAATGAGCCTAGTTTATTGATGGTATTGTATCTGAGATCCAAGATTGTCAGAGATTGGATATTATGAATGGCATTTGGCACAGAAGAAAGCCTATTGTTACTTGGATCTAGAGTAGTCAGTTGCTTCATTGAGCTGAATGACTGATGAGACAGATTAGTAAGAGCATCATGGGATATATCCAACTTAGTCAAGTATGTGCAGGACGTAAACAGTTCCTCAGAGACAAAACTCATGTTGTTATAACGCAGTCTGAGTGTTGTCAGTGTAGTAATATGGCAGGCAATGTTGGCGAGAACCTACCCATCTTGCCCTAAATGAGACAGTATGAGAGATGTTAATGATGAGTTGAGGCTCTGCAGAACCACACTCATTTCCTTCAAAGACATGTGGACACCGCTCAAATTGAGACTTTTCATATTACGCAGAAAAGATCTGTCTGGTACATCCCATGTCATGCTTCCATTTTGACCACTGTCAGAGAGGTTTAAATAGTGGAGTTTAGGAAGAACATCAGCTGTGATCCTGAAGATTCTCATTGGATTCCTCGATAAATCCAGCACTCTCAGTCCTATGAACCTTCTTTAGAACATAAAGTTGGTCGCTGGTTAAGTTTAGTACATTTAAGCTGGAGAGATTCTGAAAGGTAGAGGATGAAATTATTTTGATGTGGTTGTGGTCTAGTCGAAGCACGGAGAGGTTGCCTAGGCCCTGAAACAGGTGATCTGAGAGGGTGTTGAGTCTGTTGTTGGCTAGATTCAGCTCCTGAAGTGCGACCAGGTCTGAAAAAGCCCCATCGTCAACATGAGAGATCCGGTTGCAGGACGTGTTTAAAGACTTGAGGGCTGAGAGATCTTTGAAATCACATTTTTTGATCATCACAATGTTGTTGATGGAAAGGTCTAAAGATCTTACTTTTCGTGGAATGTCTTCTGGTATGGCTTGGAGGTTCTTCTTTCCACAGATTACATTCATGTTGGTATCATTGAGAGATTCACGGACTGCGCATTTTTTCAATGAATAGCCCCTTAATGGATTTACAAGGATCCAGCAACATAGAAGAGTGCACAGAAAAAGACTTGGATGTGAATATGTAGTCTCATTGCGTATTTCCGGCATGGTTATCTTCCTTTTCATCAAGAGGCTCTTGATGCCAGGTCCCCCTTGCAAAATGCTGTTTCTAAACTCAATGGTCTTGTCCTTTTTAAATAAAGGATTTTAAATAAAGGTTAAATAAAAAAATGTCAGTTCCTTTCTGGAGGAAGAGGTGGCAAACGCCACTTACTTGACTCCAATTAACACAAAGTTTGGTCCAATTTCTTCTCAAGCTTCTTATGTTCCACCAATGGACCGTCTTCTGAGTATATACTTCTTAGACAATCATCAGAAGACAACTGTCACGTTCAGGCCTGATATTTATAGGCTGGCGTGTTTAGTTTAGTTTTGGTGTAGGGTTTTTTTGTTCTAGGTGTTGTATTTCTATGTTGGGGAAATGGTTCCCAACCCCCCTCTGCGAGCGAGGTCTCCAGTACACCTTCTGGGACCGAGATATCCTGCACCGGTTCTGCGTGTGGGGTCTCGGTTCGCATCCACAGCCCAGTGCGTGACATTCCAGCTCCCATCATCCATGAGGCAAGGATGAGTGAACAGCCGGGAGAGAAGTACGGCTCCACGCACCAGGTCCCCTGTATGCTTAGATAGCCCAGTACGTCCAGTCCCTGCTTCGCGCACCAGGCCTCCTGTGCGCTTAGAGAGTCCATCACGTCATGTCCCTGTTCCACGCTCCAGGATCCCTGTGCCCGTCGTGGACCCAGCACGTCCTGTCCCTGTTCCACGCTCCAGGATCCCTGTGCCCGTTGTGGACTCAGCACGTCCTGTCCCTGTTCCACGCTCCAGGATCCCTGTGCCCGTCGTGGACTCAGCACGTCCTGTCCCTGTTCCACGTTCCAGGATCCCTGTGGGCGCTGTGAACCCAGCACGGCCCGTTCCTGCTCCCCGCACCAGAGTCCCAGTGCGCGTCATGAGTCCAGTACGGCCCGTTCCTGCTCCCCGCACCAGAGTCCCAGTGCGCGTCCAGGGTCCAGTTACGGCCCGTTCCTGCTCCCGCGTGTGCGGCGTCGACAGTCCGGAACCTCCAGAGAAGGTCCCCAGTCCGAACCTCCAGAGAGGGTCCCCAGTCCGGAACCTCCAGAGAAGGTCCCCAGTCCGGAACCTCCAGAGAAGGTCCCCAGTCCGGAACCTCCAGAGAAGGTCCCTAGTCCAAAACTAACTGTTCCGGCAAATAGCCCAGGGCCTCCGGTGTGGGACCCCAAGCCAGCACCAGAGCCGCCACCTGGGACAGGAAGGCCCACCCGAAGACCCCCCCAATGGACTTTTGGCGCGGTCGGAGTCCACGCCTTTGGGGGGGGGGGGTACTGTCAGGTTCAGGCCTGATATTTATAGGCTGGCGTGTTTAGTTTAGTTTTGGTGTAGTTTTTTTTTGTTCTAGGTGTTGTATTTCTATGTTGGGGAAATGGTTCCCAATTAGAGGCAGCTGAGTGTCGTTACCTCTAATTGGGAACCATATATATGTTTGTGGTTTTCAGAGGGGTTTTGTGGGTTATTGTTTGTACATAGCTTGGTTGTCGTTTATTATGTTCATGTTACGATCGTCGTTTTGTTGTTTTGTGCCAGTTACGTTGAGAAATAAAGCATGTATACTGGATACCTCGCTGCGCCTTGGTCTGTCCCTTCTGGAGATCGTGACAACAACAGACTCACAAGTTGATTGTCTCTCCCTCCAGCATATATTGCACTGCACACAATTTAAACTTAGTCTTGAATGATGCATGCCAAGATACATTATACCAGAGATAAGGGACTGTTGATACTTGCAACCACACATCTCAAACGGCGGTTCACCAGTATAAATGAAAATGCAAACCGTTTGTTGTTGGTCTGTCCAGTATCCAGACGACCTGTCCCCAGAGATTCATATACAGTTCATCTCTTTCCATAACGTGTTGAGGCCGGCAATTAAGAAGAATGAGAGGCTCAATTAAAGATGGTGCAGAACTGCTGTATTTGAGGCACCACTTCCTTCTTCCCTGATGTTGCTAGGGCAATCAAGCTGTTTTCTACCATCCCTGTAACTGTTTCCCTGATGTTGCTAGGGCAATCAAGCTGTTTTCTACCATCCCTGTAACTGTTTCCCTGATGTTGCTAGGGCAATCAAGCTGTTTTCTAAACTCAAACTTTCAGTCAGTTAATGTTAAATGTTTTCTTTTTCAAGGCCTGAGGCACTTTTTCAGTCACATTCCTGAAGTCTAAGAAACAAACACTTGGAAATGAAACAAACATATGGAAATTAAAAATGTTTCTGAATGACGTTTTGGAGGGTTACTGACAAAATGATTTACAGTTGAAGTCGGAAGTTTGCATACACTTAGGTTGGAGTCATTAAAACTTGTTTTTCAACGACTCCACAAATTTCTTGTTAACAAACTATAGTTTTGGCAAGTCGGTTAGGACATCTACCTTGTGCATGACACAAGTAATTTTTCCAACAATTGTTTACAGACAGATTATTTCACTTTTCACACAATTCCAGTGGGTCAGAAGTTTACATACACAAAACTGACTGTGCCTTTAAACAGCTTGGAAAATTCCAGAAAAGGATGTCATGGCTTTAGAAGCTTCTGATAGGCTAATTGACATAATTTGAGTGAATTGGAGGTGTACCTGTGGATGTATTTCAATGCCTACCTTCAAACTCAGTGCCTCTTTGCTTGACATCATGGGAAAATCTAAAGAAATCAGCCAAAGACATCAGAAAAAAATGGTAGACCTCCACAAGTCTGGTTCATCCTTGGGAGCAATTTCCAAACGCCTGAAGGTACCACGTTCATCTGTACAAACAATAGTATGCAAGTATAAACACCATCGGACCATGCAGCCGTTATACCACTCAGGAAGGAGACACGTTCTGTCTCCTAGAGATGAACATACTTTGGTGAGAAAAGTGCAAATCAATCCCGGAACAACAGCAAAGGACCTTGTGAACATGCTGGAGGAAACAGGTACAAAAGTATCTATATCCACAGTAAAACGAGTCCTATATCGACATAACCTGAAAGGCCGCTCAGCAAGGAAGAAGCCACTGCTCCAAAACAGCCATAAAAAAAGCCAGACTACGGTTTGCAACTGCACATGGGGACAAAGGTCAAACTTTTTGGAGAAATGTCCTCTGGTCTGATGAAACAAAAATATAACTGTTTGGCCATAATGACCATCGTTATGTTTGGAGGAAAAAGAGGGAGGTTTGCAAGCTGAAGAACACCATCCCAACCGTGAAGCACGGGGGTGGCAGCATCATGTTGTGTGGGTGCTTTGCTGTAGGAGGGACTGGTGCACTTCACAAAATAGATGGCATCATGAGGACGGAAAGTTATGTGGATATATTGAAGCAACATCTCAAGACATCAGCTTGGTCACAAATGGGTCTTCCAAATGGACAATGACCCCAAGCATACTTCCAAAGTTGTGGCAAAATGGCTTAAGGACAACCCAATCAAGGTATTGGAGTGGCCATCACAAAGCCCTGACCTCAATCCTATCGAAGATTTGTGGGCACAACTGAAAAAGCGTGTGCGAGCAAGGAGGCTTACAAACCTGACTCAGTTACACCAGCTCTGTCAGGAGGAATGGGACAAAATTCACCCAACTTATTGTGGGAAGCTTGTGGAAGGCTACCCGAAACGTTTGACCTAAGTTAAACAATTTAAAGGTAATGCTACCAAATACTAATTGAGTGTATGTAAACGTCCGACCCATTGGGAATGTGATGAAAGAAATATATATTTATTAAATTATTAGGACAGCCCCCAGAGCTGTGTCCGGTACTCAAGTGATGCTAGCTTAGCTACCTAGCATGCTAGCCCATTGCTAATATATAGCTACTGTCTAAGCTATTTAATATTTTGTATATTTCATCTACTGTATATACATTACATATAACAATTAACATACCACGTTGCTATCACCTTACTACCGCTGTGTAAAATATGTTATTTAAGTCCTTCTTTCCTAGAAACCACTTGTACTAGTCCCCTCTTGCTACGTTGGTTTGTGTGCAATAAAGTGTGTTCTGTACATCTGTCTCCTACTGGTCATTGCCAAGCCTTCTAATAGAGACGCCGGGATGATTATTCCTATATTTAACCCGCACCTCTTCGGAGACCACCACCAGTTGGTGGCACTCTTTTTCATATTAGAAACAGGTTATCAAATCACTTCATGTTTATGTTATTGCAAACGTAATGTGTTAAACTTGTGTGAAACTTCTGGTAGGGTTTAATTAAGACAAATTCTGATTATTTGAGGATGAAAAAGAGCTGATATTGACAGTCACCTAGGTATTATTAGAAAGTAATGATAGCATAATGGCAGCATAATGACAGTATAATGACAACATATCATAGCCAAATTCCTTTTTATCTATTCCATAAGGGTTCCAGAGTCATAAGACATTACAGACAGCCATTTTGCTTCCTGAAGTAAGACAATGGTGTATGTGTTAAGTCCCAACACATGGAAACTGACTGTGATGAATTTGCTCATTCAGACTCTACTTTGGGAAGTGAAACATTTCTTCACAATACCCTGGGTTTGGAATGTGGTCAGACAGAGGAACTATCTAACAAGGTTAGGGAGGGATTGGTATCATGAATAGACTTTTAACCTTTCACACCCCTCCAAAACATTTGTGGGCATCTATGATTAGATATCAGCAACCCTCCGGTTGCCAGCTCACTTCCTGACAGACTTTTCCCATCGGACACGTGATACGAACTGGCAACCCTCCGGATACTGGCTCGCCTCTCTAACCACTAGGCTACCTGCCGTCCCAACTTAGAAAATTGAGAGAGAGAGAGAGAGAGAGAGAGAGAGAGAGAGAGAGAGAGAGAGAGAGAGAGAGAGAGAGAGAGAGAGAGAGAGAGAGAGAGAGAGAGAGAGAGAGAGAGAGAGAGACCACTCATCTAGATGGAGAGGGCATGCATTCTAGGCAGTTATCCATTCAGTGATCAAAAAGACACAGGGCTTGTAGAATGACAGCTCGAGGTCGAGACCAATTTCAATTAACATCCGCTCCATTTGGCTTCACAGGGAAAGGTCACTGAGAATGACTAGTCAGTGTTACACCTGCAAACTGAGAGCGACATTTCAACATGCTGTTTAAAAGCCCCTTAACCCCGGGGAAGGGAAGGGAGGGGGTAGAAGAGGGTGCCCATTGGCACAGATCTAGGTTCCGCGTGACCTTCACCTAAACTAATCCATGAAGGGGGAATGTAAATCTGACCTTAAATCCTCAGAGTCTATGGACAAGTTCATTTCTTCTCCCATGGGAAGGGGGTGGGAGGGTTTGAAGAAATTCTCGGGAAAGGAATCTATTGTAATTCACGTGCCCGAGAATTAGTCCCCATTATTTAAAAACCAACAATAATCACCAAACAGTCATTTACAAACGGATAATTGTTCACAAACAGACCCTATTACCTGTCTGTATAACAGCAGTAGACCTACGATATGGCACTCTGATCCATGTAAATCTCACAACAGACTGCCTTACAGACTTCTTTGTTAGCGTGTTACCTCCTGCTCTACTGTATATTTGGATGCCAGCTGTTTTTCTGCTAAGCCTGAAATGGCTCTGGTCCCTTCCCCTTGACGAGTGATGAATGGTGAGAGTGCTAACCTGAGAGTTCATAAACGACCCCAAGGAGAAGGATTCAGCCCACAATCCCTTGCCTCTTGTGTTCCTAATTTGACAGTATTAATCTCTCCTCTCATTGGAGAGATTGGTAGAATGCGTCTCATTACATTCTGTGAGACGGAAGGGGGATCTGGGTTTGGAATAATTGAGCTGCACTGACGTCTGTGACCCAACTATAGCATCAAATCCTGCCGTCGAGCCAATTGCCTGTCTCCTTCGTGTGTGTGTGTGTGTTTGTGTGTGCATGCATGCGTGCGTGCGTGAAATGTGTGTGTGCGTGCGTGCGTGTGAGATTTGAGGAAGGGATGCGAGGGAAATATCCTTTTCATAGCAATTGTTTAATTAACACTGTTGAATCTCTAGACATTTGTGACAGTACTTCTATGACATCCCGTCTCTGTCTACATGTACATAGGAGATAATGACTTGTACACTTTACATACCGTAAACTTCATTAATAGCCACTGGCATTTATTTGCTTCAATCACTGAACACAACTGGCGCTTATAAGAGACAGGCTTTTATTTGAGCCAGGCGTCCATTTCCTTAATGACACATCTTCTGCTCAATAAAATGTTGAAAAGACAATAAATGTTCTGACATGCCCGTGGATTACGGTCTGATATACCATGGCTGTCAGCCAATCAGCATTCATTCAGGGCTCGAACCAACCAGTTTATAACATCTGCTAAACTGTGTACGCGACCAATACACTTTGATTTGAAATATGTGCTGATGCCAGGCTATTAAAAAGGGACAGGTGGCTATTTGAGACTTAATTGAAGTTTTACAGTTTATGTTTGTATGGCTTGGTTGCCATAGTCCTCGGGTTTTCAAAGATGCAATGTCCTCAAAATGCCACGTAATTATACAGTGTGAGACATGGTACAGCTAATGTTTCAATGTGTATGATGCCATTCCATTTGTGCCGCTTCAGCCATTATTATGAGCCGTCCTCCCCTCAGCAGCCTCCACTGGTGTAGTTAAGGGTAGTTATTATGAGCCGTCCTCCCCTCAGCAGCCTCCACTGGTGTAGTTAAGGGTAGTTAATATGAGCCGTCCTCCCCTCCGCAGCCTCCACTGGTGTAGTTAAGGGTAGTTATTATGAGCCGTCCTCCCCTCCGCAGCCTCCACTGGCACTCATTTATTGTAAGTGGCTCTGGATAAGACAGTGCCTTCAGAAAGTATTCACACCCCTTGACTTTTTCCAGATTTTGTTGTCTGACAGCTTAATATAAAATTGATTACATTTAGATTTTGTGTCACTGATCTACACATAATACCTCATAATGCCAAAGTGGAATTTAGTTTTCATACTTTTTTCCTAATTAATTAAAAATGAAAAGCTGAAATTTCTTTCAAAAAATATTCAACACCTTTGTTATGACAAGCCTAAATAAATTCAGGAGTAAACATTTGCTTAACAAATCACATAATAAGTTGCATTAACATGATTTGCGAATGACTACCCCATTTTCCAATGCCTCACAAAGAAGGGCACTGATTGGAAGATTGGTAAAAATAATAAAGCAGACACTGAATATCCTTTGCGAATGGTAAAGCTGTTAATTTGGCTTTGGATGGTGTATCAATACCAAGATACAGACGTTCTTCCAAACTGAGTTGCCAGAGAGAAATAAAACCACTCTGGGATTTCACCATGAGGCTAACGGTGATTTTAAAACAGTTACAGAGTTTAATGGCTGTGATAGGAGAAAACTGAGGATGGATCAACAACATTGTAGTTACTCCAAAATACTAACCTAAATGACAGAGTGAAAAGAAGGAAGCTTGTACAGAAATAAAACATATTCCAAAACATGCATCCTAAAGGAAAACCTGGTTCAGTCTGCTTTCCAACAGACAGAGACAAATTCACCTTTCAGAAGGACAATAACCCTAAAACACAAGGCCAAATCTACACTACCAAGACGACACTGAATGTTCCTGAGTGGCCTACTTACAGTTTTGACTTACATCTGCATGAAAATCTATGGCAAGACTAGAAAATGTCTGTCTAGCAATGATCAACAACCAACTTGACAGCGCTTGAAGAATAATGGGCAAATATTGCACAATCCAGGTGTACAAAACTCTTCGAGACTTACCCCAAAAGACTCACTGACTTACTTTAATTGCTGCCAAAAGTGTTTCTAACTTGTATTGACTCGGGGGGTGAACACCTATCTAATCATGATATATTTGTGTTTTAAAAATAAAAAAATAAAAATAATTGTATATTGTAGATTGTTTTTACAATTAAATCCAATTTAAAAATTCAATGGGTGTGAATACTTTTCTGTGTCTGTTCTTGAACAACGTACAGTGTGGTCCAGCACAAAGGACGTATATAAATGTATTCCATTGTTCTTACCTAGTTGATTACTCTTGTCATGTTTATATGACGATAATAATACTACATTGGATTTTTTTTTCTCGTGGTAGAAAATATGCTCTCATATTACATCAAAACAGCCCAAAAAATACAAAGAGAGTATCTAATGTTGGTGTAATGTGAAACGTATTATAAATGTAAACCCATTTTCTTACCTCTTTAGCTTTCCTGTGTCTGTCCTTGGAGTCCCTTTCTCGGTCTCTGTCCTTGTCTTTGCCCTCGTCCCCATGGTGCGAGGAATACGACACCGTCCTCCAGTCCCGTGGTGAGTTGGTGATGCTCGCCACCTTTGACTCCGTGGCGCTGTTCTCCTCATTGAGCGAGCGTGACGACCGCCGCGTGAACATACTTTTCTTAATTGCCTTGACCCTCAGACTCTCGCTGTCTGAGCAGCCCCACTCCACTGACCCGTTGTCCACTTTGATGTTGTGACCTGTCGTGTGGCACTGAAAGACATGTGGCGAGAGGTTGGGGTCGGGGTGAAGGTGATCTGGGGTGGAAGCGTTTTCGCCCGGTCTCCCGTTGGTTTCGGGTTCCTGGATCTTCTCGTCGAGTTTGGTAAGCTTGGAGAGCACCTGCGAAATCTCCCCTCGGACTCCGGACAGAGACTCCAGCTTCTTCTCGATCTCGCCTATCCTCATTACAAGCTTGCACACGCTCGATTTGAGCTCGTCGTCCGTGTTCTCCAGGGAGTGAAAGAGGCAGTCCAGCTTGGACTTGGCCAGTTTGACCGTGTTGCATTCGGGTGAGCTGTCGCCGTCAGACTTCATGGTCACCTGAGAGAGAGATCCAATGCTGTTGTAGCACGACGATTGGATGACACCCAGCGAGTCGCACACGCTCATGTCGTCAAGGAAGCGGAAGATGTCACTGATGTCATCGCTGATGATCTCAGAGTCCTCTTCCGAGTGTTGGCACAAGTGTCTCTCTCTCTCTACGTATTTTAGCTTCCTCTGTTCGGCCTGCTCCGTTTGTGTCCCTATGCTGGACAAGCTGTCTATGTTACCTCCCTGAAAAGACGTACTGTTGATGCCTTTCTCTTTAAATCTTTTCCCAACCTCTCTTTTGTCGACACCCACCCCGGGAGCGCACGCCATTGAAGACATATCCTTTGTTTTCAACCCGTTGGTTTTCTTTGCAAACCCTGAAGGGGAGGACACCACTTTCTCTTTGGCGCACTGGAAGTGCTGCTCATTCTCTTTATTGACTACATTGTGGCGATGGTTGTCTTTCAGCGGTTTCCCGTTCAGAAATGACCTCTCGAAATCCGGTGGCCCTTCTTCAGCGTTCAGACTCAGGCTTTTCACAGGCCAAATTGGCTGCTTCCTCGGCCTAGCCGTACTCCTCCGTGTGTTCACGCACTCCGTCACTGTCGTTGGGCCGAAATACGTAGACGCTTGAAGGTCGTCCAGACTCTCGTGCTTCGCTCGCCGTTTCTCCTGAATGGGCGAGTTCATAGTAGGCTCAAAGTAGGGGTTACTGTAGGGCAGCTCGAAGCTGTGGTTGAAAAATGTGGCAGGTTTGTGGAGCTCTCTCCGGTGGTAATGTCCAGTTGCCCTGATGTTTGGCTTGCACTCTGAGGTGATGACCTATAACGACAATGGGGTAACACTTCATTAAGTTGCTCTTAAACCTGTGTAGTGACACTGTAAGTACTGTAATATTGTATTGTTTGGCTCTAAGTCACGCTGATAAGAGCATCTGTTAACTGACTAAAACCTAAATGTAATAGTTTCATAGAAATTTGGTAATTGTTTCGAGCATTTTTTACACTAGTGAAAAAAAAGTATTGTTACAGACTCATTCACTTTTACAACATGTTAATACACTTTTGTGTTAACACATCAGTCAAAACACGCAGCATTATCAAATCAAACAAAGAAAGAGTCAAACTAAGCATAAAGGTGCTGGATGTAACATTAGGCTCAGACCAAGCCTTTCTAGAAAGAAATACGTTTTATAGATTGGTTATTCTCACTGAGAGCTATGTCCATTGAGACATTTCCATGTGACATAGGCTATACAGATGTAGGATCTTCATTTGATCACTCTTATATTGATGAGACTTTTCCTGCGCCAGAGGAAAAGCAGATGACCTTCATGATTGATATAAATTCATTAAAAACCTGCACTAATGGTTATATTAACAGTATTCCACTTTTCATGTACCCTCATTTTGACCAGCTAATAGCCTAACCACCAATCAAGCAACATTATGGACTAAACGTTAAAATCCTGTTGCTGCAGGATTATTTTGCTGCAACAATACAGGTCAAATTAAGATCCTACATCTGTAGATCTATGGACCAGCTTCAGGAAGTGTGGGGGGGTAATGTTTTATCACTTTTGATTTCTCCTTTAGGTTTCTTGTGCTTTTCTTTGACATTTAGATGGTAAGATTAGCAAACAACGGCACAAATACTTACAGCTAGCACCATTTAGTAGGAAAGAAACAACTCAGAACATGGCACAATAAAGAAAGTAGCTGACCACATATAGCAGTGAAAATTAGACCGAGGACAGTGATAATTGATAACAGATGGTTAACAGTGGAGGAGGCTGCAATGGAAATCAGTCTGACTTTATCTTCAATGTTTGTTTTTTCATGTATTGTTGTTTCAGTGTAGAAATGGGACAACATCAAAACTCAAACTTGTTGGGGGTACTTCCAAACAATGATATCAGGATAATTATTGTTGTATAATGAATGGTATGTAAAAATAAAAAAATAAAAAAACACTTAATAAAAATAAATAAATAATATATATTTATAGACCAGAGACACAGACCTGTGGGGAGAACGCTAGCAGGTTGTGAAAATCCTCCTTGAAGATGTTTCTCTTCTGGACACAGGAGTGGACAGAGAAGGGCTCCGTGTGGTTGATGTGTTGCAGGGACTCCTGGTCTGTGGTGGACTCACTGTCAATGTCTATAGGAAAGTAGGTGCTCTGCATGTCGCCGGGCGGCGAGGGAGGACTGCAGCTCGAGTATTGGGGCAGGTGCTGCAGCTTATCTAGCGACGCTGCTCGACATTTTAGATCCTTGTTGACGCCCAATAGGAAGTTAGGGTCCGAGGTTGGGATAAACTGTGGGCTGCAGTTGGATTTTGAGCTGGCGGAGTGGGGATGGGGGTAGGGGTGGGAGTTGTTTTGGGACATGGGGCGATGGTGGGGGTGGTGACCCGCCCTGGAGGGTTGATCCATGAGGTCATAACCGCCACCCCTCTCATAGTCCTGGTACTTATAAACATCAATGTCGGACCTACATGACTCAAACGACTGGTTCTTGTGGAACTTGGGCCTCGGTGGTGCCATCGGGAGCTTATCTTTGGCGATCCCCCCGTTCATTTTGATTAGGTTAAACATAGTGACGATATCTGCTGCCACCATGAGTTTCTTAGACTGCTGGTCCTCAACAGTACATCTCATCTTGTCTTTGAAGAGAGTGGCAGGGAAGGCTGGGTCCAGGCAGGCTGTGTAGAACAGAAGGCTCCGTAGCTTGGCCAAGTGAACCAGGTCAAAGCGGGCACACAGCGACTTACAGAGGTCCTGGTAGGACACACTACTGTGTTTAGTGTCTAGTTCCTCCAGGATCCGGACTAGGAACAGGGAGTACTCTGGTAGGGGATCCATGGCATGTTGTGTGGGATGGAGCTAGATGTTGATATCCTCGTTAGTCTTCTATTCTTTAAGTTTACTGTACAGGGGATGCCATTGATATGGAACGTCTCAAATACAAGGGAGACCTGTCCCCCTTATGAGAGAGAGAGGAGGATGACCCTGTAGGAGAGAAAGAGAGAGAGAGAGAGAGAGAGAGAGAGAGAGAGAGAGAGAGAGAGAGAGAGAGAGAGAGAGAGAGAGAGAGAGAGAGAGAGAGAGAGAGAGAGAGAGAGAGAGAGAGAGAGATTGACTGACTGACTGACTGACTACTGGACAATCACATACCACAATCAAAACACGGCCAAACATAGCATAATCATGAATATAAGGTGTTACATCCCATGTTATTATCCCAAAGCAATAGATATTTCTGTGCATGTGCCTAATAAACTAATCTAATGATCACGTCTATTTGTGTTATTGTGAATAAGATAGCAATTAAATGGGGTAATAGTTTGGAGAATGCTTCACTCTAGATAGGGATCAGTAAAGATTGGTTTTCATATTAAACTAATTCGAAAATATATATTATCATGCAGCTGCTATTAAATGTATATAATTTTCAGGAATATTGAGTAGGCTACGTTTTTGTCATTGTATGCCCACTAGATTCAGTTCAAGAACTCTGAACAGTGTCGTTCCTCAAACAGAAATGGATATCCACACGGTCATAATTCAATCACATTTGCATAACCTCACATTCACCACTGAGTACTTCGAAACTGAGAGGAGAGAGAATACAATCAATATTCGAGTTCTTCAATGGCGCGCGCGCGCTCGTACAGTACATAACCAACAAAGGGACAAATAGACTCACCTAACGCACGATTCCATTTGCTCTCATCCGAGTGAGCATTCAAACGCTATAGATTCCTCAAAGTCACCAAAACAAGGCGGCAGCAATGCGAAGTTGACGCACAACATTTATTCGTCAATTGAACCATACACCCTAATATACATTCCAGTCGGACACCGTTGTAAATAATCAGCCAAAAGATCCGATTCGATCCCTAGTCACCCCCTTTCGGATAAATCCTTCCTTTATCATATTTTTTATTGTATCCAATAGTGGGACTATGTCTTCACTCCGGGACCGGATTTGCGGTAGCTGTCGGCGTTCTCACGCGCGCGCGTGGTGCTAAAAAAGCACCCAGTCGGCTTTGTTTCCACCTAGAATGACGTAATTACACCTTAGCACCAACTGCAAGTCAAGCACAGCGATGGAGACTATATATTCATATTGATTATTGTCCTGTACATTATTCAGCACATTGGGTGTTATGGGCTAGGCTACTGTTCAACATCGCTCATTCCTAAGGAGTTATGTGTATACATTCCATTTAAAAAACCGTACAATAGTTTTTTCGCTTGTCATTGAGGAAGTGTATTTCTTCTCGGTTCAATGCGAGGGGAAACATTTTAATGTATATAAATCATACAACACAAAGTAGTGTATAGGGTTAACTGTGCACTGGTGTGATGTTATATTTGCGCACCTGCCGCAGTGGGGTTGTATGGATGCCAAGGGAAGCCAGGATTTCCCAAATATTTCACAAATAAAAATGATTAAGTAATTTATCTCCTCTCTGTGTTTTTATAATTTTCGGTCAATTCGCAAGTGCCTCAATCTCACTGGAGAAATCATTCGAGCGAGGGAAACAGCGCCCCTCTGTCTCAGTATATGTAGCCCACGTATCTGATGCTGTATGGACCAAAAGAGTAGAAGAAGAAGAAGTTTTATTTATATAGCGCCTTTCCATAGCTCAAGGTCGCTTTACATTGCACATTACAATACATTCAGAACACACACACATACATCGCAGTCACATAGGATACACACTACCCAAAATGCATGTCAAACAGATATGTCTTCAACTGGATCTTGAATGCACCCACAGATGAGGTATTGCGTAGTGTAAGAGGTAGTGAATTCCATAATTTAGGAGCATTAACACCAAATGACCTCCCACCTACAGTGGACAACCGGAAACGAGGGACGGTCAACAAACCAAGTTCAGCTGATCTAAGGGACCGAGCAGGGCGTGTAAGGATAGAGTAAGTCAGAGAGATATTGGGAGCAAGACCATTTAATGCTTTAAAAGTTAGAAGCAATACCTTAAAGTGGATACGTGATGCCACAGGTAGCCAGTGAAGGTCATGAAGCAGAGGAGTGATGTGAGCAGAGCGCCTAGTGGAGGTGAGAACTCTTGCTGCTGAGTTTTGAACATACTGTAATCTTGCAATACGTTTTTTGGGAAGACCAAGAAGTAAAGCATTGCAATAGTCCAAGCGTGAAGTGATTAATGCATGAATTAGAGTTTCAGCATCAGCTAAAGTGAGAGAAGATCGGAGACGAGCAATATTACGAAGATGGAAAAAATAGTTTTTAACAAGAGAAGAAATGTGAGAGCCAAAAGATAGAGTTGAATCGAATAAGACACCAAGGTTACGAATCAATGACGAAGGCTTAACGTGGATTCCATCAACATCAATTGCCGCCGTAGCAGTTGATTGATGCCAGCAAGCATTTGGCCAGTGGTGGAAAAAATACTCAATTGTCATACTTAAGTAAAAGTAAAAATACCTTAATAGAAAATGACTAAAGTAAAAGTCACCCAGTAAAATACGACTTGAGTAAAAGTCTAAACGTATTTGTTTTTAAATATGCTTAAGTATAAAAAATACATGGAATTGATCAAATGTACTTAAGTAACAAAAGTAAAAGTAAAAATAATTAAAATTTCCTTATAAATGTCTATGTTGTGCCACTGGCCTGAAATGAATAAAGTTCAATATGTAACCTAGATGTAGCCTAGTAGACTCACGTTAGCTAGCTAGCTACCTTAGCTGGTTCATTGTTGCCCATGCTAGGAAGTTAGGCTACCTAACTAAAATGCTTGCTAACCTATGATAACAAAAACTAAAAGTGTAATGTATGACAGAGCCATAGACCCTTTTGCCAACATGAAAGAGAGGAGGATGGCATTGGCGTTCAACTAGTCTAGAAGTAGGGTGAGTCAACATGTTGTTTTACACGCGCACACATATCAGTCGCATGGACAGCCACATGATATTTATCAACATTGATTGGACTACATTGTTTTGTTATCTTTGAGTTTGTTTTCAGTGTATTTAACTAAGCATATGATAGCCTTGATGATTTGATGACGTTTACATGTTTAAGTGGTGCTGGAATAGCAGAGGCAGCGGTCCTGTTGTCTTTGTGTTGACTTGCGGTAAACTGTCGAAAACATTAACTTGCTCGACTATGCTGCAGGTTATATAACTGTTTGTTACCTGCAACATTTGCTTTGTGGACTTCACCGGACAGATGATGCTCTCTGGTTTTGTGATGAAACAATGTGCAGTTAAATTTATTCCACCACTGTGACTTGTCTTTTTGTTGTCACGGCCTTATTGTATATCACTGTGGCGTATGAATTAATGGGTTATAGAGCAAATATCACGACATTACTGTCTTGGCTTCCTCAGTGATTTTACAGGAAGAGTGACGCCAATTCTAGAAAACATATGTGCTTCATTAATCTGATGTTGAGCTCTGTTCCAATCCAGTTATATATTCTACGGCAGATGGCAACCCCCTCTCTGCTTTTCTCCTTTCCTCCAAAACAAAATAGTGATGCTCATTGTTTGAGATCCCAAATGCACAAACTCAGTCTTGTCCTTGCTATAGTTATTAACAGTCAAATTTGCTTAAAGCCAACCATGCATTCAAGGTGAACTGTATGTGTCATCATGAACAAGGTAAAATACAGACATTCTAATAATTTGCTTCAAGAAATAAAATAAATGATCCCTCTTCAGGTCTCTACCATTAAAACAAATGCAAAGTGTATAAATCTCAATTGTTGACATAGGAATCAGCTTGGACTGCTCTCCTATAACTGCATCAAAGAAACATTAGTAAGCTTATAATAGTGGGACTGCTGTTAGGCGAGGGACTGCAGTTAGGCGAGGGACTGCAGTTAGGCGAGGGACTGCAGTTAGGCGAGGGACTGCAGTTAGGCGAGGGACTGCAGTTAGGCGAGGGACTGCTGTTAAGCGAGGGACTGGCGTTAGGCGAGGGACAGTGGTGGGACTGCTGTAAGAGTGTTCCACCAGACACCTGTGTATTTGCAACTAACAAAAGTCATACTAAAACAAAATTCAACTAAAAAGGCTGAACCCTGGTTGGAGTTCTTCATTTTCTGGCTGACTGGGCATGCTTTAATTGGGCCAAACAGACTGGAAATCAGTTCATTGAGAGGTGGGGGCCCAATCAGTGTTTAGGGCTGTGCTATAGGCTGTGCTATCGGCTGTGCTATATGCTGTGTTAGGCTGTGCTATAGGCTGCGCTAACAGGCTGTGTTAGGATGTGCTAGGCTGTAGGCCATGTTAGGCTGTGGTGGTTGAATCCTACTTCAGACTAATTATATGTGGTGCTGTTCACTTTGTGCATGTGTAGCGAAAGGGGATTTGCAATCACACTCTTGTAATCAGGTAGCCCTGGCTGAGGCGTGTAAAAGCCAAGGTCAGCCACACGCCTTGAGGATGCCCTCTTGGTTAAATACTTATTTCCCTCATTAAAATGCAAAACAATTTATAACATTTTTCACATGCGTTTTTCAGATTTTTGTTGTTGTTATTCTGTCTCTCACTGTTCAAATAAACCTACCATTAAAATTATAGACTTATCATTTCTTTGTCAGTGGGCAAACCTACAAAATCAGCAGGGGATCAAATACTTTTTTCCCTCACTGTAGTTGAATCATATTAGCAGACAGACTTCTAATGATTGGGGATTTTTCAGGCTGTTTGACAGTGTATTGTTCATGTGAAAGCAACCCTCTGCACCCGCGTTACGTTACGTTAGTCCATCGTATCTGATGATGACTTCCACTTCTGAGTTAACAATGAATTCTTTGGTGACTGTAGAGTCCAATCCGAGATCCACAAACTTTATTGCAGGTGGGGCATATGCAGTCTGTGTTGGCGGGGACAGGCATGGTTGTATGTCTCAGTCTGTGTTGGCGGGGACAGGCATGGTTGTATGTCTCAGTCTGTGTTGGCGGGGACAGGCATGGTTGTTATGTCTCAGTCTGTGTTGGCGGGGACAGGTATGGTTGTTATGTCTCAGTCTGTGTTGGCGGGGACAGGTATGGTTGTATGTCTCAGTCTGTGTTGGCGGGGACAGGCATGGTTGTATGTCTCAGTCTGTGTTGGCGGGGACAGGCATGGTTGTATGTCTCAGTCTGTGTTGGTGGGGACAGGTATGGTTGTATGTCTCAGTCTGTGTTGGTGGGGACAGGCATGGTTATATGTCTCCTGAGCTGTTTTTGCTGTTTCTTTGTGCTCCTCTCCTCCTCCCACCTCACCTACAACACTCTGGCAGAGCTGCCGTCAGGTGGAACGGTCGGCAGCAGCATCCTCCAGGTGGAACGGTCGGCAGCAGCATCCTCCAGGTGGAACGGTCGGCAGCAGCATCCTCCAGGTGGAACGGTCGGCAGCAGCATCCTCCAGGTGGAACGGTCGGCAGCAGCATCCTCCAGGTGGAACGGTCGGCAGCAGCATCCTGCAGGTGGAACGGTCGGCAGCAGCATCCTCCAGGTGGAACGGTCGGCAGCAGCATCCTCCAGGTGGAACGGTCGGCAGCAGCATCCTCCAGGTGGAACGGTCGGCAGCAGCATCCTGCAGGTGGAACGGTCGGCAGCAGCATCCTCCAGGTGGAACGGTCGGCAGCAGCATCCTCCAGGTGGAACGGTCGGCAGTAGCATCCTCCAGGTCTGGGGTTTGATGTTGCACTTCTTCAGCAACGTTTTCAGCTGGTCCTTGTAGCGCTTCATCTGACTTCGGGACAAGTCTCTGATTGTCCTTGAGTGGCCCAGCCAGAGCTCGGACTTGAAAAAGAGACCTAAAATTAGCTGTGCAGCAATGCTCCCCATCCAACCTGACAGAGCTTGAGAGGATCTGCAGAGAAGAATGGGAGAAACTCCCTAAATACATGTGTGTCAAGCTTGTAGCGTCATACCCAAGAAGACTCGAGGCTGTAATTGCTGCAAAAGGGGCTTCAACAAAGTACTGAGTAAATTATCTGAATACTTATGTAAATATGATTTCTTTTTTTATTTTAAATAAATTAGCAAAAAAAATCTTTGCTTTGTCATTATGGGGTATTGTTTGTAGATTGATGAAAAAATATATATTTAATCAATTTTAGAATAAGGCTGTAACAAAATGTGGAAAAAGTCAAGGGGGTCTGAATACTTTCCGAAGGCACAGTACATACAGTCACTGTGGGGACGATGTCGTCGATGCACTTACTAATGAAGCCGGTGACAGATGTGGTAAACTGCTCAATGTTATTGGATGAATCCCGGAACATATTCCAGTCTGTGCTAGCGATACAGTGCTGTAGCTTAGCATCCGCTTCATCTGACCACTTCCGTATTGAGCGTGTCACTGGTACTTTCTCTTTGAGTTTTTGCTTGTAAGCAGGAAGCAGGAGGATAGAGTTATGGTCTGATTTTCCGAAGGGAGAGCGAGAGAGGGCCTTGTATGCGTTTGTGTGTGGAGACTGCACACGCGTACACACAGTCTCTCTGCCCCAAATGGATGTTTCTGCTCATTAGGCTCAGATAGAGAGAGCTTTTAGAAGTTCTATTGGATAAATCAATTATTCCACGACCCCCCCACGGCACTCTTATTCCGTTATCACTGCTTGCATCGCTACAGCATAGGCACTAATGTTATGCAGTAAGCTAAGCTCACTTGTCGCAGTGCCACAATCAACTGATTGTATTCAAGTGTAGTGTGAGGTGTGTTGCTCTCCTCAGTCTCCCTCCATCGCTATCTCTTGCTTCCTCTGTGCCTCTCCCAGTATTTCTCACACTCTGTCTCTACTCATTTTAAGTCATTTAGCAGATGTTCTTATCCAGACCGTCTTAAAGGAGCAATTAGGGTTAAATGCCTTGCACAAGGGCACATCGGCATATTTTCACCTAGTCAGCATGGGGATTCGAACCACTCCCCACTCTCTCCCTACTCTACCCCTCTTTCTCCCCCCTATCCATGTGCTTTAAATTCAAGTGACTTATTACAATGTCGTGGGTTTAAATAACAAATCTCTATGGGCAGAGCTCAAGGTTAAACAGTGCTCAACTGGGAAAGATTAATAGTCTTTCTCTGGATAAGTCTGAGCAGAAGGATTCGGACATCAGCCATGAACATTTTCACCTTAATGATAAAGAAGTGAGTCTTGAAAATGTCCTATTGCCATTTCCAATGATCTTATTATCCACTTTGTTCAGTTTTGTTCCACATTTCATTTTCTATTAATACCTCTCAAAATACTTTAAACAGTCAATAAGGTATTAGGTACAAGTATTATGAAATAAGTATAATGCACAGTTTTACTGGTTCAGACAATGGAAATGTTGGGACTAAAAGATTGTGGCTAAATTCAAGTCTCTTGTTAGTCTGGAACTGCTATGGTTTCCCAAAACATCACCCTTCCAAACATATCATGATGCCCAGCGCTTCAAGCCTCCTCCATATCCACCCCTCTCCCTCACTCTCTCCCCACCCCATAAAATGGCAGTTGCATCTCGCCCTACACTAGCATGTAAACTAGCTTTCCCGGTCCATAGAAAGCTGCTGTATCTGCACTGATTGCTGGAGTTATTTATTGAGCTAAATATAAAAATGTTGATTTCACAAGTTAAAAAGGGAACAGTAAGGAATAATATTGTATTGCATCTTCTGCTCAATTCAAACTTTCTCACAAATCACCCGTTGACATCAATGCATAATTAACTGCAACTCTCATCTCTCCAGCATAGCACTTCATCATTTATTTCCTCATAGAATCATAGCCGTGGGATCTGTGCTGCAGCACCTCTGCTAAATTAAAAATACATTTGCCAAAGTTATTGAATTAGGTCTACTGCTGTCTGTTCAGAAAGAAATTAAATAATTCAGAATACTACACCAGGGTTAGGCCTGTAATTTAGCCACATAGGATCAATAGCTCCCTTAAAAAATTGCCTAGCTGTGAATTGTGTGAATCCTAAGCACAAGGTGTCGGGAACGTGCGGCAAATCTATCAGTGAACAGCATGCAGCAGTCAGTGAAACTGGAAAGCTTTTTTAGGACTATAATGTCCTCCTCATATTGTACAGAGTGTGTCTTCACACACTCAGGCCTGGCCTACTGATGGATTAAAGACATGGTTTGTTTTATTGAGCTCAGATTCTCAGTTTGTCACTGTCAAAGTAGCCTGTCATTTCAATCTTTTGTGCAGTATTAAAAATATTCTGATAAGTCTCCAGTCTTGTAAGATTATGTAGAATTGCATGGACTGTGTTTATAGACTGGCACATTTTCCCAGACCCTATAGGTTCACAATGTTCCAGTACCTCAGAGCACCCCAGGTCACCCCCATCTCGCTCTCACTTTTTGTTCAGGCACATCACAATTTACAAATTAAGCAGTGGCAGTATGTCTCCCTTCTCGTCCATGACAATAGGTTTAGTTCAGCCAGGATCAGACCAGACACTATGAAATCCGCTGCCCGTGTTTTGACTCCTTGGTTGCATGACAAATGGCACCCTATTCCCTATTTAGTTATTAAGTGCGCTACTTTTGACTACAGCTTTGGGCTCTGGTCAAATAGGCTCTGGTCAAAGGTAGTGCACTACATGGGGAATAGGGTGCCATTTGTGGACACATCCCTGGTATCTCATTAGGATTCTGATCCAGGAGCGTAGTGGTACACCTGAATACAGCGACCGACCAGTGCTGTGTTTGTGTGCAGCTTGTGTATCAATAGCTGGGCTGCCTGGTAGTCCTGCTTTGGTTCATTACTCACCCTGTGTGTGTGTGTGTGTGTGTGCTCATTAGCGGTTCTGAGGGTGTACACTATGAGATGGACCCTTGCGTTGGAAAAATGCAGAAAATGATGTGGCTGGGAAGATGCAGTTCTACTCCAAGCAGGGTGGAACCACACATTGTATTCCCCTCACACCCACATACATAGGCACTTATGCACACAAGCACACACAGGCATGCACACACACAGGACCTATGGAGAGTGCTGCCAGCTATAGCGGTCATCAAGGAGTCTGATATCTACTCCTTCTGCAACATACACTCATACCATAGCGCCCTACCACAACACCCTACCATAGCTCCCCACCATAGCTCCCCACCATAGCGCCCTACCATAATGCCCTACCGTAGCGTCCTACCATAGCGTCCTACCATAGTGCCCTACCATAGCGCCCTACCATAGCGCCCTACCATAGCGCCCAACCATAATGCCCTTGACGTAGCACCCTACCGTAGCGCCCTACCATATCGCCCTTCCATAGCACCCTACAAAGCTCTACCACACCAGCTTCCGACTTACCTAACTTCACTGTTAAAATATACAACCATGAGATAACCAACCCTGTGAACGGGGTGAACTGTCGAGGTTCCGAGGGTCTCTACCGAACTAGGTTAGATCCGCTTTTAGTTTTAAAGCACCTAATTTCTGGAATATATTACAATTGGATGTTCTGGTGCCACTCAGGCAAAATATTGATTGGGGACCTTCTTATTGAGGAATGTACACTGCTCAAAAAAATAAAGGGAACACTTAAACAACACAATGTAACTCCAAGTCAATCACACTTCTGTGAAATCAAACTGTCCACTTAGGAAGCAACACTGATTGACAATAAATTTCACATGCTGTTGTGCAAATGGAATAGACAACAGGTGAAAATTATAGGCAATTAGCAAGACACCCCCAATAATGGAGTGGTTCTGAAGGTGGTGACCACAGACCACTTCTCAGTTCCTATGCTTCCTGGCTGATGTTTTGGTCACTTTTGAATGCTGGCGGTGCTTTCACTCTAGTGGTAGCATGAGACGGAGTCTACAACCCACACAAGTGGCTCAGGTAGTGCAGGTCATCCAGGATGGCACATCAATGCGAGCTGTGGCAAGAAGGTTTGCTGTGTCTGTCAGCGTAGTGTCCAGAGCATGGAGGCGCTACCAGGAGACAGGCCAGTACATCAGGAGACGTGGAGGAGGCTGTAGGAGGGCAACAACCCAGCAGCAGGACCACTACCTCTGCCTTTGTGCAAGGAGGAGCACTGCCAGAGCCCTGCAAAATGACCTCCAGCAGGCCACAAATGTGCATGTGTCTGCTAAAACGGTCAGAAACAGACTCCATGAGGGTGGTATGAGGGCCCAACGTCCACAGGTGGGGGTTGTGCTTACAGCCCAACACCGTGCAGGACGTTTGGCATTTGCCAGAGAACACCAAGATTGGCAAATTCGCCACTGGCGCCCTGTGCTCTTCACATATGAAAGCAGGTTCACACTGAGCACGTGACAAACGTGACAGAGTCTGGAGACGCCGTGGAGAACGTTCTGCTGCCTGCAACATCCTCCAGCATGACCGGTTTGGCGGTGGGTCAGTCATGGTGTGGGGTGGCATTTCTTTGGGGGCCGCACAGCCCTCCATGTGCTCGCCAGAGGTAGCCTGACTGCCATTAGGTACCGAGATGAGATCCTCAGACCCCTTGTGAGACCATATGCTGGTGCGGTTGGCCCTGGGTTCCTCCTAATGCAAGACAATGCTAGACCTCATGTGGCTGGAGTGTGTCAGCAGTTCCTGCAAGAGGAAGGCATTGATGCTAAGGACTGGCCCGCCCGTTCCCCAGACCTGAATCCAATTGAGCACATCTGGGACATCATGTCTCGCTCCATCCACCAACGCCACGTTGCACCACAGACTGTCCAGGAGTTGGCGGATGCTTTAGTCCAGGTCTGGGAGGAGATCCTCAGGAGACCATCCGCCACCTCATCAGGAGCATGCCCAGGCGTTGTAGGGAGGTCATTCAGGCACGTGGAGGCCACACACACTACTGAGCCTCATTTTGACTTGTTTTAAGGACATTACATCAAAGTTGGATCAGGCTGTAGTGTGGTTTTCCACTTTAATTTTGAGTGTGACTCCAAATCCAGACCTCCATGGGTTGATAAATTTGATTTCCATTGATAATTTTTGTATGATTTTGTTGTCAGCACATTCAACTATGTAAAGAAAAAAGTATTTAATAAGATTATTTCATTCATTCAGATCTATAATGTGTTATTTTAGTGTTCCCTTTATTTTTTTGAGCAGTGTAATTGTTTTTCTTTAATATTTGTGTTGTGCTGTATTTTAATTACTTGTTTTATATAGTATTTGATTTGTCTTATGAAATGAAATATGCAGGGCTCCCTTGTGAAAGAGACCCTGGTCTCAATGGTGACTCCCTGCTTAAATAAAGGTCAAATAAATACACACACACACACACACACACACACACACACACACACACACACACACACACACACACACACACACACACACACACACACACACACACACACACCTTGTATTCCCTGTGTAGTACCTCTAAACGACTGCACCAAATAAGCACATTTCAAAATGTGACTGTTTTCTCAGAATAAAAATATTCAGGATCATGATACATTTTTGTCAGAAGTAGTAAAACATGTAAGCTATTATACAGTCAAAGCAGCTTTTCAAGTATTCAATCAGTGACAGTGAAAGACAAGGAAAACCTGGTCAATGCTGCAATGCTGCTTGCAATATCAGAAATCTATTTGATTAAAACTCATAGTCACACATGAGCAGCAAACGATTTAATGCTAAATCCTTCCCTGCCAGAGAGACAGTTCTAGGTTGTATGTCAGCCTACAGCAGTGAACAGTGCTAATGCTGGTGCATGTGAGTTTAGACCGCTGGGTCTGGGCTTCTCTGTTACATACTCACACCCAGCAGGAGAATATCTTCATGAGCTGGTATTTTTAGAGCTCTTCACATCCCCCCTGCTGTCCCACTCTCCTCTCCCCAACAATCAGCCTCATATATCGGCATGTTGAAAGGGGAAGGCCCCACCAAGTCCTCTCTAGTCCCACGCCCAGAAGACAACTCAGACTAGCAGTCACCTTGGGAAAATCTCGTCACACCAGTGTGTGTGTGTGTAAATTGGGATTTTCAAGGCTACTGATGGGATGTATTATTACAATCCACAGGCCATCACCCCCCACACACACACACACACTACCCCATTCTGTCTCTCTCCTGGTTCTACACGATGATGAGTCTCTCATCTTCCTGCAAAACCTCTTATTGTCCTCTCTAGTGTATTGAGGATGCGTTCCAAAGGTCATCCTATGGGCCCTGGTCAACAGTAGTGCACTGTAGAGGGCATAGGGTGCCATTTGGGACGTGGCCCTACTGAATGGGTTGTCTGAGTGTTTCACAACAGTGACATGAAGCAAGTTTAATATATAACAGCCATAACGCTTAAAGTCCTATTGTTTGTCATGACACAGGTAAGCATGCTCACTCTCTCACAAACACACACACACGTGCATACACACACATGCACGCACTCACACATGTCTATCACTCTGTACATTCAGCAGCAGGACCTTGAGTCAGTGAAGCTACAGGGCTAAATCCCAAATGGCACCCTATTCCCTTTATAGTGCACTACTTTTAACCCGGGCCCATAGGGAATTGGGACCAATACAAAGTCTCCCATACCCATGCTAGGTCATGGGAAATACTAATTTAGAGATGCATAGCACTACCACTTACACTGTGAGGAACCAATGTTGTCTAAATAGCCATTAGCTGAATGCATTACAACCAAATGGGTCTCAAAATAGGAATGGATGCTGGATGTGGAACCACACATACAATCTTTCATACCTCTCTCTCTCTCCCTCCTACTCCCGTTCCCTCTCCGCCTCTAATTCAATATTGTCAGAACAGGGCTCTGATCACTTGTCTGTCATCATATTACATATTCTTAACGATAGATTACTGTAAAAAATCCCTCACTCTGTCATTATTTACATTTTCTCTTCCTTAGATTACTGTAAAAACTCCCCTCCCCTCACTATCATCATATTACATATTCTCTTCCTTGATAGATTACTGTAAAACTCCTCTCACTCCCCTCACTATCATCATATTACATATTCTCTTCCTTGATAGATTACTGTAAAACTCCTCTCACTCCCCTCACTATCATCATATTACATATTCTCTTCCTTGATAGATTACTGTAAAACTCCCCTCACTCCCCTCACTATCATCATATTACATATTCTCTTCCTTGATAGATTACTGTAAAACTCCCCTCACTCCCCTCACTATCATCATATTACATATTCTCTTCCTTGATAGATTACTGTAAAACTCCCCTCACTCTCCCACACTTCATGAAGCTATAACGAGCAGTGTGTTAGTTCCACACACCACTGCGTATTGAGCAATGTGTTAGCTCTATTGGCTGCTCATGTTTTCAGACACAGAGGTTGCGTTCCAAATGGCATTCTATTCCATCTATGGGCCCTGGTCAAAAGTAGTGCACTAAGTAGGGAATAAGGTGCCGTATGTGACGCCGTTAGAGACTTAACAATCCTTATTCACTATTCGTCTTCTGATAATGTATTATACAGTTTGGAAATAATGCCTGCTCCCTTTGAAAAATGACCACTATAAAAAAAAGGATGGAGTGTGTAACAGGCTTTACCCACACCAAGATGAATGATACATTAAAATGATTTTTTCTTTCTTGATGCATAGCTGTACCAATTCATCAGATAATTCAAAACCCTGTTATGTCTTAAGATATACAACCCAGGCCAGAATTCAATCCGAGGTGCGTTGCAGAGCATTTGACATTTAAAAGGTCATTTCCAATTA
Organism: Brachymystax lenok tsinlingensis; assembly: GCA_030435695.1. Classification (NCBI taxonomy): domain Eukaryota; kingdom Metazoa; phylum Chordata; class Actinopteri; order Salmoniformes; family Salmonidae; genus Brachymystax; species Brachymystax lenok. The sequence continues at coordinate 21,737,089 of CM059819.1, forward strand.
AGCCGACATCTTCAGCGATTATGAATGTGATCTTTAAAAGTCGCATTGACGACAGTGCTCTACAACACGCCTCCGATTGAGTCCTGGCCCTAGTCTGACTCAGGACTGAAGAAATCAGTGGTGTACTTCAGTAGTTATACTCTAGTATTTACAGGTCATTGTGTTGGAGTAGCTCCATCATCAACAGACGTGTGATGCTCTACTGGCCTTTTGTATCAGGATGCTAACATTGGCTACTGCAGTGAGAAATGTGTGTCTGTGTGTGATTGTGCTTGCCTATGTAGCAGCGAGAGCAACTGCCCCTGCCTACCTTCAGGCTTCAACCCTACACGAGCACTTTGTTCTGCCACCTCAGGTCTTTTGCCCCCACCAAAAAAAGTGCCTTTTTTCTCCTTACTAGCTCTGACTTTGCTGAGAGCTACTTTGAGGAAAGAGGTACTTACGATAACAGTGACGTGTGGTTGTCCCACCTAGCTATCTTAAGATGAATGCACTAACTGTAAGTTGTTCTGGATAAGAGCGTCTGCTAAATGACTCAAATGTAAACGTATATTGATGGGTGTGGATTTGGCTGCAGCCCAACCATCGAGTGCTAACTAAAATGTTTCCCGTGACAGAGTATTGTCACCAGAGGCAATATGTCCCTCACACATCTTTTTACTCTATGTGACTAACAAGGAGAGGGAGAGAGGAACACAGTGTGGTGGAAGGGGAGGGAAAGGAAGAGGAGGTATGGGAAGACACAGGAAGAGGAGGTATGGGAAGACACAGGAAGAGGAGGTATGAGAAGATACAGGAGGAAGTGGTATGAAAAGACACAGGAAGAGGAGGTATGGGAAGATACAGGAAGAGGAGGTATGAGAAGATTTAGGAAGAGGAGGTATGAGAAGACAGAAAGGAAGAGGAGGTATGGGAAGATATCGGAAGAGGAGGTATGGGAAGACACAGGAGAGGAGGTATGGGAAGATATCGGAAGAGGAGGTATGGGAAGACACAGGAAGAGGCATGGGAAGACATAGTAAGAGGAGGTATGGGAAGACAGAAGGAAGAAGAGGCATGGGAAGACACAGGAAGAGGAGGTATGAGAAGATACAGGAAGAAGAGGTATGGGAAGACACAGGAAGAGGACATGTGGGAAGACAGAAAGGAAGAGGAGGTATGAGAAGACACAGGAAGAGGAGGTATGAAAAGATACAGGAAGAGGAGGTATGAAAAGATACAGGAAGAAGAGGTATGAAAAGATACAGGAAGAGGAGGTATGGGAAGATACAGGAAGAGGAGGTATGGGAAGACAGGAAGAGGAGGTATGAAAAGACACAGGAAGATGAGGTAGGGGAGGACAGAAAGGAAGAGGAGGTATGGGAAGATACAGGAAGAGGTATGGGAAGACTAAAAGGAAGAAGAGGTATGGGAAGACACAGGAAGAGGAGGTATGGGAAGATATCGGAAGAGGAGGTATGGGAAGACACAGGAAGAGGAGGTATGGGAAGATATCGGAAGAGGAGGTATGGGAAGACACAGGAAGAGGAGGTATGGGAAGACAGGAAGAGGAGGTATGAAAAGACACAGGAAGATGAGGTAGGGGAGGACAGAAAGGAAGAGGAGGTATGGGAAGACAAAGGAAGAAGAGGTATGGGAAGACACAGGAAGAGGAGGCATGGGAAGACACAGAAAGAGGAGGTATGAGAAGATACAGGAAGAAGAGGTATGGGAAGACACAGGAAGACGACATGTGGGAAGACAGAAAGGAACAGGAGGTATTGGAAGATACAGGAAGAGGAGGTATGGGTAGACAGAAAGGAACAGGAGGTATTGGAAGATACAGGAAGAGGAGGTATGGGTAGACAGAAAGGAAGAGGAGGTATGGGAAGACCGAAAGGAAGAGGAGGTATGGGAAGACACAGGAAGAGGAGATATGAGAAGATACAGGAAGATGAGGTAGGGGAAGACAAAGGAAGAGGAGGTATGGGAAGATACAGGAAGAGTTATGGGAAGACACAGGAAGAGGAGGTATGGGAAGACAGAAAGAAAGAGGAGAGGAAGAGGAGGCTGTTAAGGTAGGCTACACTCTAAAAATAGTGCCCTTTTTGCTTACAGGTCAAACCCTGTTGGCTTCCATGTAGTGGAACTGGTTTTACATAGACCCTAAAAAAGGGTTCTACCTGGAACCAAAAGACTTCTTCAAAGGGGACAGCTGAATAATCCGTTTAGGTTCTAGATAGCCCTTTTGTATCCCCATCAAATCAAGTAGAAATGCAACTTCCTCTCCACATCTTGATGGGTTCACCAGAGGTGAGGAAACACCCCAGCGGACAATATAACATCTAATGCCCTGATGTATTGTTGATCAGGCATCTTATCTCACCGAATGGCAGCCAGATTGGTGGGGAATAACATTTAGCCATAACACCCTCTGAAAGGCCACAGCTGCCACTTCCTGTGATAGACACCATAAATCTCAAACAACAAATCGTACACAATACCAATCCATTTATGCTGTTTTACACTGAGATCGAGGCTGATTAAAATCTTAACAAAGAGATATTGTAGGATTGTGATTGTTTTTCGAGTGTGTTTACAATTTAGCCGGGGCTTCCTTGCAAAAGAGACCTTGGTAAATATAAGGATCTGATGACATTCAGCGCTGATGAATATGGCTGTCTGAAAATTAAATAATGAAATGAAGTAAGTGTCACTACACTCATTGGGCAGTGACAATGCACATTAATAAAAATGTCTGTAAGTGTGCCATTTTTTTTATTTAGCCAAGAGGCAAATTGTGATCTGTAATCTTTTTTGAGAAAGAATGAACAGTTCTGTAAACATGCATACACTGTTAGAAAGGTAATGAACAATAACAGTAATGTAAACAACAACACTTCTATTGATCTATCTCTGTCTGTGTCCCACATGGCACCATATTCCCTGTGCAGTGCAGTTCATTTGCAAAGTTTCTTTGTAGTGAGGTTGAAATAGATGTAAATGATGAGAACTGATGACTATTGTTCTGGTTTGTGTTCTGGCTACAGACATGGTCTACATCCCAAATGGCACCCTATTTAGGAGGAATTCTGACCAGGGTCCATAGGGCTTTGGTCAAAGTAGTGCACTATGTAGGGAATAGGGATGCAACCATGATGATTTTAATTTTCACTCAAATGTTTAGAATACCACTTTGTTTTCCTCTGACTCTCTAATTCTGCTTTGATGATAATAGTCTCATTCTGCTTTGATGATAAATCTTTTTTACCTTTTATTTAACTAGGCAAGTCAGTTAAGAACAAATTCTTATTTTCAAGACAGCCTAGGAACAGTGGGTTAACTGCCTTGTTCAGGGGCAGAACAACAGATTACTAGTCCAACGCTCTAACCACTAGGCTACCCTGCCACCCCATTCTGCTTTGATGATAAGTCTGATTCTGCTTGATGATAAGTCTGATTCTGCTTTGATGATGAGTCTGATTCTACTTTGATGATGAGTCTGATTCTACTTTGATGATGAGTCTGATTTTACTTTGATGATGAGTCTGATTCTACTTTGATGATGAGTCTGATTCTGCTTTGATTTTAATAGTCTGATTCTGCTTTGATGATAATAGCCTGATTCTGCTTTGATGATAATAATCTGATTCTGCTTTGATGATAATAATCTGATTCTGCTTTGATGATAATAGCCTGATTCTGCTTTGATGATAATAGCCTGATTCTGCTTTGATGATAATAGCCTGATTCTGCTTTGATGATAATAGCCTGATTCTGCTTTGATGATAATAGCCTGATTCTGCTTTGATGGTAATAGCCTGATTCTGCTTTGATGACAATATCTGATTTTGCTCTCCTCTGTCTCATTTCAAACACCCCAAACACATTATATGAGTATGTTTGCATGACATAATCCCAAGCTATAAACAAAACCTATTTTATTCTAGTGATTGTTACGAACACTTATTTGGCTTTGTTCATCCTGGTATTATGTGGTTGAGTCATCATCCATTTAATTATCTTTAGTAAGTATCTTTAGGCAAGGGGTCTGCTGAACAACTATCTGAAATGTAAACACAACAATGTCAATACAACAACAATGTCATCACAACAGCCAAGCTAAATAGGGATATTACTGCGGTCATATCACCCTCCGCTTACTGTGGTTGTTCTACGTTGTCTCTCATTGGTGTGACGCTTTAACAATGTAGATGAAAACATGACTGTCTCTGGAAGGTCATACTTAAAAACATCCACAAAGTTGTCCACACAGCATGCACAAATACCAGTTTCTGATTGCATCTTCAGAAAACACAAAATGCTGATGAATAATAATAAGCTGCGTGTGCATTGTAGGTATCTGAGCGGATATTTGAAGCATGCTATTTTCCTCTATTCCCCCTGGTATCATTAAGCTCTGCAAACACACCTACAGAAGCCTCGGTAAGCAAATAATACATCTACTGCGGTTGGAATACAAATGTATTGTTGACGGTGGGATATCTGGTCTGGGCTGGTCGAAAGAGAGGGCAAAACGCTGTTGATTTACAACTAATGATTGCATAAAATACATTATTAGTCATATTTGGATTTTTAGGGTGCACCCCAAATGGCACTCTATTCCCTTTATAGCGCCCACCCTTAGAGAACACTCCACTCTCAATTTGCTGCAATAAGAAAAACAATCAATTCCTTAACCCCGCTCTGCCCGTCACAACTGTGAATTAGAATAGAGGTTCAGCCAAACCAAGCAAAACTGATAGATTAGCTGTCACGTCTCCCATCCCCCTCTCCAGAGCCCAACGTCGCCGGTTTATTCATTATTATGCACACCTGGACTCCATGACCTTCCTGGTTACCTCCCCTATATATGTCACTCCTTTTGGTTCAAATCAAATTTGAATTGTTTTGGTCACATACATGTGATTAGCAGATATTATTTCGGGTGTAGCGAAATACTTGTGCTTCTAGCACCGACGGTGCAGTAATATCTAACAAGTAATATCTAACAAATTACACAACATATACCCAATACACACAAATCTAAGTAGGAATGAATTAAGACTATATACATATGGACGAGCGATGTCAGAGCGGAACGGACAAAGATACAATAGTATAGAATACAGTATATGCATATTAGATGAGTAATGCCAGATATGTAAACATTAAGTGACTAAGATACCATTGAATAGTATAGAATACAGTATATACATATGAAATGAGTAATGCCAGATATGTAAACATTACTAAAGTGACTAGTGTTCCATTCCTTAAAAAGTGGCCAGTGATTTCTAGTCTATGTCTATAGGCAGCAGCCTCTAATCTGCTAGTGATGGCTGTTTAACAGTCTGATGGCTTTGAGATAGAAGCTGTTTTTCAGTCTCTCAGTCACAGCTTTGATGCACCTGTACTGACCTCACCTTCTGGATGATAGCTGGGTGAACAGGCAGTGGCTCGGGTGCTTGATGTCGATGATCTTTTTGGCCTTCCTGTGAAATTGGGTGCTGTAGGTGTCCTGGAGGGCGGGTAGTTTGCCCCCGGTGATGCATTGGGCACCCAAACCACCCCCTGGAGAGCCTTGCGGTTGCGGGTGGTGACGTTGCCGTACCAGGCGGTAAAACAGCCCGACAGGATGCTTTCAATTGTGCATCTGTAAAAGTTTGTGAGGGTTTTAGGTGACAAGACAAATTTCTTTAGCCTCCTGAGGTTGAAGAGGCTATGTTGCGCCTTCTGTGTGGGTGGTCCATTTCAGTTTGTCAGTGATGTGTACGCCAAGGAACTTGAAGATTTCCACCTTCTCCACTGCAGTCCCATCGATGTAGATAGGGGGGTGCACCCTCTGCTGTTTCCTGAAGTCCACGATAATCTCCTTTGTTTTGCTGACATTGAGTGAGAGGTTGGAGGTTGTTTTCTAGGCACCACACTCCTAGAGCCCTCACCTCCTCCCTGTAGGCTGTCTCGTCATTGTTGGGAATCAAGCCTACTACTGTTGTGTCATCTGCAAACTTGATGATTGAGTTGAAGGCGTACTTGGCCACACAGTCATGGGTGAACAGGGAGTACAGGTTCTTTCCTGAGGCGTTATTGACTCTGTTTCTGTGGTTCATGTCTGTATGCTACTCGTGTTTGTTTTGTTCCATGTTCCGTTGTTTATTAAATTCACTCCCTGTACTTGCTTCCCGATTCTTAGCGTATACTGTACATTACAGTAGCACACAACCACACACCATCATTAGTGTTGTTCCGACCCACAAACAACTCAGATAAAATCAATAAAAACACAAAGACATCGGTCTACAAAGACATGGACAGTAGTATGCTGTGTAATAGGGAAAGGGGGATACCTTGTCAGTTGTACAACTGACTGCCTTCAACTGAAATGTGTCTTCTGCATTTAACACAACCCCTCTGAATCAGAGAGGTGCGGGGGGCTGCCATAATCAACATCCACATCTTCGGTGCCCGGGGAACAGTGGGTTAGCTGCCTTGCTCACAGGCAGAATGTCAGGGATTTGATCCAGCAACCTTTCGGTTACTGTTCCAATGTGCAAACCATTAGGCTACTAGGCCTGCAGTTTAAAGGCCTCTCCAAACAGGTGGGTCTTAAGTGCGTGAATCTCAACTCTGAATCTGCCCTTACAGTATATGAACACTGAAAAGAAAAAACAGATTCTGTCATAGGAAGGAGAGAGCTAATTCATCAGTCTGTCACCTGAGGTGTGTGAGAGTGAGTGTGAGTGAGTGAGTGAGTGAGTGAGTGAGTGAGTGAGTGAGTGAGTGAGTGAGAGAGAGAGAGAGAGAGAGCGCTGTCTGAAGGGCTATTTGTCATTTGAGTGGCGTGTCAGGAGAGTGGAAAGAGGTGCAATAGATCTGCAGGCTGCGCGTGTGTGTGATATCACTCAGAGTGTTGACAGTCACGGCTGGCTGGGTGTCGATCTCCTCTCCTCCACAGGGCGCCTGGTCCTCATTACCAGCCTGTGATTGGTGGAATTCATTACCAGCGTGGGCTTGGAGGAATTAAAGTCACCCAGTTAGTTGCAATATCACTGTACAGCGAGGACATGCCTGTACAGCTAGTGTCCTCATGTTCCAATACACACACAGATATGCAGGCAGAGGGACACATGCACAAACAGCCACACATCTCCCTCTTCCCTCAATCAGCCCATTCCTCCCTCCCTCCTTCACTCCCTCCTTCCTCTCCCCAGAGAATGGAGGTGTTAATTGCTACAGAGTGAAGCTATGGCAATGTAACAGGCCTGTCCAGTCAGAACAGGGCAGTGCAGTGCTTAACTGGCAGACAGAAGACAGACAGGATCTTATTGTTTCTAACATTCTACAATTTCCAAATGTATGGAAATTGTTTGTTACAACATAAATGGTGCTACAGATTCTAAATAAACTTAAAGTACGTTAGCACACAGTGCAGGTGTCTTTGCAACAGGAAAATGGCACCCATAGAACGGATCTATTGATGATCAGATTTCAATGATATATTCATTATATATCTATTATATTGAGAATTATGTATCTAAAACCCACATTCCTATCCAAGTCTAACGTACAACTTTAAAGTGAGACGGACAACAGCCAGGCAGGCCGGCACAGCATGCCTTGTGGAGACATGAAAAAGAAGCACACGCTTCCTTTCATGCTTGACAATCCATCAGTCTATAGAAGTGTCCTGTATTCTACATAGCCGTCTGCCCTTCAGGAGGCGTGGGGCCTGTTGATGTTGGGGAAAGAAGAGCTCAGCTTGACTCAGCCTTCCTGGAGAGAGATGGCAAGGGAGGGGGAGATAGAAATAAAAAGGGAGGGAGAGAGAGAGTGAGTAGGAGAGGGACCCCTGCTGCTCACTGTCAACCTTCTCTGAAAAGCCACCAAACCCTACACTCCCTCGCGTCCGCCCTCACACATCAAAAGACAGCTGACGCACACAAGTGTGTGTGTGTGAGAGAGAGAGAGAGAGCAGCGTACTGTAAATTAATGGTGTCTGTCAGCCTTCATCCGTCTGTCTGTCCATCATGCCAACAAGCACAAAATGAATCCTATGCTTAGGGGATGTTGCATGTGGACCTCAGTATTATAGTTCTAATTTATGGATTAGTTATTCCAATGATAAAACATCTGTCAATTAGCTCAGAGGCCTGACAGCATGGATCAAATCAGATTTAATGAAGCCCTTTTTAAAATCAGTGGTTAAATACCCAGCCTAAACTCCGGAAACCAAGCACTGCAGAAAAAATGAACATGTAGAAACTAAAAATACAAATATAATCTCTCTGTCTCTGTCTCTGTCTCTGTGTGTGTGTGCGCATGCTGGGAGTTTTTTGGAGTGTGATTGTTTGGTGTGGAGGGCTCTGTTCTAACTAACTTTCTTGATTCTGTTCTTGGTATTTTCTAGGATGGTGGGTTAATGCAATATTTGTTTTAGCGGTATCCACAGGTTTTTTCAAAGTTAGGTTGGAAGAGGACAGAGTTAGTTTCCTGGGGTTTGTAAGGTGTGGTGTGCGCGATGGCTTCTCAGCCTAGCGCGGAGGAGATGCTGTCGATACGGCATGGATTCAGGTGTGTTCCTGAGAATGGAGTTAAAGTGGAGGAGGTTCTGCTCGCAGTCGGTGAACAGGTAGGAGCAGAATTTATACATTCCGCTTCCAGAATGAACAAAGCTGTGGTTGTGTTCATGAAAATAGCAAATTTGGTTGGTAGGCTAATTGCTAGTGGAATATTTGTAAGGGGTGTGTTGGTGTCAATTTTGCCTCTTTCTACCCCTTCAACAAGGGTGGTAGTTGCAAATTTGCCTCCGTTTATTACGGATGATCAAATCAGGAAAGAGCTTAGTCGTTTTGGTAAGTTTGCTAGCGGTTTTCGTGTACTGTCGGCAGGTTTTCAGGCAGATGCCATTAAGCACGTTGTTTCGTTCCGGAGGCAAGTGTTTGTTTCTGAATAATAATGAGCAACAGCTAAATGTGCATTTTAAAGTGAGGCATGGGGAGGGGCTCTACGCAGGGTTTGCCAGCACAGATAGTCTACAGTCTTTTGAGTGTGGGAATTTGGGGCATAAGAGCTTTGCGTGCCCACATAAAGGCCGTAGACAAGGTGAGGGCACAAGTGCCAGTGGGGGAAATCAAGGTCAAAGTGTAGGGGCAATGAAATGCAGACAGCAGAGGCTGGGCCTAGTCATGGCAAGGATGGTGGTGTAGATGAGGCTGGGCCTAGTCATGGCAAGGATGGTGGCGTAGATGAGGCTGGGCCTAGTCATGCCAGAGATGGTGGTGTAGATGAGGCTGGGCCTAGTCAGGCTAGAGATGGTGGGGTAGATGAGGCTGGGCCTAGTCAGGCTAAAGATGGTGGGGTAGCTGAGGCTGGGTCTAGTCATGCTATGGATGGTGGTGTAGCTGAAGCTGGGCCTAGTCATGCTATGGATGCTGGTGTAGAAGACGCTGGGCCTAGTAATGCTATGGATGCTGGTGTAGAAGAGGCTGGGCCTAGTCATGCTATGGAGGGTGGTGTAGATGAGGCTGGGTCTAGTAAGGTTATGCTAGTGGATGGGGAGAGTATAGTGGGGAAGTGTAAGAGACTAGGGGGGAGGAGGAGGGTGTCAAGAGGAAAAAGAAAAAGGGGGAGAAGAAAGGTGGGAGTGTAGAGGCTGGTGTGGTCAAAGGCACGATGGGACCTATGGCTAGTGCTGGGGGGGAGGCCCTGACCAGAGAGGAAGGGCAGGTGGTCAGGATGGAAGATGGAGATGAGGAAAGTGAGTATGAGGAAGAGGATGATGAGGTTTTCCTTTCAGACTCCTCTTCAATGGGTCCGGAGCTGACAGCCAGTCAAGCAGAGGGGCCAAAGTACACATTGAGGGAACTGACAAGGTTCCTGAATGAGACCAAGGGGAAAAAAGTTTTTTCTTTTCTTTTTTCTGATCCAAGAAAGTTTGTAAGATCAGCACAACATACTATGAAAAATGAGGGGCATGGTGTCCTCTCACCCAGGAAAAGGTTTAAGTTGAGGAAGTGGGTCACAACCGTGCGTAAAGGTCTACCTTCAGACACTGTTTAGATGTATAGTTTCTTTCTGGCACTGGGGCTTTTTGAGCTTTGCTATTGATCTCTTTCTTTGCTGGCTTTTCTCCCACTTCTTATGGAGACTCTTCGGGTAGGCTCGCTCAATATAAATGGCGCCAGAGATGCGGGAAAGAGGAGTGTGTTGGGTGAATATGTAAAACAAAAAAAAGTACAGGTGTTGTTTCTGCAGGAGACGCATAGTGATGTGGTGAATGAAGTCGATTGGGGGCTCTGGTGGAAAGGGGCAAGTGTGTTGAGCCATGGGACAAATTTGAGTGCAGGGGTGGCAGTCCTTTTTGTACCTGGTCTGTCTGTAAAAATTTGCTCCTCAAAGGAGGTGTGTAAGGGTAGGCTGCTTGTTGTAAAAGCAGAAATTAACAACATGGGTTTTGTCTTTATAAATGTGTATGCGCCTAACACAGGGAGAGAGAGGGGGGGTTCTATTTGGGTGTCTTAGACAGGAACTCTCACAAGTAGAGCCTGAGGAGATGCTGGTGGTCGGCGGGGACTGGAACTGTACCATGGATTTTACAAAAGACAGAAATGGGGAAGAGCCTCATTCAGTGTCAGTGGGAGTGTTAAGGGACATTATTAATCAGTTCGACCTAGTGGATATTTGGAGAACTAAACATCCCAACACAAGACAGTATACATGGGTGAAGGTCTTTGGGGCTAGGGTGAGTGCAGCCTGACTTGATCGTTTTACATGTCCAGGAATCAGAGCAATAGGCTGTTGGGCACTACCATTCTCCCAGTGGGGTTTTCAGATCACCACATAACCATGGCTCGGCTGTCTATTTCACCAGGGCCCCGGCAGGCATCCTATTGGAAGTTTAATGTAAAGCTCTTACAAGATGCCACTTTTTGCTCAGGTTTCCAGAGTTTTTGGGAAAGGTGGGGGCAGTGAAGAGAGGAGTATGAGTCTCTGAGTCAATGGTGGGATGTGGGAAAAGTCCAAATTCGGCTTTTCTGTCAACAGTATACAGCTCTCTCATCCTCAGAGGCTAGGAGAGTATTGGGGGAACTAGAGCGTAGTATTAGTGAGATGGAGGTAGAGATGGTGGAGCAAGGCAGTGTAGGCCTCCAGGCTAATCTAGCTGAATTACGTAGGGACCTGGGCAGTTTTTTCCAGGTTAAAGCAAAGGGAGCACTTGTAAGAGCTAGGTTCTCCATGCTCAAGGAGATGGATGCTCCCAGCTCCTTCTTCTTTGGTTTGGAAAGACAGAGCGGTGAAGCCAAGGGTATGCATTGTCTACGCCTTTCTGATTGGCGGATGACCTCTGTGGTGGGAGAGATGCGGGAGCGAACTGTGGAGTTTTATACGGAGTTGTATAGGGCAGAAATGTGTGATCCTGTGTGTGCTCAGGTCTTGTTCGCAGGACTCCCTAAGCTCTCTCTGGCACAGAGGGATGAAATGGACATTCCTCTGTTGTCCCATGAACTGGCAGAGGCAGTAACCCAGATGTCCCCAGGTCGAGCACCAGGGGTCGATGGACTCAAGGTGGAGTTTTATAAAAAATTCTGGGGAATGATTGGACAGGATTTCTTTTGCGTGTTGCGTGTTGCGTGAATGCGTCGGGGTAGGAGTGTTGCCGATGAGCTGCCGTCGGGCGGCTCTGACTCTCCTGCCTAAAAAAGGGGACTTGTGTGAACTTAAGAACTGGAGGCCGGTGGCATTGCTCTGTGCGGACTACAAGATATTTGCCAAGGTCCTCTCTAACAGACTGAAGTCCCATCTGGACTCGATAGTACATAAAGACCAAACATATTGTGTACCGGGACGCTCAATCACGGACAACTTGTTCTTAATTCTTAAAAAGGTTCTAATGTGAACTTTGGACTGGTCTCTTTAGATCAAGAGAAGGCTTTTGATAGAGTGGACCATGAGTATCTGTTTAATGTGATTTTTGTGTTTGGGTTTGGGAAGAGTTTTTTTTTTACCTTATATACACTAGCCATTGAGCCTTTTTTGGGCCTGCTACGCAGGAGACTGCAGGGAGTGTGCTCGACAGGCATGGGTGTGTTGACAGGCATAGCAGTGTCAGCATATGCAGATGATGTTTCTGTGATGGTCAGGGATGGTCAGGATATGCAGGCACTAGAGACCAGTCTGAAGGTGTACGAGGGAGCTTCGTCAGCTAAGGTAAACTGGGGCAAGAGCAAAGCTCTGTTATGTGGGGCATGGGGGGGATAGGGCCCCTCCACTGCTTCCAGGGGGTTTACAGTGGGGTTGTGAAGGGCTTAAAGTGTTGGGGGTGTACCTGGGCTCGGAGAGGTGGGTCAGGAAGAACTGGGAGGGGCTGGTCACAGGCAGTGGTGTCAAGACTGGCCAGGTGGAGGTGGCTCCTGTCCCAAGTGTCATATAGAGGGAGGGTGCTGATAATCAACTACCTGGTGGCATCTTCCCTGTGGCATAAACTGGCTGTCCTCAACCTCCCCGCCGGTCTGCTCGCAGACCTGCAACGCAAGCTGGTGGACTTTTTCCGGTCGGGCCATCACTGGCTGAGGGCGGCAGTGTTGTATATGACCGTCCACAAAGGAGGACAGGGCCTGGTGGAACTGGAGTGCAGGGTGGCTGCATTCCGACTAAAGGCGGCACAGAGACTGCTGTACCATACTGATGTTGGCTGGAGGGAACCAGCATGCGCGCTGCTGAGGAGAGCTGGCGGATTAGGGCTTTACCGGCAGCTGTTCCTCATGAAGCTGGAGAGGCTGAGTACAGCAGGTCTCTCAGACTTTTATACCGCAGTGCTGAGGGCCTGGCAGCTGCTAAGGCCCACACGAGAAGGGGGTGTAGAGCCTGGACTGTGGGTGTGGGAGGAGCCTATCTTCTACAACCCAGCCATCCCTTTAAATCGGTTCAGTCGGCCACCCTGCAGAGGCGACTGATGGCAGCGGGTTTACTAAGGCTGGGTGACCTGCGACTGCTGGGAGAGGAGGGGTGGAAAACCCTGCAGGTCCTGACACAACAAACAGGAATAACGTCTCTTAGGCTGCTGGAGAGATTCCTGGAGGAGGTCCAGGAGGCACTGTCGGAGCCGGTAAGGGGGGTTTGAGAGGCCAAAGGGGGAGGGGCCACCAATGTTTCCACCACTGCAGGTGACGGCAGAGACTGGGGACTGGCAAGGGGGTCTGGAGGACTTGTTAGATTTTAACATTCCGAGCCTGGGGGAGTTTGAAGGGGTGGGAGGTAAAGCCCTCTCCAACCTCTGCATTAAGGTGAAGAACATTAGGAGCCTAACGGGGGTGAAGGCACATCAGTGGCAGGGGGTATGTGGGGCGGAGAGTATGGTAGGTTTTAGATGGAGGGGGCTTTACAAACCCCCAGTACCAAAGAGGTCAGGGGACCTCCAGTGGAGGGTTCTTCATGGAGCCTTGGCCACTAACAGCTGGTTGGTATGGGTTGAACCGGGAATCGGGCAGGGGTGTCCTTTCTGTGTTATGAAAGAAACTGTGATTCATGTGTTTTCTCTGTGCGCCAGGTTAATGCCAATAATGTCTCTGTTGGAATGTCTGTGTGAGAGATTGGGGGTGGTTTTTACTGTTGGGATGTTTATAATGGGGTACAGGAATTCGAAAAATGAGAAGGCTAAATGTGTTTTGTTGAATTTCCTGTTTGCTCAGGCAAAGTTGGCTATTTGGCTAACAAGGAGAACAGGGTCAAAGGTGGGGGGATAACAGACCCTTTACTGTTATTTAATGGGATGGTCTCTGCGTGCCTCAGGGTAGAATTTGAGTTCTATAGAATGATAAAAAGCGTGGAGATGTTTCAGGGGATATGGTGTGTTGGGGGGGCTGTCTGTATAGTTGGGGAAGATGTTTTGGAAATACGGTTGTAGAAGTGGAAGGTTTTATTTTTTTTAAGGGTGGGGGTGGTGAGTTTTTAATGAAATGAGAATGTTTCATTAAAGAAAGACTAAAGTCTCTCTCTCTCACTCCCAATCTCTCTCTCGCATACACACTCCCAATCTCTCTCTCTCACACACACACACACACACACACACACACACACACTGTCGATTAAGGCAGCCCCCCGCACCTCTGATTCAGAGGGGTTGGGTTAAATGCGGAAGACACATTTCGGTTGAAGGCATTTGGTTGTACAACTGACTAATAATGGTGACTTTGACACACACACACTCTCAAATTCTCTCTCTCATACACACTCCCAAATTCTCTCTCTCATACACACTCCCAAATTCTCTCTCACACACATACTCCCAATCTCTCTCTCTCACACACACACACACACACACTCCCAATCTCTCTCATATAGTCCCAATCTCTCTCGCTCTCTCACACTCCCAATCTCTCTCTCGTACACTCCCAATCTCTCGCTCTCATACACTCCCAATCTCTCACATGCACACACTGCTGTTTGTGGGGGATTCCAGTGAAGTGACCTCTCTTCTTGACCTCTGTGTCAGCTTCTCTAATCTAGGGCCAATTTCCTCACTGAGTATCATGATGGCATATGACCATCTCAAGCTGTCTGCCAGGACCTCTGTGTGTGTGTGTGTCCTCACCAGTGTGTGTAGGTGCTAGTTGGCAAATGTCTCCTCCCAGCTGTGGGAAAATAGTTCCCTTAACTTTTATCCCACCTTCAGACACAGACCCAAATCTGATCTTTCTTTCTGACTGCAGTTTTACATGTGACCCATTGCAGATTTCCACATGCACACTGATGTTGCCTCTGAAGTAGCACAAAGATGCAATGCTCATTTCCCTTTACTGTTCCTTTAAACTTGGGGTGGTTGTCATGGCAACGGCAGGTTGTGCAAAAGAAAACACTTCTGAGAAAGTAAAATCGGATCTACGAGTCCAGACAAAGGATGGGGTTTGTATGAGGTATAAATCAGAAGACAAAACATCTGATTTGCTGTTCACACATTAGGTAAAATGTTAGGATCTTAGATAAAAGATCAGATAGGTATCAGATAATAATTGGCAAAAGAGCTGAATTGGGCTGCCTGTTTAAATGCAGCCAGACACAGTCAGGTGGATTCTGATGCTCAGGAAGGAGAACTATGAACAATATGCTGGTGAACAAAAGAGTAGGGTGAAGTAGCCCCTAGACACTTGATCTTGGGTCAGTTTTGCATTTCCCCCTCTTAATGGTTAAGGTGAGGATTGTGGGAGGGGGAAGCTGATCCTAGATCTGCACCCCAGACTGGTGAAAAAAAATGAAAAGGAACAGTCGTGAGGAAAGGGTTAAGGGGGCATCTACATCTGATAGGGACATTAATGGAAGTAGACAGGAGAGTTCCACCATGCTGAATAAAATTCAGCTTCTGTCTGTCACACAAACAGGCACGCATGCACATAGTCTGGAGAGAGTGACAGGAACTCAACCAAGTCCCTAGCCACATCGATCGCCATCAGTTTTGATCAGCACCGCCTACATGGAGAGATGATCAATACCACCAAGCATTATTACAATACCTGTGCAGTTATATTAGACAGACCAACACCAGGAGCCGTTGCCTGCACACAAAATGGCGCCCTATTCCCTATATTGTGCTCTACTATTGATCATGGCCCGTATGCCTCTGGTGAAAAAACACCAGGTAGCAGGTAGCCTAGTGGTTAGTGTTGGACTAGTAACCGAAAGGTTGCTAGTTCAAATCCCCGAGCTGACAAGGTAAACATCTGTCGTTCTGCCCCTGAACAGGCAGTTAACCCACTGTTCCTAGGCCATCATTGAAAATAAGATTTGTTCTTAATTGACTTACCTAGTAAAAAAAAATACAAAAAGAGTGCCATTTGTGATGCAGACATTGACATTCTAGAATAATTAAATACAAATTCAATTGGGTTCCGTCACTTTTTGATTTACTATGTATTTCCACCCGATTTCGCACATTTGTTTCAAATTCTTCAGCAAAGATGGTGGATTTGGTTCCCGCTGGAAAACCCCATATGAAAATGTATGCATGCATGACTGTCACTCACTTTGGATAAAGCATCTGCTAAAGTGTATATATTAAGATAAATGATGAATAGAAATGCATTTCAAAGTTATATAAATGAATTGAGTTTCAAATCAATGCAGCGAGCTTCCTCTGTTGTACACCTCCGATTCAGTGGTTGCAAACAATGCTGCCGGAACAACATTTTCAGTGTAGTTCTGCCCTTAAGCAGAAACACATGGGAACCCAGGCTAACTGTGTTCACAAGGAGCACGGGCTCATCGTAATCGCTAGAATGGATGGAAAGGTATGAAACCCGGTTTCAATGCTTATGATACCGTTCCATTTATTCCATACCAGACATTACAAAGAACACATCCTCAGATATCTCCATTCACAGACGGGCCCCTTGGGATTACAGTTACAGAACTGAAAGAGTCCATTAACGGATCTACTCCACTGGGGATATATACACTATAGAAACAAATAGCTGTGTGTGTAACGCATAATGCCTGTTAGAGGACTAGGGTAGACTATCTTAGGCTGGGTTGAGGAGTGGCTAGCACGTTAGCAACAGGAAGGTGGTTTGAAGGGATCGGAGCCCACTCAGCTCCTGTTTGAGGAGCCAGGGTGGCCCCTGTTTGCGGCGCCAGGGTGGCCCCTGTTTGCGGCGCCAGGGTGGCCCCTGTTTGCGGCGCCAGGGTGGCCCGTTTGCGGCGCCAGGGTGGCTCCTGGGAGTTGTTCAGGTCGTTTGGATGGCTGGTGCCGTTGCTTGGGCAGGGGGTTGTTGAGGGGGGATGCCGGTAAGAAGGTTTGGAGGGACTGCTGGTTCTGGAAGGGGGTTTTGGCTGAACCAGGTGCTTCAGAATGGCGCCATTTTGCTGAAGTCTGATAGGTTGCGCAAGCAGTTCTATGAGGTGTGGGAGCTTTCCTCATGTGCGCCATAGACCAGATTGTTTTGTGTCCGGAAGAAGACAGCAATCAGATCCTGCTGGAAGGACCATAAAGAAAATGACAAGGGTAAACTGTATCTTAGGCGAGGTTGAGGAGGGATGTTGCCACTATAGTGCATCTGTAAGAATGCAGGGATGATGGTTGAAGACAAGGCTCCAGTTTTGTTTATTTTATTACTAAACACAACACTAGGACACAGGAGCACATGGGGAGTAGGATGAGATTTGAAGGTTGTGATACAAGTTGTGGTCTGAAGGAAATACGAAGGGGAGATATCTACAACACATTAGTATACAAGACAAAGTGCCATAACTAAGGAGAAACAAAGTATAACAAACATGCTAACCAAACAAGGACATTACCAATATTTATGGAACTGGGGAGATAGAAACAGTAGATAGCAATTTCAGAAAACAAAGGAAGTATTCCAAGTATAGCATCATATACACTGAGTGTACAAAACATTGAGAACACCTTCCTAATACAGAGTTCCCTTTTGCCCTCAGAACAGCCTCAGTTCATCAGGACATGGACTCTGCAAGATGTCGAAAGTGTTCTGTCATTGAAATGTTTTGTAGACTCAGTGTAAACGGTCTGATTGACAATAAACATACAATTCTCCGGACACATAAACTGTATTTACTTTGCCGTTAAGTACGCACAACACAGGAAAAGGAATAAGGACTTGGCTACTATAAACACTACGGAAAACACAAGCTGCTTTATACCAGAGGACTATTGATTAGCAGAGTGAGCTCAGGTGTGGTGAGCTGGCAGGCGAGGGGGCATGTCCAGAGGGTAATTGGGGAGATTTAACATATTATCCTTCAGAGCTGTTATGACATGCAGTCCTTTAACTGACAAATCAGCCCCACTCATCTTTGACATCAATTCTTCCTCTCTCTCTCCCTCCTTCCATCCTCCCATACTATCCACACCTCATAACCACACTACAGTCCCCAAAGACTACACCAGCCTGCCACACTTTAGTATTTTATTAGGATACTCTTCCTGGGGTCCACACAAAACATGAAACAGAACATGATAAAATACAGAACATTAATAGACAACAACAGCTCAAGGACAGAATTACATAAATGTAAAAATGTCACTACATATCAATACATACACAAAATATCTAGGTCAAATAAGAGAGAGGCGTTGTGCCGTGTGGTGTTGCTTTATCTGTTTTTTGTAATCAGGTTTGCTGTTCATTTGAGCAATATGAGATGGAAGGGAGTTCCATGCAATAATGGCTCTATATAATACTGTACGCTTTATTGAAGTTGTTCTGGATTTGGGGACTGTGAAAAGACCCCAGGTGGCATGTCTGGTGGGGTTAGTGTGTGTGTTTCAGAGCTGTGTGTAAGTTGACAGTGCAAACAATTTGGGATTTTCAACACAATGTTTCTTATAAAAAGAAGTGATGCAGTCAGTCTCTCCTCAACTCTTAGCCAAGAGAGACTGGCATGCATAGTATTAATATCAGCCCTCTGATTACAATGAAGAGCAAGACGTGCCGCTCTGTTCTGGGCCAGCTGCAGCTTAACTAGATCTTTCTTTGCAGCACTGGACCACACGACTGGACAATAATCAAGATAAGACAAAACTAGAGCCTGCAGGACTAATTTGATCAGAGCAAATCAAATCAAATGTTATTTGTCACATACACATGGTTAGCAGATGTTAACGCGAGTGTAGCGAAATGCTTGTGCTTCTAGTTCCGACAGTGCAGTAATATCTAACAATAATATCTAACAATAATATCTAACAAGTAATTTAACAATTCCCCAACAACTACCTAATACACACAAATCTAAAGGGGTGAATGAGAATATGTACATGTAAGTATATGGACGAGCGATGGCGAAGGTGCAATAGATGCTATAAAATACAGTATATACTGATATGAGTAATGTAAGATACAGTTGAAGTCACCTTAGCCAAATACATTTAAACTCAGTTTTTCACAATTCCTGACATTTAATCCTAGTAAAGATTCCCTGTTTTAGGTCAGTTAGGATCACCACTTTATTTTAAGAATGTGAAATGTCAGAATAATAGTAGAGTGATTTATTTCAGCTTTTATTTCATTAATCACATTCCCAGTGGGTCAGAAGTTTACATACACGCACTTAGTATTTGTAGCATTGCCTTTAAATTGTTTAACTTGGGTCAAACGTTTTGGGTAGCCTTCCACAAGCTTCCCACAACAAGTTGGGTGAATTTTGGCCCATTCCTCCTGACAGAGCTGGTGTAACTGAGTCAGATTTGTAGGCCTCCTTGCTCGAACACACCTTTTCAGTTCTGCCAACAAATGTTCAACAGGATTGAGGTCAGGGCTTTGTGATGGCCACTCCAATACCTTGACTTTGTTGTCCTTAAGCCATTTTGCCACAACTTTGGAAGTATGCTTGGGGTCATTGTCCATTTGGAAGACCCATTTGCGACCAAGCTTTAACTTCTTGATTAATGTCTTGAGATGTTGCTTCAATATATGCACATCATTTTCCTGCCTCATGATGCCATCTATTTTGTGAAGTGCACCAGTCTCTCCTACAGCAAAGCACCCCCACAACATGATGCTGCCACCCCCGTGATGGTGTTCTTCGGCTTGCAAGCCTCCCCCTTTTTCCTCCAAACGTCATTATGGCCAAACAGTTATATTTTTGTTTCATCAGACCAGAGGACATTTCTCCAAAAAGTATGATCTTTGTCCCCAAGTACAGTTGCAAAACGTAGTCTGGCTTTTTTATGGCTGTTTTGGAGCAGTGGCTTCTTCCTTGCTGAGCGGCCTTTCAGGTTATGTCGATATAGGACTCATTTTACTGTGGATATAGATACTTTTGTACCTGTTTCCTCCAGCATCTTCACAAGGTCATTTGCTGTTGTTCTGGGATTAATTTGCACTTTTCTCACCAAAGTACGTTCATCTCTAGGAGACAGAACGTGTCTCCTTCCTGAGTGGTATGACGGCTGCGTGATCCCATGGGGTTTATACTTGCATACTATTGTTTGTACAGATGAACGTGGTACCTTCAGGTGTTTGGAAATTGCTCCCAAAGATGAACCAGACTTGTGGAGGTCTAGCATTTTTTCTGAGGTCTTGGCTGATTTCTTTTGATTTTCCCATGATGTCAAGCAAAGAGGCACTGAGTTTGAAGGTAGGCCTTGAAATACATCCACAGGTACACCTCCAATTGACTAAAATTATGTCAATTAGCCTATCAGAAGCTTCTAAAGCCATGACATCATTTTCCAAGTTGTTTAAAGGCACAGTCAACTTAGTGTATGTAAACTTCTGACCCACTGGAATTGTGATACAGTGAATTATAAGTGAAATAATCTGTCTGAAAACAATTGTTGGAAAAATGTCTTGTTTCATGCACAAACTTGCCAAAACTATAGTTTGTTAACAAGACATTTGTGGAGTGGTTGAAAAACAAGTTTTAATGACTCCAACCTAAGTGTATGTAAACTTCCGACTTCAACAAGGCACAGTCCTTCTTAGCGGGCCGCGACGGTGGCACTGTATTATTCTCAAAGCGGGCAAAGAAGGTGTTTAGTTTGTCTGGAAGCATGACGTCAGTGTCCGTGACGTGGCTAGATTTATTTTTGTAATCTGTGAATTCCTGTAGACCCTGCCACATACGTCTTGTGTCTGAGCCGATGAATTGCGACTCCACCTTGTCTCTGTACTGGCATTTTGCTTGTTTGATTGCCTTGCGTAGGTATTAGCTACACTGTTTATATTCAGACATATTCCCAGACCTCTTTCCATGGTTAAATGCGGTGGATTGCGCTTTCAGTTTTGCGCAATGCCGCCATCCATCCACGGTTTCTGGTTAGGGTAGGTTTTAATAGTCACATTGGGTACAACATTTCCAATGCATTTCTTTATAAACACACTCACCGAGTCAGCGTATAGGTCGATGTTGTTCTCTGAGGCTGACCGGAACAAATTCCAGTCCACGTGATCAAAACAATCTTGAAGCGTGGCTTCCGATTGGTCGGACCAGCGTTGAATGGTCACTGGTACATCCTATTGAGTTTCTGCCTATAAGACGGAAGGAGCAAGATGGCGTCGTGGTCGAGTGAAGCACTCTGAAAACACACACACACAGGTACTCTCTCTTTGTACTACCCATTTGTGGCCACAGCACCGTGTTTTAACAACTAATCCCTTCTGATTACTGTAATGGTTAATAACGGTACGATCTGCCAACGAGGAGAGTCTCTCTGAAACAGCAGACATATCCTTGAGCCTCTGGAAAAGAAAACCTCCCAATCCACTCCTGAGAGAGACCATGTCTGACAGGCAGAACATTTATTTATTGTTCTAGAATTCTGCTGAAGCTTTCTCATTTAAGACTTCTGCCAAAGTTCTCTCATAGAATTCTGCTGAAGCTTTCTCATTTAAGACTTCAGCCAACGCTCTCTCATTGAATTCTGCTGAAGCTTTCTCATTCAAGACTTCAGCCAACGCTCTCTCATTTAATTCTGCAGAAGCATGAACCCATTTGAACTGTTTCTAAAGTCAGCGGTTTTAACACACAAGAAAAGAGGATAAGAAAATCAATTTCAGAAACATATCATCATATTAGTCTCCATGTAAAATCACATTTTATTATGTCAAAAATAAAATGAATCAACTTACAGTAGACTTTAGAAATATATATATTTCCAATCATTCAGATTTGTACTCAGATTTCTGTTAAGGTCGTATTTGTCTGTGAATCGTGGAGTATCACTGTATAACAGTACAGGTATAGAATGACTATAAGGCACGTTAACAAAAATAACTAAAATGGTTAAATCCTTGTAAAACAACAAATTCATTTACTTAAGTATTAACAGTTCAAAACTTATTTTAAACTGAATCAGCACCATAAAATACATGTAGTGGCAATTTATGTACCAAACATATGTGCAACTACAATAACGTACAGTACAGGAATATTTAAGCATATTTGCACTATATCAGTAACATAGCAGTTGAAGCAGGTTGCAACAATTACTCATAAAAAAGCAGCTACTTTGCTGTATTAAATAATCCCCCCCAAAAAATGTAATCCACAATTACATATGGGAAAACAGCAACTACAACAGCAGCAGAAACATACAATACAGAGAATGTGAAACAAAGCTGGATTCCACAGTAGTGAATTATGTCGGAAGTTAGCACCATTCAAACCCAATAGGCTGTCTGGAGAGCCAGGACTGAGGCCTCTATTCAAAACACACACACACACACACACACACACACACACACACACACACACACACACACACACACACACACACACACACACACACACACACACACACACACACACACACACACACACACACACACACACACACACCAACCAACAGAAAGGGGTCAGAACTTTGAAATGTGATCCCACACTTGAGGTCAAGCCTCCTTTTGTCATCCCCACTGCACCTGTATGGTATATTCACAGTCTCCATAGACACAACCAAAGAGTCTCCATAGCCACAACCACAGGGTCTCCATAGCCACAACCACAGGGTCTCCATAGCCACAACCACAGGGTCTCCATAGCCACAACCACAGGGTCAACAAAGCCACAACCACAGGGTCAACAAAGCCACAACCATAGGGTCTCCATAGCCACAACCACAGGGTCTCCATAGCCACAACCACAGGGTCTCCATAGCCACAACCACAGGGTCTCCATAGCCACAACTACAAGGTCTCCATAGCCACAACTACAGGGTCTAGGCATAAGTTGGAATGGTATCATATTCTACCTGTAGGTACCAGAGTTGAAACAAGACCCACATTCCTCGGGCCCTCTATCCGTAACTAGTATCATTCAATTGCAGGCCAGGACATAGAGTTTGAAAGAGGGCCCACTTGCCACAAATCCAATTTTAGCATGGACATTCCCATTGAGGAGTTACACTTTTTTTAAGTAGTCAACTTGGTGGGACTTTTTCAGTCACAGAAGCCATTATGGCAACGATGCAAATATGTGCCATCTGTCTAACTCTATGGGCCGGTCTCAGCTGTTTAAAGAGATTCTCCGGTAGTTTTGTATACTTTTTAGCCAGTAGTTCCGAAAGTAGCATTCACGAGCCCTAAGTGGTCCCTGAAAATTGCGTACTAAGTCACATACAGTATGTGCAGATATGTGCACCACGTCTCTCTCTCTCTCTCTCAGCCGTTGGGGGAAATGTCAGGAAAATGGCTTCAAACTAGGAATGTCTGGCTAATTGAGGCAAGACAGTAATTCTGCTCATAGATTATGCATGTATGAACTACACATTGACACATCCAGTCCAAAGTGGGAGGTATAAAAAATATTATCTTATTCACCAAAGTATCGGAGCATGTCTTTAACCGTGATGTTTTCTTTGCAAGTCTGTCTTCAAAGTGTGAATAGTGTGACCTTTTCAATGAAGATCTCACCACTGACGGCTCGTACCACAGAGACATGCATCGATTACACACACGCATGCAAACACACACACACACACACACACACACGGTACCGCCAGGGTGGTCCTCTGTCATACGTGTTCTGAACACATAGGTAAACTGTACCATGTTAGATTGTTTGATTGATCAATGGTTCCCTGCTCTGAAGGGTTGGGAATGTGAGCTGGGCTGTTTGTTTTCTCTGTTCTGATCTGGGCCCATATCAGCCCCCCACAATACTGGGGGCTCTGCCTGGGGGCCAAGGTCTCTGCCTGGGGGACAGGGTCTCAACCTGGGGGCTGCCTGGGGACAAGGTCTCTACCTGGGGGACAGGGTCTCTACCTGGGGGCTGCCTGGGGGACAGGGTCTCTACCTTGAGGACAGGGTCTCCACCTGGGTGACAGGGTCTCTACCTGGGGGCTGCCTGGGGGACAAGGTCTCTACCTGGGGGACAGGGTCTCTACCTGGAGGCTGCCTGGAGGACAAGGTCTCTACCTGGGGGACAGGGTCTCTACCTGGGGGACAGGGTCTCTACCTGGGGGCTGCCTGGGGGTCAGGGTCTCTACCTGGGGGACAAGGTCTCCACCTGGGGGACAGGGTCTCTACCTGGGGGACAGGGTCTCTACCTGGGGGACAGGGTCTCTACCTGGGGGACAGGGTCTCTACCTGGTGGCTGCCTGGGGGACAGTGTCTCTACCTGGGGGACAGGGTCTCTACCTGGGGGTCAGGGTCTCTACCTGGGGGCTACCTGGGGGTCAGGGTCTCTACCTGGTGGCTGCCTGGGGGACAGGGTGTCTACCTGGGGGACAGGATCTCTACCTGGGGGACAGGATCTCTACCTGGGGGACAGGATCTCTACCTGTGGGACAGGATCTCTACCTGGGGGCTACCTGGGGGACAGGGTCTCTACCTGGGGGTCAGGGTCTCTACCTGGGGCTGTCTGGGGGACAGGGTCTCTACCTGGGGGCTAACTGATTAGTCATGGTGGTCTCCATAGACCACAGAGATCCAGGCCAGAAATATAGATATAAACTACATAGCCTGGTAACTCTAGATCTGTTTCTGCTTCAGCCAACTCCAAGAACCAAGAGAACTAGGCCAGTGCCATATATATATATATATATATATATATATATATAAACTACATAGCCTGGTAACTCTAGATCTGCTTCTGCTTCAGCCAACTCCAAGAACCAAGAGAACTAGGCCAGTGCCATATATATATATAAACTACATAGCCTGGTAACTCTAGATCTGCTTCTGCTTCAGCCAACTCCAAGAACCAAGAGAACTAGGCCAGTGCCATATATATATAAACTACATAGCCTGGTAACTCTAGATCTGTTTCTGCTTCAGCCAACTCCAAGAACCAAGAGAACTAGGCCAGTGTCATATATATATAAACTACATAGCCTGGTAACTCTAGATCTGCTTCTGCTTCAGCCAACTCCAAGAACCAAGAGAACTAGGCCAGTGCCATATATATATATATATATATAAACTACATAGCCTGGTAACTCTAGATCTGCTTCTGCTTCAGCCAACTCCAAGAACCAAGAGAACTAGGCCAGTGCCATATATATACACTACAGAGCTGAATGTTACGTAATACGCTTGGAAAGTGGATTAAAGCATCAATCAGCAGTTAAAACAATCAACAAAGGCTGGAGAAATGGAACCACTCAAATTAATAGACCGAGCTATGGATGCAAGGACTGACCATCCATGATATGAAACTGATCGTTTTAACCATGTTTTAAGGCTTTATAGTGTTTGTTTACATGTAATGTGTTTACAAACATTGGAGTAAAACAAGCATTTGGGGTTCTGATGGGGTATTTGACCTGAGCTCATTTATACATCAAAAAATTTATGTAGCAACTGCAGATTACCCCTTTAAGTCATAATCTGTAAAACGTGAACACAACTGGAAACACTTAGTCATTTTTGGATAAAGAATGTCTGTGATAACTAACTGTACATTATTTACAGTCAGTTATCTACTGCACCATCATTTTGTAGCAAACATAACGCTGCCTCCATTAATGTTTAATGTTGATGTTTGTGACGTCTACGTTTGCCACACTCATGCACAAGGGCAAGCTGTTGAAATCGGTGTAAGACTCACATTGTGTTTGAATTAATTATTTAATAGTTAAAACCAATTTCAAGTTTGATGATGTATGGAAATGTTAACAAGCACCAGGTTTGGAGTTAGTGTACAGTTGGAAACCAGAGACTAGTTTACGTCATGTTTGGTACATCGTCATGACGCACACCTTAAGCACAGAGGGAGGACAACAGACATGCACATGACATAGGGATTTTTGTTTTACAATGAACCTGTCACGCCCTGACCTGTATGAGCCTTTTTGTCTCATTTTGGTTTGGTCAGGGTGTGATTTGGGGTGGGCATTCTATGTTCTATTTTGTATTTCTTTGTTTTTGGCCCGGTATGGCTCTCAATCAGGGACAGCTGTCTATCGTTGTCTCTGATTGGGAACCATACTTAAGTAGCCCTTTTTCCCTCCTTTCTTTGTGGGAAGTTAACTTTGTTTGTAGTCTGTGTATGTGTCTATGCGCTACACAGTTCATGGCCGATCTTTGTTCATTGGTTTTGTTTTGGTGAGTTAAACTTAATAAACATGTTTTTCTCAACCCGGCACGCTGCGCCTTGGTCCGTCCTTGAAGATCGTGACAGAACCTAACGGTGGAGCTGCAACCTGCTTCAACCTGCTGAGATTGAAAGTGATATTGCGGCCGTCCTAATATGGACACCGTAAGCTGTAAATGATCAATGTTCAGATGGATAGCTCAGTTGGTTCATGGAGCGTAGTTGGAGCAAGGTGTTAACGACACAGGGTTGTGGATTCCACTCACATATACAGTACTGAATACACTGTATGTGGTTAACTGTAGGACGACAGTAACTTAAGATACATCTAATCTTCTCTTAAGTTACACCCCCACCACTGCACTGTCTCTAACATTGGATCCTCAGGAGAGAGACAGATGCTACATGGGCTGTCCAAGGCCTTCAGGTGAGCCTAGGGAATAGTGGGTCTCCTATCGTTAGCTTGATCATTTCAATGTAGAACTACAGTACCTTACAACGGCTCCTGGTTAGTTTTAAATAACAACCGCCAAAAAATGACAATGACATCAACAAAAAACAACAACAAAATGCAAGTACACAGTCTAAGGGACAAATCCTAACTTGAGATCCAAACGTGTAGCCAAGACTTAGCTTATGGGTTGATGTCAATGCGAAATTCACGTTATCTCAAGACATCGAGTTACGGTTTGTCCCTAAGAGAAGAAACCAGGGTCGTGTTAATTAAAGCACACAACGGAAAAAGTTTTCAAACGTTGCAACGGAAAAAGAAAATGATACCTGTTTCAGTCCATCTGGTGCCTAATGAACACGACCCAGGTCTCTTGGCCCAGTCTAGTGAGTGGCAAGCCAGTGGCTTGGTGAATACAGGGCCAGCTGAACTAAACACAAGAGAATATGCAGTCCCACTTTATCTGGATAGTCCCTTACAGATCTACATGCTCAGACTACATACAAACTACCATTTGGATGTATTACATGTCAACTGCACCTCTGTTAACATGCAATAACAAAGTACTTACAGGTCTTTCAATGGACGTGTGTGTAAGTACTGTATGTATGTCTGGAGGCACCTTTATTGGGGAGGACAGGCTCATAGTAACAGATGAACGGAATGGTTTCAAACATTTGATACAATTCCATTCACTCGATTCCATCCATTATTATGAGCAGTCCTCCCCTCACAGCCTCCTGTGATGTACATACATTCTATCTATGTAAGTAAGGGAAAGGGGGATACCTAGTCAGTTGTCCAACTGAATGTATTCAACTGAAATGTGTCTTCCACATTTAACCCAACCCCTCTGAATCAGAGAGGTGTGGGTGTCTTCCTTAATCGACATCCACTTCTTCCGGGCCTGGGGAACAGTGGGTTAGCTTCCTTGCTCTGGGGCAGAACAACAGATTTTTAACCTTGTCAGCTCAGGGATTTGATCCAGCAACCTTCCCGTTACTGGCCCAAAGCTCTAACCACTAGGCTACCTGCCGCCCCAAGTAACAATACAATTACTCATTTTCAGCCACCCTAGCTGTATTCTTAGATTCGGGTGTGTGCATTTGAAAATACATGTTTTGATAGTTCACTGAGCATCTATAGACAATCTGACAACAATGGACTTTCCACATAAAGTGTTATCACATATGTTAACGCTAATGTTAAATCACACTGTACAACAAACGTTGACGCGACAGGCTACCCACCGAGAGTCCCTCGCTTTGGTTTACAGCAATAGAACAAGTTAAAGAAGGTTTTCAAGTCTTCATGGCAAGCTTATGATCCCTTGAAATGGTCTCTGCACTCATTTCCATGTTCTATAATTAATAATAAGAATATGAATAATTCAGTAAAAACATCCGTAACTCTTTAATTAAAGCCTGCCGGCATAACGACCTGCCATGAGACCCTTACAATATATTTGTATCATGTCCTGAAGCAGGCTAAATAACAGCCATTTCGAGTCAGTTAACATGCTGATACATAGAGAGACATATCATATCATAAGCTGTATTATAACACATTATAAAGGCTCATTCATGCTTATAACGACTTACAAAGCATTATACCGGCAAGCTTTAAGTCAAGTGTTACAGAGGCATCTAAAATCGTAGCACTAGGTGAAGTGTGTGTCTGTCTGTCTGTGTACAGTATGTGTGTGTCTGTCAGTGTACAGTATGTGTGTCTGTCTGTCTGTGTACAGTGTGTGTGTACAGTGTGTGTGTGTGTGTACAGTATGTGTGTGTGTGTGTTCAGTATGTGTGCGAGTGCTTTGATCATTAACTCTTGCGGGGTGTTTTGTTGGCGTAGAAGTCTCTGCAGGTGTCGCAGCAGCGCTGGTACCATCTCATGTCCTGGCACAGGTTCTTCTCTCGGATCACATGGCAGTACACAGTCCACTGGTCTCCTGTGCACTTGTAGGTCAGAGCAGCTGGAGAGGAACAGGAGCACAGGGACACAGAGGAACAAGGGCACAGGGGCCACGTCAACAGACAGAGAAACACAGTACACACATGTGCACCCACTTGAATACACACGCACACACACACACACTCTCTCTCTCTGTCTCTCTCTTTCTGTCTCTCTCTTGCTCTCTCTCTCACAAACACACAAGCACGCACACACACACACACACAAGCACACACACACACTGTGTTACCTAATCTGGGGGAGGTGATGGTGTTGACGTTGACTTTGTCATTGCAGGCCTCCTGGTGACAGGGCCGATAGGTGGGTGGTCTGAACACCACGGGGCAGTCATTACCGTGGCGACCTGTCACTCTGTGCATACATTGGACCACTCTGGACTGCAGGCCCTTCCCACAGGATGACGAGCACTGGAAAGATCCAATCACTTGAGTTACTTTAACTTCCAAACTTGAGAGGAAGTACTTTTACATTGAGAGCCAATTGTAACAGTCTTCCATGTCTATGTTCTAGTCTTTTTAGGACATAATCACTGCCTAATACTTTTACCCCTTTAGGTAATTGTAATCTTCCATAGACCTAGTGTGGATCCCAAATGGCACCCTACTCCCTATATAGTGTGACCAGAGCCCTATGTACCCTGGCCAGAAGAAGTGCTTAATATAGGGAATAGGGTGTCATTGGAAACACATCCCTATTGTGTATAGAGGGCCAAATCACTTCATGACTGAATGTGAGAAGAGACTGGACCTGAATAGCAGATAAAGGTGTAGTGTGGTATTTACTAGTGGTGCGATAATCCCAAACAGGCCTAATTACAGATGGAGGCTGTTATGTTTGAATATACTAATTTATGAGTCCTAAGTACCCTGTCAGAGTGCTTCGTCTCAGTAGTAATATATGCTCTGAGGCTAAGATCCATCTCTGTCCTCAGGCCCTTCCCCTAGCTCCTATCTCTTCCGTGATCACAGATCTGAAAGGACTAAATAGGTCTAAGTAACAGTATAGGTGTGACCACCACTTTGGCTTTTTAGGGGATGGAGCCATCACCATATAGCTTAGACCTATCCAAACCAATCAGATCTGTGAAGAACGAAGAGGTATGGGGCTTGGAGAAAGGACTGGAGGTAAGGGGCTTGGAGAAGGGGCTGGAGGTAAGGGGCTGGAGGTTAAGGGCTTGGAAAAGGGGCTGGAGGTAAGGGGCTATACGTAAGGGGCTTGAAGAAGGGGCCAGAATATTGAGCTGGAGGTAAGGGGCTGGAGGTAAGGGGCTAGGAGAAACCAACGTGGAATGGGGCCAAAGAAAGAGGACTTTGATATTCTAAGCTCGGAAACACCAGAGGCGACAGACAACGGATTCCCATTGTACACAGGCCTGTGCCTTGGCAGCCAACAGCTATAGCCTCGTCTAATGATTAACACTGAACAACAGCGGTTCCCAGGCCCTCGATTAAAGCGGGCGGATTTACTATTCGGTTCACAGAGAGGCAATTAGTGGAAGCCATTTCAATAGCTATTGTAAATGGCTCGGTGTTCTACCAAAGGACTTGTTGACTTGACACTGCTCTCTCCTTACTGCTGTGAGGAGAGATAAAACGATCCGATTATCATGATCCCACATCTCTAGAGGTAATTGGAATGATTCTCAGAGGGTTTTTTCACCGAGCTTTCATTATCGCTGATGAACATGATCACAATGAGATAAGTCTATGAGATAAGGCCCTGGAGAGACACACACAAAGAGGAAAGCACACACATACTGCCAAACACAGACACACACATACACACCACTGCTAAAACACAAACAAACCAATTAAAACACAAACAAAGAGACAGAGAGAACATTATCTGAAACATCATTAGGAGACAAGCTTATGGGGACACAATCACAGCAACACTCCCATAAGACTTTACCTGTATCCTAAATGACACCCTATCCCCTATAGAGCCCATAAGGCTTTGGTCAAAAGTAGTTCACTATAAAGTGAATGGGGTGGCATTTGGGATGCAACTTAGCTCTAATATCAGAGCCACCTCCCTAGAGGCATGACCTCCTCATAACTCACAACAACACCACAATTGAATCAGCAGCTTATCTGAATGATATTCTAATACATGCTAATAGACTTATGGTCTGATAGTGGTGGGAGGAGAGTAGATGAGGAGAGCCAGTCAGTATATTGTCCAGCGTTGGGGGAGTTGGACAGAGGAGTCATTTGAGGACTTTAAAGGGGCAATCTGGGATTCAAAGAAAAACAACAATGGAAACCCCACCACTTATCTGAGTCATTAGTTTTAAATTCCAGAATTCCCCTTTAACATCATTAGGAGAGAAAATGAGGTAATACATTCAGGATGGTTAGAGGGTGGGGGGAGTAACACAATTATCACAGGGTCAGAACAACACACCAGATATAAGCCTGTCCTAAATGGCGGCCGGCAGTAATTTCCTGTTATTACATTTCCAAAATGAGAAACTGACCGAGACGCTGGCACCTGAACGTCCTTTCATCAGGTACGTGACATAGAACTTTTCAGACAGAAAATGGGTGGCATGGTGGAAAGTGAAAGCCATCCCCAGCTCTCTCCACCATTCCCAGCTTTCTCCCCCAGCCACATCACCAGCTCTCTCCCAGCCCTATACCCAGCTCTCTCCCAGCCCTATACCCAGCTCTCTCCCAGCCCTATACCCAGCTCTCTCCCAGCCTTATCCCCAGCTCTCTCCCAGCCCCACCCCCAGCTCTCTCCCAGCCCCATCATCCCCAGCTCCATCCCCAGCTCTCTCCCAGCCCCAGCTCTCTCCCAGCCCCATCATCCCCAGCTCTCTCCCAGCCCCATCTTCCCCAGCTCCATCCCCAGCTCTCTCCCAGCCCCATTACAGAACACCTGACAGTCCGATCAGAGGCTCCTCTACTAAGTGTGTTAACAGGGAAAGGTCAGTGTTGGGTGGCTTTCATTTAAAAGCCCTTTTTAAAAGCCTGTTAGAATATGTGGAGGTAGAGGAGTAGTCAGTGTCTGCATCCCAAATAGAACCCTGTTACTTACAGTAGTGCACTACTTTTGAACAGAGCCCTATGGGGCCCTGAACAAAAGTAGTACACTATATAGGGAATAGGGTGCCATTTGGAACACAGAGTGTTGTGTAACTGGAAAAGAACACCTTGGGAAGATTAAAGGAATTTCGGCAGCAGCTCTGTCAGAATGTCTAAATGCCAAAATGAAGTCCCTTCTCAGTGGGAATAGTGCGTCTCAAATGCCACCCTATTCTCTTTATAGTGCACTACTTTTGAAAAGAGCTGCATGGGCCCTGGTCAAAAGTAGTGCACTGTATATGGCAGTGTTCCCACGTCATCGGAGCCCAGGGAGCAGTTGTTGTTGGGGGTTAACTGCCTTGCTGTAGTGCTCCTGAATGAAGTGATACTTACTCCTAACAGTGTGTGTGTGTGTGTGTGTGTGTGTGTGTGTAAACAAGGGGAGAGTGCAACTTCTTGGAATAAAATGGAGTTCTGTAATAGCCAGTTTGGATTAACAAACCCCCTCTAGAATGTTCTGATGAAGGATTAGTGGAGATTACTGTTAATGAGAACTGGGATATGGCGTCTACACCGTCTGCACACACACAGATAGACAGCACACACAAAACCAGATGTTCTCCAGCTTGTCTGATGATAACTGAACCAGATGTGCTAACGCAGCCCCCTCACAGAGCTCCAGGTAGACATTGCACAGATCTAGGATAAGCTTACCCTGGCCTAAGTCCTTACTTTAAGCATCAGGGACAGAAACTCAAAACTGACCTTAGATCAGTTTCAGGGAGAAACGTAATCCTATTCCCTCATGTGGAATTATAGGTAGAAGTTGCCCCAAGCCACTGATACATTCTAACAGTTATGGATAGTTATGGATTGGAAATAATGCAATCTGATCCTAGATCTGTGGTTAAATAAGGGCAGAGGAGAGGGGCGGACGCACCTTCCTCAGCATCCTGGGGGGAAACATACACTCCCTGTCTCCAGTTCCACAAAGGGAGAGACATTTAATGGTCCTCCCCATGACCTGCTGTAGTGACCCCGAGACTTAGACCTGGCGCCTCAGGTTGGAAGTCGGCTGTAAAACCTCCTAAAGAATTGAAGATCTAGGATCAGACTGCATTCTCCCCGATCCCAACCTTAACCGTTAGAAAGGTGAAATAAGATCTGACCCTGTATCAGGCAGCTGAACATGACACTCCAAATGATAAATGACATGCATGTCAAAAACAGACGGACAAATGAAGACGCGCTGTAGATTTTCAGTTCGGTAAACCGGTTTCCAAGACCGTTCCTGGAGTACAAACCAGCCTTTTCACTTATTTGATTTTACCAGCAAACTAACACACTAGATTTGACTGGGCAACTAATCATCAGGCCCTTGATTAGTTGAATCAGACAGTGCTGGAATCAATGGAATAAGTGGAACTGGGGTTCACCAAGGAGAGATTTGGCAAAGACTGTCAGATAACAGTAGTGTAACTAAGTTGGAATTGGCAGGTTACCTCCATTCAATGCAAATCACTTCCCTGTGCTTTGAGTTGGAGTAGTCTCTAATATAATGAACTAGCTGAATACAGTGCTTTAACAACTGTGTGATAATGACGTACCCTAACCATTTTTGACATACAACTAGCCAGTACTGCCACCATCCCTAAAATCACTATGCTGATTGGCTGACAGCCGTGGTATATCAGACAGTACACCACGAGTATGACAAAACGCTTATTTTTACTGCTCTAGTTACGTTGGTAACCAGTTTATAATAGCAATAAGGCACCTCAGGGTTTGTGGTAAATGGCCAATATGCCATGGCTAAGGGCTGTATCCAGGCACTCCGCGTTGCGTCGTACTTAAGAACAGCCCTTAGCCATGGTATATTCGCCATAAACCACACCACCTCGTGCCTTTTTGCTTAATTAAAGACTGTGGTTCAATCCCTGAATGCTGATTGGCTGACAGCTGTGGTATATATTGGCCATAAACCACACCTCCTCTTAGTTAACTTCTTAGGGCTAGTGGGCAGTATTTTGAAGTTCGGATGAAAAACGTGCAAAAGGAAACTGCCTGTTACTCAGGCCCAGAAGCTAGGATATGCATATAATTAACACTCTGAAGTTTCTAAAACTGTTAAAATAATGTCTGTGAGTATAACAGAACTGATATGGCAGGCAAACACCTGAGCAAGATCCATCCGGGATGTCTGAATCAGTCATGTCACACTGTTTTCAATAGGCCAGCTATTCAAAGCCTCATAGTTTAATTTGCAGTTCCTATGGCTTCCACTAGATGTCAACAGTCTTTTTCTAAAGGTTTGCTTTAATCATGAAAATCAAGGGAGTAAGACCACTTGTTCCTGAGTTCATGTCAAGTGTCCTGTTTTGGATTTTGCGCGTAACAGGGAATGCGCGCTCAGTTCTTTTTCTCTTCTATTCAGCAGGTTATATTCCGTCTGAAATATTATAGTGTATATTCATTTTAGGGTATCTGAGTATTGATTACAAATGCTGTTTGACTTTTTTCGACAAACTTTATGGGTACTTTTGGCATATCGTTTGTCTGCATGGATGAAAGCCTTTGGGCAGGTGGATTACTGAACAAAACGCGCCAACCAAACAGAGCTTTATAGATATAAAGAGGGACTTTATCGAACAAAAGGACCTTTTATTGTGTAACCTGGACGCTTTGATATGCCATCAGAGGAAGATCATCAAAGGTAAGCGATTTATTTTATGCTATTTTTGAGTTTTGTGACACCTCTGCTGGTTATGTTATTATGCTAATTGAGTTTTTGAGTGGGCGCTGTCCTCAGACAATCAAATGTTCTGCTTTCGCCATAATGCCTTTTTGAAATCTGACAATGCTGTTAGATTAACAAGAGTCTAAGCTTTTGAAGGGTGTGCAGCATTTGTATTTTCATGAATGTTTGAAATTAGTATTTTTGTAATTTGAATTTGACGCTCTGCATTTCACCAGATGTTGTCAAAATCGAACCCGTTCACGGGATTGGATCAGTAACAGGTTAACACAGGTGTGAGTGTTGACGAGGACAAGGCTGGAGATCACTCTGTCATGCTGATTGAGTTCGAATAACAGACTGGAAGCTTCAAAAGGAGGGTGGTGCTTGGAATCATTGTTCTTCCTCTGTCAACCATGGTTGCCTGCAAGGAAACACGTGCCGTCATCATTGCTTTGCACAAAAAGGGCTTCACAGGCAAGGATATTGCTGCCAGTAAGATTGCACCTAAATCAACCATTTATCGGATCATCAAGAACTTCAAGGAGAGCGGTTCAACTGTTGTGAAGAAGGCTTCAGGGCGCCCAAGAAAGTCCAGCAAGCACCAGGACTGTCTCCTAAAGTTGATTCAGATGCGGGATCGGGGAACCACCAGTACAGAGCTTGCTCAGGAATGGCAGTAGGCAGGTGTGAGTGCATCTGCACGCACAGTGAGGCGAAGACTTTTGGAGGTGTCAAGAAGGGCAGCAAAGAAGCCACTTCTATCCAGGAAAAACATCAGGGACAGACTGATATTCTGCAAAAGGTACAGGGATTGGACTGCTGAGGCCTGGGGTAAAGTCATTTTCTCTGATGAATCCCCTTTCCGATTGTTTGGGGCATCCGGAAAAAAGCTTGTCCGGAGAAGACAAGGTGAGCGCTACCATCAGTCCTGTGCCATGCCAACAGTAAAGCATCCTGAGACCATTCATGTGTGGGGTTGCTTCTCAGCCAAGGGAGTGGGCTCACTCACAGTTTTGCCTTAAGAACACAGCCATGAATAAAGAATGGTAGCAACACATCCTCCGAGAGCAACTTCTCCCAACCATCCAGGAATGATTGAGCTTTTCCAGCATGATGGAGCACCTTGCCATAAGGTAAAAGTGATAACTAAGTGGCTCGGGGAACAAAACATTGAAGGGTCATTGAAGGGTCAACACTGCAAATATTGACTCTTTGCATCAACTTCATGTAATTGTCAATAAAAGCCTTTGACACTTATGAAATGCTTGTAATTATACTTCAGTATTCCATAGTAACATCTGGCAAAAATATCTAAAGACACTGAAGCAGCCAACTTTGTGGAAAATAATATTTGTGTCATTCTCAAAACGTTTGGCCACGACTGGACTTGTTGTGATGAGCATCCAGAAACTGTTTGGCATTTATTTTGGCATTATCTACATGAAATAGATATTTGTAGATGTATAATTGGCAATACTCTTAATGGTTTCCTTAACTATAACAAGGAGAAATAAATAAAAATGGACCTCTTAAATGTCATTTTGCTAATGGGAAAATGTAATATTCATATTCATTCATATTCATGTTAATTCACTAATAAAAAACAACTCTTCCTTGTTTTCTACAAGGAGTTCTAACACTACATTAAAATCATTCTACAGTCTTTGAACAGTCAACATGTCTTTTAAGGCCTTTGTATGATCAAACAATAAGGCATTAGGGGGTGTGGTTTATGGCCAATATACCACGGCTAAGGGCTGTTATACCACATAACCCAGCCATATACTGCATATCCCAGAGGTGGCTTATTGCTAATATAAACTGGTTACCAACGTATTTAGAGCAGTAAAAATAAATGTTTTGTCACACCCGTGGTATACGGTTTGATATACCATGGTTGTCAGCCAATGAGCCTTCAGGGCTCAAACCACCCAGTTTATAATCTGTAATTAGTTGTAACCCATATAGTGTATAGGTTATCCTTGTTTGTTCGTATACTTCCTGTATAACACTGTCTCCCATTAGTATTCTACTGTGTTGCTCCTGTCTCTATTTGATTAGTAAAGCGTTATAGCATGTTATTCTGGAAAGTTTTAAGTTCCTCGGCGTACACATCACGGACAAACTGAATTGGTCCACCCACACAGACAGCGTGGTGAAGAAGGCGCAACAGCGCCTCTTCAACCTCAGGAGGCTGAAGAAATTTGGCTTGTCACCAAAATCACTCACAAACTTTTACAGATGCACAATCGAGAGCATCCTGTCGGGCTGTATCACCGCCTGGTACGGCAACTGCTCCGCCCACAACCGTAAGGCTCTCCAGAGGGTAGTGAGGACTGCACAACGCATCACCGGGGTTAAACTACCTGCCCTCCAGGACACCTACACCACCCGATGTCACAGAAAGGCCAAAAAGATCATCAAGGACAACAACCACCCGAGCCACTGCCTGTTCACCCCGCTATCATCCAGAAGGCGAGGTCAGTACAGGTGCATCAAAGCTGGGACCGAGAGACTGAAAAACAGCTTCTACCTCAAGGCCATCAGACTGTTAAACAGCCATCACTAACATTGAGTGGCTGCTGCCAACATACTGACTTAAATCTCTAGCCACTTTATACATAGGAATTGGATGTAACAAATGTATCACTAGCCACTTTAAAGAATTTTGTATATAATGTTTACGTATCCGACATACTCATATCAAATGTATACACTGTACTCTAAACCATCTACTGTATCTTGCCTATGCCGTTAGGTCATCGACCCAAATCTCTAGCCACTTTAATAATTATAATTGGATGAAATAATGTATCACTAGCCACTTTAAACAATGCCATTTATATAATGTTTACATATCCTACATTACTCATCTCATATATGTGTGTGTGTATGTGTATGTATATATATATATATATATATATATATATATATATATATATATATGTGTATATACTGTACTCCATACCATCTACTGCATCTTGCCTATGCTGTCAGCCATCGCTCATCCATATATTTATATGTACATACTCGTATTCATTCCTTTACTCTTGTGTGTATAAGGTAGTTGTTGTGAATTTGTTAGATTACTTGTTAGATACTACTGCATGGTCGGAACTAGAAGCACAAGCATTTCGCTACACTCACATTAACATCTGCTAACCATGTGTATGTGACAAATAAAATTTGATTTGATTTGATTTCTGTGTGGACTATTGTAACCGTCCATATAGTAGTTATTTAGTTCCCCTTTGGGGAGGATATCTGGACAATTTGTACATTTATTAACTAAGATATGGGTGTTTTAATTCCTGGCAGTACATTACAGAACAGAGCAGCTGAATGAGTTAGTTGAGGTTACAATCACACAGGATACGTCCCAAATGGCATCCTTTTCCCTAACTTATGATCAGGGCCCATAGGACTGTAGTCAAAAGTAGTGCACTATATAGAGAATAGGGTGCCATTTGGGACTCATTCGTGAGAGGAAGCACTTTGCATTACTCAGAGCTTTCATTCATCCTGACCTCTCAGTTTTGAAATGATCTCTAAAGAGAGAAGCAAACAAATAGAATGATTACTGAACTTGTTTTGTAAATGGAGGGTTTTTGCCCACTGCAGAGCAGAGCAGACGAGAGTATAGTTCAGCTCGGAGGATGAATCCCAAATGGCACCCCTCAGAGTAGCCGACTGGCGCCTACTGTAGTTCAAAGTGTTAATAAGGAGGTTTGCTTGTATGTACCATCCTGGTCTGAGGACTTGTGTGTGTGTGTGTGTGTTCCTTCATGTGTCTGTGTGTAGTACGAGTACAGGTGTAACGGAAGACACCTCTCCCCTCACAGCCAGCCACAGCAGACAAGAAGGTCAATTACATTTCAGGAATTAAACTACACTCCCCATGTCCATTCTCACCCACAGGAATTTAAATGGACTTGAGCCTGTTTCTATTGCCCTGTCCCAGTTAGACAGATGGGAAGAGAGACTGGTGACTGGGAAGGTGTGAGGGCCAAGGTGCCTTAGTCCATTCCTCTAGCAGAGAGAGAGAGAGAGAGAGAGAGAGAGAGAGAGAGAGAGAGAGAGAGAGAGAGAGAGAGAGAGAGAGAGAGAGAGAGAGAGAGAGAGAGAGAGAGAGAGAGAGAGAGAGAGAGAGATATATAAAACAGGAGAAATAGATCAGAAGCCAGAGAGAGTGAGAGTGAGAGTATGTTTGTGTGTGTGTGTGTGCCTGCTTGTATGCGTGCACTATAAAGGGAATAGGTTGCCATTTAGAATGCAGGCAGACAGTGATGCAGGTGCAGTCGGGCTATCTGTCAAGATGCCCACATCAGGACTGGCACAGCGTTGGCACCATGTTGGCATCACTTACACCGCTGTGTCACAGGGAGGGATTAATCAATTGGAAGGAGGCATCTGGGGTGAGAGTCCTCTCCACATGGGAGATCTCTGTAAATAGATATTTGATTAAAGAGAGAGAGAGAGAGAATGTGTGTGTGTGTACGTCATATACTGCATGTGTGTGTGTGTGTGTCATTTATGTTTGTGTATGGCCCATACCTTGGACCAGTCCCCAGTCTTCCACTCGTAACATTTGGAGTGGTCCTCACAGGGCTCCTGGTCAGCAGGCTGAGAGAGGGGGTCACAGCTCCCCTGGGGGTTGGTGCACCTCACTATCCTCCGACGGACCCCACTGCCACAGTCTGAAGAACACTGGGGAGAGGAGGGAGAAGGGTGAGGGAGACCAGTGGAGGGAGGGAGGGAAGAAGAGAGTGGAGGGAGGGAAGAAAAGGGGGGAGAGAGGGAGGGAGGGAGGGAGGGAGAGGAAGAAGGGAGATGGAGACGAGGGAAAGGGAGAGGGAAAAATTGGAGTTGAGGGACAAAGGGAAGGGACATATAGAGGAGGGAAAAGGGAAGATGGAAGAGGTGGAAAATAATGACAGTAGAGAGGGAAGAGAGTGAGGTGGAGGAGGAGAGGAAGAGGGAGGTTAGAGTGATGTCAGGAAAAAGAGAGGGAGGAAAATGAAGTGAAAAGAAAGATGAGGATAGAGAGAGTGTGTGAGAAGGAGCCTCCTGTGGTGGTTCATTAGCGCCCCTCTCCAACCCACTCCACCTCCTCTTCGAGAGAGAGAGAGAGAGAGGTGGCAGGCGTCTATATTATGCAGTACTACTGCTCTCACTGATCCTGCATCAAACCTTGAGGAAAGTAAGTGGTTTACTATTTCTCTCTCTGTGTCTCACTCACACGGGCACTGGCATAGACACGTGGACACACACAGACGTGCGGAAACACACAAATAGTCGCATAGACAAGCACACACCCCACCCCCACCACAACAGACCTTGGACCACTCAGAGACCTCCCAGGCAGTGAGGCAGTGGCGTCCCTCGCAGCCCTGCAGGGCAGGTGGTTTGCCCCCCTGGCAGTACAAGTCCCGTGTGTGGATGAGGGATCCGTTCTGCAGCTGGTACACACAGCCCACCTCACGCAGCTGGAGACCCTTCCCACACGTCACCGAGCACTGGCCCCACTCCCCTGTCACCCACCTGGGGAGAGAGAGATAGATGTGGAGAGGGGGAGAGGAGAGAAAGAGAAAGAGGGAGAGATGATTTGTATTTATTATGGATCCCCATTAGATCTTGCCAAGGCAGCAGCTACTCTTCCTGGGGTTTATTATGGATCCCCATTAGATCTTGCCAAGGCAGCAGCTACTCTTCCTGGGGTTTATTATGGATCCCCATTAGATCTTGCCAAGGCAGCAGCTACTCTTCCTGGGGTTTATTATGGATCCCCATTAGATCTTGCCAAGGCAGCAGCTACTCTTTCTGTGGTTTATTATGGATCCCCATTAGATCTTGCCAAGGCAGCAGCTACTCTTCCTGGGGTTTATTATGGATCCCCATTAGATCTTGCAAAGGTAGCAGCTACTCTTCCTGGGGTTTATTATGGATCCCCATTAGATCTTGCCAAGGCAGCAGCTACTCTTCCTGGGGTCTAGCAACATTAAGGTAGTTATATGACATTACTTTTCACAACACATTAAGTGTGTTCCCTCTACTCTACTACCACATACACTACCGGTCAAACGTTTTAGAACACCTACACATTCAAGGGTTTTTCTTTATTTTTTACTATTTTCCACATTGTAGAATAATAGTGAAGACATCAAAACTATGAAATAACACAAAGAAAAAAAAGAAAGTGCTAAACAAATCTAAATATACTGTAATGACCACTACTAAAGGACACGAATAATAAGAAGAGACTTGCTTGGGCCAAGAAACACGAGCAATGGACATTAGACTGGTGGAAATCTGTCCTTTGGTCTGGAGTCCAAATTTGAGACTTTTGGTTCCAACCGCTGTGTCTTTGTGAGACTTGGTGTGGGTGAACGGATGATCTCCGCATGTGTATTTCCCACCGTAAAGCAGGGAGGAGGAGGTTTTATGGTGTGGGGTGCTTTGCTGGTGACACTGTCTGTGATTTATTTAGAATTCAAGGCACACTTAACCAGCATGGCTACCACAGCATTCTGCAGTGATACACCATCCCATCTGGTTTGGGCTTAGTGGGACTATAATTTGTTTATCAACAGAACAATGATCCAACAAGAGATATTTTACCAAGGAGGAGAGTGCTGCCTCCACAATCCCTCAACCTCAACCAAATTGAGATGGTTTGGGATGAGTTGGACCGCAGAGTGAAGGAAAAGCAGCCAACAAGTGCTCAGCATATGTGGGAACTCCTTCAAGACTGTTGGAAAAGCATTCCAGGTGAAGCTGGTTGAGAGAATGCCATGAGTGTGCAAAGCTGTCATCAAAGCAAAGGGTGGCTACCTGAAGAATCTCAAATATAAAATATATTTGAATTTGTTTAACACTTTTTTGGTTACTACATGATTCCATATGTGTTATTTCATAGTTTCGATGTCTTCACTATTATTCTACAATGTAGAAAATAGTAAAAATAAAGAAAAACCCTTGAATGAGTAGGTGTTCTAAAACTTTTGACCGGTAGTGTATCTACAATACAAAATCCATGTGTATGTGTGTGTAGAGTGCGTGTGTTATCATGTGTATGTTTTTTAATATGTTTCTAAATATTTGCTTTGGCAATGTGATAACCCGTTCCATGCCATTAAAGTATTTTATGATTAAATTGATCAGAGTAAAATTATCAACAGGTCAATGTTGGCAGAAATGAAAGTGTAGAAATAAGCACCATCTTTTTTAATCAACATGGCAGTTAACAATTAATGGCCATTGCAGTCAAAAACGTGACTTCCCTATGTTTTATATACATTTCCACACTGTGAGGTTGTGAAAATGATGGTAATGCCCTTTTAGTGTAACAGCTGTTTGCAAATACAGCCTGAAATTTTAGCCTCTTCTGGTGGGATGGAGTTTTGGCCTGCCTGGTGACGTCTTCAGGCAGTAAATTAGTTAATAATAAGAAAAAGAGTTCCAAACCTCTCTTCCAATAACAGCTAGTTCTCAATTTCCCACTCCCCATTCAGTTCTACAGTCCTACACAATTCTTGCTTGAGTAATTGCTCTCTGCTAAGAAGCGATTTTAATTGAAAACAATCACAGTAAGGTACTTAATTGTTACCCAGAAATGATTGATGTTGAGATAATAATGGCTGCATCGGACCTTTAAGAGTTCTCTGTGTTAAACAAGAGTGGTTCGCTATGCAACACAAAACACAGACATCAACTGAGCAATTGAAATACTCCTAAATTCCCATTCAAAACAATAAACAGTGCCAACACACTATCCTCCTAGTATTAAAAACCAACAAATGTCTTTTGTACGCTACGATGTCGCCAATGAAGTAGTGTTGACTAATCCACTGGGTCGTGATCAGTAGGGCACATCGTAGCAAAACGTTTTGAAACAGAAAAGGAAAAAGAGCCTTTCTTATTGGAGTCCAGGTAGTCCCTCCCCATTTTCAGAGCATCTTCTTCCAATTGGTGCCTGATGAACATTACCCTGTAGATGTGACAAAGTTTGGGGTTTACAGCACCAGGACTTGGTGAAATGAGGTCGTAAAGAGTTACAGCCAAACACCTGGGGCCTCTGGAAA
The DNA here is from genome assembly GCA_030435695.1 of Brachymystax lenok tsinlingensis. Taxonomy (NCBI): domain Eukaryota; kingdom Metazoa; phylum Chordata; class Actinopteri; order Salmoniformes; family Salmonidae; genus Brachymystax; species Brachymystax lenok. The sequence continues at coordinate 21,779,329 of CM059819.1, forward strand.
ACTGGGCCTCTATTTTCCAGGTGATGTTGTAATAAACTAAAGGAGTAGATGGAGAAGTCCCAGTCTGTCTGTCTGTCTCTCTGTCTGACTCTGTATGTGTGTGCGTGCATGAGTGTGTGTGTGCGTGGAAACAGCAGTCTGTTCTGCTTCCATGTCCTCCTCCTCTTCCTTTCTTTACAGCAACGTCCTGATACTGTCCACTTCCATTCAATCTTTGGCTGTACCGAACATGTCCTGCCTATATGGTAGAGATGCAGCTGACTGATCCACTGAATGGATGCAAAGGGGAAAAGGGCTAAAGGGGAAAATACATCCACATCAATGTCTTAGAAACGTAGAACTGGGCTGGGTCCAAATACAGGGAGTCTTTGTCTATGTCCCAAACGGCACCCTACTCCCAATACAGTATAGTGCACTACTTTTGACCGGGCCTGGGTCACATGTAGTACACTATAGGGAATAGGTGGCCATTTGGGGCAGGTCCTTTTTCTGTTGCCCAAAAATATATACAATGTCTATGGGTTTGTCGTATAAGGTTAGCACCGGATTGACAGGATACACTCAAGAATAATTTGAAAGGAATCTTTTTCAATGAAAATAAAGTTAAATGAACAGAAATATGGAACCCCCTGCTCAACTTACCAGCTAGAATATAGCTGGGATAGAATTCTAGAATCTTTAGAATCTAGATTCTAGAGGCTAAAATCTAGACAGAGTGAAACCACAGTTCAGTGAGTGTAACATAAGGGGATTTGTAGCCTCACTCCTTAGCCTGAAATGTGCCCACTCACGTTGACTAATAGCTAGCTTTTTGGTGGCACAACTGACTAAAAACATTTCAGGAGGGCAGTCACATGAATCTGTGAGGCAGAGGTCCCAGTTGCTATTCTCTGTGTGAGCTGAAGCGGGAGGAAGTGGAATGGCTCTCCTGGGGAACTCCAGTCGTTCCATGTTTTTGAACTATTCTTGAGCTAGCACACCTGATTCAACTTGTCAACTAATTATCAAGCCCATGTTTCGGTGAATCAGGTGAGCTAGTTCAAAGCGACAGCAGAAGTCTCTACCCTGAAGTTTGAGTGATATATAAGTACATTAGTGGGAGTCAGTGTGAGGCTGGTTCAATAGGCCAGACGACACTCTGCCTTTTATGTGGATAAGGTAATAAGGCACTTTAAACCACGTACATCTCGCACCCTATACAGTGCACTAATTTGACCAGTGCCCTATGGAAGTAGTGCACTATATAGGGAATAGGGTGCCATTTGAGATACAGTCCCGTTTCTTTGAACAGAGAGGTCAGTGGACTGGTTTAAATGCATCAGCAGTACAGCTCAGAAATATTCCTTGCTGCACGTTCCTCTAATGTAAAACTCTGCCTGAGTAGGACATGAAACAATCACACTGTGCATGCATGCTGACAGGCACTCAACTGCACATGTATTCTGGATCCTCCTATAGCCAATTGAACTCAATGGAGCGTTTTTTTTACAATCACTCAGAAACAGAATGATGCAATATTTTTATCATCCTGTTTCTCATTCAACTATTCCTGATACAGTGTGTGTGTACCTGTGTGTGTGTGTGTGTGTGCATGCGTGTGTGCGTGTGTGCGTGCGTTTACCCATGATTATACAGTGAGGGAAAAAAGTATTTGATCCCCTGCTGATTTTGTACGTTTGCCCACTGACAAAGAAATGATCAGTCTATAATTTTAATGGTAGGTTTATTTGAACAGTGAGAGGACAGAATAACAACAAAAAAATCCAGAAAAACGCATGTGAAAAATGTTATAAATTGATTTGCATTTTAATGAGGGAAATAAGTATTTGACCCCCTCTCAATCAGAAAGATTTCTGGCTCCCAGGTGTCTTTTATACAGGTAACGAGCTGAGATTAGGAGCACACTCTTAAAGGGAGTGCTCCTAATCTCAGTTTGTTACCTGTATAAAAGACACCTGTCCACAGAAGCAATCAATCAGATTCCAAACTCTCTACCATGGCCAAGACCAAAGAGCTCTCCAATGATGTCAGGGACAAGATTGTAGACCTACACAAGGCTGGAATGGGCTACAAGACCATCGCCAAACAGCTTGGTGAGAAGGTGATAACAGTTGGTGCGATTATTCGCAAATGGAAGAAACACAAAAGAACTGTCAATCTCCCTCAGCCTGGGGCTCCATGCAAGATCTCACCTCGTGGAGTTGCAATGATCATGAGAACGGTAGGAATCAGCCCAGAACTACACGGGAGGATCTTGTCAATGATCTCAAGGCAGCTGGGACCATAGTCACCAAGAAAACAATTGGTAACACACTACGCCGTGAAGGACTGAAATCCTGCAGCGCCCGCAAGGTCCCCCTGCTTAAGAAAGCACATATACATGCCCGTCTGAAGTTTGCCAATGAACGTCTGAATGATTCAGAGGACAACTGGGTGAAAGTGTTGTGGTCAGATGAGACCAAAATTGAGCTTTTTGGCATCAACTCAACTCGCCGTGTTTGGAGGAGGAGGAATACTGCCTATGACCCCAAGAACACCATCCCCACCGTCAAACATGGAGGTGGAAACATTATGCTTTGGGGGTGTTTTTCTGCTAAGGGGACAGGACAACTTCACCGCATCAAAGGGGCGATGGGACGGGGCCACGTGCCGTCAAATCTTGGGTGAGAACCTCCTTCCCTCAGCCAGGGCATTGAAAATGGGTCGTGGATGGGTATTCCAGCATGACAATGACCCAAAACACACGGCCAAGGAAGAAGCACATTAAGGTCCTGGAGTGGCCTAGCCAGTCTCCAGACCTTAATCCTATAGAAAATCTGTGGAGAGAGCTGAAGGTTCGAGTTGCCAAACGTCAGCCTCGAAACCTTAATGACTTGGAGAAGATCTGCAAAGAGGAGTGGGACAAAATCCCTCCTGAGATGTGTGCAAACCTGGTGGCCAACTACAAGAAACGTCTGACCTCTGTGATTGCCAACAAGGGTTTTGCCACCAAGTACTAAGTCATGTTATGCAGAGGGGTCAAATACTTACTTCCCTCATTAAAATGCAAATCAATTTATACAATTTTCACATGCGTTTTTCTGGATTTTTTTGTTGTTATTCTGTCTCTCACTGTTCAAATAAACCTACCATTAAAATTATAGACGGATCATTTCTTTGTTAGTGGGAAAACGCAGAAAATCAGCAGGGGATCAAATACTTTTTTCCCTCACTGTAAGTGTATGTGTGCATGTGCTTGTGTTTGAAGTGTGTCTCACCTGTACTGGCAGGGGTGTGAGTTGCAGCGTCGTACTTGGGGTAACGGCCTGTTCTCTGGTTGGCAGAGGCTGTCATTCACCAGAGTCATGCTCTTATTGACCAGCCTCATACAGGACACCACTGTCCTCCTCTCACCTGGAAACACACACACACGCACACACAGTTATAATCTGAGGTATACACAAACACAAAGAAATTACAGTGAAAGAGAGAAAGTGACAAAAAGAGAGAGACTGAGAAAGAGAGACAGAGAGAGAGAGAGAGACAGAGACAGACAGAGAGAGAGAGACGCTGTCTCAAAAAACCTTTTACACACACAAACCCCATGGATTCAATAGTCCCCAGTTCAAGCCTCTGTCTCAACCGGCATAACCCTCCAGTGAACTACATCGTAGCCTGGTCTAATGCGAAGGCAATTACACAATAAAACTCAGTTAATTAAAACTAAATCAGAGGACTGAAGTCCTATATTTGGAGCTGAACTGGCCCCTATCCAATCCAACACTTGCTGGGTAAGGCCCCGACAACTGTGTGTGTGTGTGTGTGTGTGTGTGTGTGTGTGTGTGTGTGTGTGTGTGTGTGTGTGTGTGTGTAGGGCTCGAGATCTGGGCTTTGTTCCAACTTTATGAAAATCCATCCTTTCTCCCTCCCTATGGTCAGAAGTTGTGCACTATATAAGGACTAGTGTGTTTGTGTTATATTGTGTTAAGTGCACTACAGTATATAAGGACTAGTGTGTTTGTGTTATATTGTGTTAAGTGCACTACAGTATATAAGGACTAGTGTGTTTGTGTTATATTGTGTTAAGTGCACTACAGTATATAAGGACTAGTGTGTTTGTGTTATATTGCGTTAAGTGCACTACAGTATATAAGAACTAGTGTGTTTGTGTTATATTGTGTTAAGTGCACTACAGTATATAAGAACTAGTGTGTTTGTGTTATATTGTGTTAAGTGCACTACAGTAGTGTGTTTGTGTTATATTGTGTTATGTGCTCATGGGTTTTTGCTATATGGCTCAGAAATGACTAAATCTAGCTTCCCACTACAATATTTATGTCACAGGTTTCATGTTCCTACATTGTCCCAAAACTCTTTGGATGTTCCGGGACATCTTGGGAACATCAGGTGCAAATCCTGTGATGGGAACTGCTTCATGAACACTGTGTACAGGCTCCCTGACAACCCTATCCCTTAGTGTTCTGCTCAGAGTGACAGTGTGTCCCAACCCCCACCCCCTCCCTTAGTGTTCTTCTCAGAGCGACAGTAATATTTACTCTTAAAGCCGAAAGATACTGGAAGAGTAATAATGAATTCTGGTTACCAAGGAAACATAGATTTGTTCCACACACAGTGAGACACGGACTCTCCTACGAGGACTTCAGGTTTTCCTCATATTTGAATCTCTCCAAAAGTGTGGCACAAAATGTCAAGTAGAACTCTACGCTAAATAGGTTTACGCACATAATATTTGCCAGGGGTATAGGGTCCCCTGTAGCTCAGTTAGTAGTGCATGGCGTTTGCAGGGGTATAGGGTCCCCAGTAGCTCAGTTGGTAGTGCATGGTGTTTGCAGGGGTATAGGTTCCCCAGTGGCTCAGTTAGTAGTGCATGGCGTTTGCAGGGGTATAGGGTCCCCAGTATCTCAGTTGGTAGTGCATGGTGTTTGCAGGGGTATAGGGTCCCCAGTAGCTCAGTTGGTGGTGCATGGTGTTTGCAGGGGTATAGGTTCCCCAGTGGCTCCGTTGGTAGTGCATGGCGTTTGCAGGGGTATAGGGTCCCCAGTAGCTCAGCTGGTAGTGCATGGCGTTTCCAGGGGTATAGGGTCCCCAGTAGCTCAGCTGGTAGTGCATGACTTTTGCAGGGGTATAGGGTCCCCAGTAGCTCAGTTAATAGTGCATGGCGTTTGCAGGGGTATAGGTTCCCCAGTAGCTCAGTTGGTAGTACATGGTGTTTGCAGGGGTATAGGGTCCCCAGTAGCTCAGTTGGTAGAACAAGGCGTTTGCAATGTCAGTGTTGGTGGTTTGATTCCCACATGGGACCAGTACAAAAATATATGCACTCATTACTGTAAGTTGCTCTGGATAAGAGTGTCTGCTAAATGGCTGAAATGTAAATGAAATGTAGGCAACTAGATTCAGCCACGGGATGATTTTTGTCTAAGTGGTTTGTTGGGGGGCATAACATAATTCTAGTCATTTTTACACTGCAAATTGACCACAACTAAGCTCAAAAAGAGGTTGTATTTAAAAAATTATATTAATTTCATACCTTGATTACATTGAGACACCATCACATACTGTATGTCTCTTTTATTTGTGGGAATACTTGGGGAAAAAACACTTGCAGGCCTGTTGCCGACCCCTGATATATGCCATTTCGGAAGGCGCTTTTATCCAAAGAGACCTACGGTACTGGACCCCACAGACTGTATTTTCAACTAGCGACTTTCAGGAAATTACACTGATCAAATTTGGTAAAACCCTTTAGGTCATCAGACAGCTGGCTGGCTACAACATAATCACCACTAGCTGGCTACAACAAATTAACCGCTAGCTGGCTACAACAAATTAACCGCTAGCTGGCTACAACAAACTCACCACTAGCTGGCTACAACAAACTCACCACTAGCTGGCTACAACAAACTCACCACTAGCTGGCTACAATAAACTAACTGTGTTTTCCTTAAAGCTTATTATTAATATCACCAGAATCAGCTCTAGATATTTGCATTCTCAGCAATGAACTGATAATTGAATATGCGAAACTAGAGATGCGTACTGAGATACGTACTGTATGTGTGCAGTGTGCTGTCCACTGTGTGTGTGCCTGCATGAGAGTGCACGTGTACATGCACGTGTTTGAGTGCCTTTGTTTGCGTGTATGTTCGTGGGAACCCAGTTGAGAGTCCCACAGTGGGAGCCTGCTCTACCTGTCTGGTGTGCTCTAGTTCAGAGGTTAGAAGTTGGCCAACACTGGGCCTATTTGTCTCCCCCAAGCCCCAAAGGCCTGTCCAACTAACCCTCTGACATAGCCTCTAACACATCTCCAAGACCCAACCCACTACCTCAGTCCCAACAATCTATCCAACTAACCCTCCGACACAGCCTCTAAACCAAGCCTCCAAGCCCCAACCCTCTCTACCTCAGTCCCAACAATCTATCCAACTAACCCTCCGAAACAGCCTCTAAGCTCAGCCTCCAAGTCCCAACCCTCTCTAAATCAGTCCCAGCCAAATGGCTCCAGCCTCACCAACCAGGTGTAACCCACTAACCCAACCTCACTAGCCTCAACAGTATATATGTGTGTTTGTGAGAGCAACAGCCCATCTGCCCTCTCCCCATCCCTCGTTGCCCCAGGCAGCCGGGCTGTGTTTGATGTTTGTTGTGGAAGCCCTGGTCCTGGCGGACCCTCTGCGCTGGGCAACCAGCCCCAGATTAGTGCATCAGCATGAAGCACAGACGTGACGCTCCAAGGTCAAGATTAGAGACCCATATCTAACATGTAACCCCCACTGGACAACAGCAGCAGCGGTGGAAGGGAACTGAAGGGGGGTGGGGTAACTGAATGGGAGTGGGGGTACTGAAGGGGGTGGTGGGTAACTGAAGGGGCTGGGCTGGTGGGACTGAAGGGGGTAACTGGGGGTGTGGGGGTAACTGAAGGGGCTGGGGGACTGAAGGGGTAACTGGGGGCGACTGAAGGGGGTGGGGAAACTGGAGGCGGGTGGGGGGAACTGGAGGGGGACGACTGAAGGGGGTGGGAGGAACTGGAGGGGGTGGGGACTGAAGGGGGTGGCTGAATGTCACTATGCATGAACCCAAGGTCAACGGCTATCAGAAACCCTGGAAAGACTCTCCTTGGGATGTGTTTCAGTGTGTGAGTCATACCTCCTCCACACTGTACGTTGCAGTCTTGCCAGGAGCTGTGTGTCCAAAGGTAGAGGTGCTCTGGTGCTCTCTGCTCCTCACTGACATCATCACGTTCAGTTACGTTCAGAGACACTGTGTACTCATAGTGTATCCCGTAGGTCTGGTCATGGAACAACAGCACCTAGGGGAGAGGGAGTTATGTTTAGAAACACTGGCTTGTTATGTTCAGACACAGTGTCCTGATAGTGTATACCATAGAGATGGGTTGAGAGACTGGGTCATACTCAGAGACACAGAGTGAGTGAGTGAGTGAGTGAGTGAGTGAGTGAGTGAGTGAGGAGAGAGACATAATATATAGACATCATATGACATATGAAATGTCTTTATTATTTTGGAACTTTTGTGAGTGTAATGTTTACTGTTAATTTTTTTCACTTGCTTTGGCAATGTAAACATATGTTTTCCATGCCAATAAAGCCCCTTGAATTAAATTGAGATAGAGGAAGGAAAGAGACTTGTTGTTTTCTTTAATGAGCCATCCTAATGAACTTAAAAACACCACATTACCCCCGTGAGCCCCCTCCTAAAAACGTAGCACCAAACCTTAGCACAACCACAATAAAAGTACAATACACAATCCAGATCCACATTACAAACGTATATTTAACCTGCCCTCTCTAGCAGAACATACAGCCTTCCCCAAGCCCCCACTCATCCTGAAATACTTTGTAAAGGAAAGAGAGAGAGGTCCACCTCTACAAGGCAGCAATCTCAACTTTTGCCAGGACCCTGAAGGATGTCACCCTCAACCGCAGCCCCAGATCCTCAAACAGGAGCAACAGAGCAACAGAGCAACGGACACCCCGCCCAGACCAGCGAGACACCCTCCCAGACCTGCAAGACCCCCTACCGAAGGACCTGCACTGAGAGAAACCCACGCCAAGAGGACTTACACCCAGACCATAGCCTCACCAGCCACAACCCAACCAGCTGAGACTCCCCCAAACAAACCCTGGCCACACAATACACTATATAGGCCCCCAGATCAGACCTATGCCCCCATAGCAAGGACCTCAACATGACAGCAACACATATGCCCAGGCCTTGAGCAGAGCAACAGGCCCAACCCCCGCTAATACAAGCCCCATCCTAAACCCCTTGAAAACAACACTAGACACTATGGAACACAAAGCTTTCACTATCTCATCCTGGAATAAAATCAAATCCAATTTTATTTGTCACATACACATGGTTAGCAGATGTTAATGCGAGTGTAGCGAAAAGCTTGTGCTTCTAGTTCCGACCATGCAGTAGTATCTAACAAGTAATCTAACAAATTCACAACAACTACCTTATACACACAAGAGTAAAGGAATGAATACGAGTATGTACATATAAATATATGGATGAGCGATGGCTGACTGCATAGGCAAGATGCAGTAGATGGTATGGAGTACAGTATATATACACACACATATATATATATATATATATACACACACACACACATATATATATATATATATATATATATATATATATATATATATATATATATATATATATATATATATATATATATATATATATATATATATAATATATATGAGATGAGTAATGTAGGATATGTAAACATGATATAAATGGCATTGTTTAAAGTGGCTAGTGATACATTATTTCATCCAATTATAATTATTAAAGTGGCTAGAGATTTGGGTCGATGGCCGAACGGCATAGGCAAGATACAGTAGATGGTTTAGAGTACAGTGTATACATTTGATATGAGTATGTCGGATACGTAAACATTATATACAAAATTGTTTAAAGTGGCTAGTGATACATTGTTACATCCAATTCCTATGTTTAAAGTGGCTAGAGATTTAAGTCAGTATGTTGGCAGCAGCCACTCAATGTTAGTGATGGCTGTTTAACAGTGTGATGGCCTTGAGGTAGAAGCTGTTTTTCAGTCTCTCGGTCCCAGCTTTGATGCACCTGTACTGACCTCGCCTTCTGGATGATAGCGGGTGAACAGGCAGTGGCTCGGGTGGTTGTTGTCCTTGATGATCTTTTTGGCCTTCCTGTGACATCGGGTGGTGTAGGTGTCCTGAAGAGCAGGTAGTTTACCCCCGGTGATGCGCTGTGCAGTCCTCACTACCCTCTGGAGAGCCTTACGGTTGTGGGCGGAGCAGTTGCCGTACCAGGCGGTGATACAGCCCGACTGGATGCTCTCGATTGTGCATCTGTAAAAGTTTGTGAGTGATTTTGGTGACAAGACGAATTTCTTCAGCCTCCTGAGGTTGAAGAGGCGCTGTTGCGCCTTCTTCACCACGCTGTCTGTGTGGGTGGACCAATTCAGTTTGTCCGTGATGTACGCCGAGGAACTTAAAACTTTCCACCTTCTCCACTACTGTCCCCTCGATGTGGATAGGGGGGTGCTCCCTCTCCTGTTTCCTGAAGTCCACGATCATCTCCTTTGTTTTGTTGACATTGAGTGAGAGGTTATTTTCCTGACACCACACTCCGAGGGCCCTCACCTCCTCTCTGTAGGCCGTCTCGTCGTTGTTGGTAATCAAGCCTACCACTGTAGTGTCGTCAGCAAACTTGATGATTGAGTTGGATGCGTGCTTGGCCACGCAGTCATGGGTAAACAGGGAGTACAGGAGAGGGCTGAGAACGCACCCTTGTGGGGCCCCAGTGTTGAGGATCAGCGGGGTGGAGATGTTGTTTCCTACCCTCACCACCTGGGACCGGCCCGTCAGGAAGTCCAGGACCCAGTTGCACAGGGCTGGGTCGAGACCCAGGGTCTCGAGCTTAATGACGAGCTTGGAGGGAACTATGGTGTTAAATGCTGAGCTGTAGTCGATGAACAGCGATCTTACATAAGTATTCCTCTTGTCCAGATGGGTTAGGGCAGTATGCAGTGTGATTGCGATTGCGTCGTCTGTGGACCTATTGGGACGGTAAGCAAATTGGAGTGGGTCCAGGGTGTCTGGCAGGATGGAGGTGATATGATCCTTTTCTAATCTCTCAAAGCACTTCATGATGACGGAAGTGAGTGCTACGGGGCGATAGTCATTTAGCTCAGTTACCTTAGCTTTCTTGGGAACAGGAACAATGGTGGCCCTCTTGAAGCATGTGGGAACAGCAGACTGGGATAGGGACTGATTGAATATGTCCGTAAACACACCAGCCAGCTGGTCTCGCATGCTCTGAGGACACGGCCAGGGATGCCATCTGGGCCGGCAGCCTTGCGAGGGTTAACACATTTAAATGTTTTTCTCACATTGGCTGCGGTGAAGGTGAGCCCGCAGGTTTTGGTAGCGGGCCGTGTCGGTGGCACTGTATTGTCCTCAAAGCGAGCAAAGAAGTTGTTTAGTTTGTCTGGGAGCAGGACGTCATGGTCCGCAACGGGGCTGGTTTTCTTTTTGTAGTCCGTGATTGACTGTAGACCCTGCCACATTCCTCTTGTGTCTGAGCCGCTGAATTGTGACTCTACTTTGTCTCTATACTGACGCTAGCTTGTTTGATTGCCTTGCGGAGGGAATAGCTACACTGTTTGTATTCAGTCATGTTTCGGTAGCCATTACCCTGGTTAAAAGCAGTGGTTCGCGCTTTCAGTTTTGCGCGAATGCTGCCATCAATCCATGGTTTCTGGTTGGGGAAGGTTTTAATATTTGCTATGGGTACAACATCACCAATGCACTTGCTAATAAACTCGCTCACCGAATCAGCATATACATCAATGTTGTTGTCCGATGCTATCCGGAACATATCCCAGTCCACGTGCTCAAGCAATCTTGCAGCATGGAATCAGATTGGTCGGACCAGCGTTGAACAGACCTGAGAACGGGCGTTTCCGGTTTTAGTTTCTGTTTGTAGGCTGGGAGCAACAAAATGGAGTCATGGTCAGACTTGCCGAAAGGAGGGCGGAGAATGGCCGTGTATGCATCACGGAAGTTGGAATAACAGTGATCCAGGATTTTACCAGCCCGGGTGGCACATTCGATATGCTGGTAAAATTTCGGGAGCCTTGTTCTTAAATTGGCCTTATTAAAATCCCCAGCCACAATAAATGCAGCCTCAGGATATGTGGTTTCCAGTTTACATAGAGTCCGATGAATTTCTTTCAGTGCCGTCGATGTGTCAGCTTGAGGGGGGATGTACATGGCTGTGATTATAATCGAGGAGAATATACAAGGTCTGAGGTTATCTGACTTTGGCCTAATGCGCAGGAGGAACCCAGACTTCATCAAAGAAATTGGAAATACAGACATTGTCATCCTACAAGAAACAAGGTATAGAGGAGACAGACCCACTCGTTGCCCTCCAGTTTACAGAGAGCTGGTAGTCTCATCCAACAAACTACCAGGTGTGAAACAGGGAAGAGACTCAGGAGGTATGCTAATTTGATATAGAGCAGACCTAACCCACTCTATTAAATTAGTAAAAATAGGAACATTTTACATCTGGCTATAAATTAATAAGGAAATTATCTCAACAGAGAAAAATGTCCTCGTGTGCTATCTATATCCCCCCCAATAGAATCACCATACTTTAACGAGGACAGCTTCTCCATCCTAGAGGGGGAGATCAACCATTTCCAGACCCAGGGACATGTACTAGTCTGTGGTGACCTAAATGCCAGAACTGGACAAGAACCTGACACTACCAGCACACAGGGGGACAAACACCTACCTGGAGCTGATAGTATTTCTTCCCAAATATGCCCCCTTATCAAATCAAAATCAAATCAAATGTTATTTGTCACATACACATGGTTAGCAGATGTCAATGCGAGGGTAGCGAAATGCTTGTGCTTCTAGTTCCGACCATGCAGTAGTATCTAACAAGTAATCTAACAAATTCACAACAACTACCTTACACACAAGAGTAAAGGAATTAGTATGAGTATGTACATATAAATATATGGATGAGCGATGGCTGACCGGCGTAGGCAAGATGCAGTAGATGGTATGGAGTACAATATATACATATGTTAGTGAGGGAGATAAGTCTCCAGCTTCAGCAATTTTTGCTAAACGTTCCAGTCACTGGCAGCAGAGAACTGGAAGGAAAGGCGGCCAAAGGAGGTGTTGTCTTTGGGGATGACCAGTGAGATATACCTGCTGGAGCGCGTGCTACGGGTGGGTGTTGTTATCATGACCAGTGAGCTGAGATAAGGCGGAGCTTTACCTAACATAGACTTATAGATGACCTGGAGCCAGTGGGTCTGGCGACGTATATGTAGCGAGGGCCAGCCGACTAGAGCATACAGGTCGCAGTGGTGGGTGGTATAAGGGGCTTTGGTAACAAAACGGATGGCACTGTGATAGACTGCATCCAGTTTGCTGAGTAGAGTATTGGAAGCTGTTTTGTAGATGACATTGTCGAAGTCGAGGGTCGGTAGGATAGTCAGTTTTACTAGGGTAAGTTTGGCGGCGTGAGTGAAGGAGGCTTTGTTGCGAAATAGAAAGCCGATTCTAGATTTGATTTTGGATATAATCCCTGCCAGTGATGTAAAGATGTATGATCCAGTGGAAGCTGCTGAGGGGAGGTCGGCTCATAATAATGGCTGGAACGGCGCGAATGGAATGCCATCAAAACATGTGTTTGGTGTATTCGATACCATTCCACTTATTCCGCTCCAGCCATTACCACGAGCCCGTCTTGCCCAATTAAGGTGCCATCAACCTCCTGTGGTATGATCTTAATTTGATCAGGAAATGTAAAACTTGTAGTGAATTTAAGGTTTAAAAGGGCATCTGAAGTTTGAACATTTCCACTTTGATATTTCAGACTTGATTTTCCCTTACGAAAATGTATCAATCCCTACAAATGTTTTTTTATAATCCACATAATAACTGACATGTCCTGTTGCTGCAGGATTATTTCCCTGCTGTAGCAAACTGGCTCAAATTAAGATACTACATCTGTATCACATGTTGCCTCCAGAGGGCCATTTGGGGCGGCAGGTAGCCTAGTGGTTAGAGCGTTGGACCAATAACCAAAAGGTTGCTGGATTGAAACACCAAACTGACCAGGTAAAAATCTGTTGTACTGCCCCTGAACAAGGCAGTTAACCCACTGTTCCTAGGCCGTCATTGTAAATAAGAATTTGTTCTTAACCGACTTGCCTAGTCAAAAAAGATTAACTAACTAACTAACACCAACTTCCTCCCTTTGAAGCCCAATTTCAATGCTCTCTCTCTCTTCCTCTCTGTCTGTGCCCCTCTGATCTCTGTCATGTGGAATAGACTGAGGAGGGTAATAGCTGGTGGTGGGTGTGTTTCCTTGCTTGGCATCAGCTCAACATGCATTTGCATGATAGGCATACACACTCCTCCCCCCAACACACACACAATCTCTCTCTATATGATAGGCATACACACACACTCCTCCCCCCAACACACACACACACACCATCTCTCTCTACATGATAGGGATACACACACACTCCTCCCCCAACACACACACACACCATCTCTCTCTACATGATAGGGATACACACACACACTCCTCCCCCCAACACACACACACACACCATCTCTCTCTACATGATAGGGATACACACACACTCCTCCCCCAACACACACACACACCATCTCTCTCTACATGATAGGTTTACCATGAGGTACAGCAGGGTCTTGGTGGGTCCCTTGGCGGACATTTTCTCCCAGAGTCCTCTCCGGACGTAGCGCACTGTAGTGCCGGCCAGCTGGAACTCTCCAGGAAGCTCGATCTTCCAGTCGCTGTTGATGGACCTCTTGGTGGAGTCTTTCATTGCTGGAATAAGCAGGACGTAGAATTAATTTAAGAAGTAGTTCAGGACAACTTGATGTTAGATGGTTCCCTATCACTTGCCCCTATCACTTCCATTGAACGTAAGCATACCACAGTCTCCACCAACATGCCTAGACCTTTATAGCATTGCGCGCTCAAACTGTAAACGCAGGTTGTCGGGTCCAATTCCCACTCTGACTGTTCCCCTCAAATCACTACCTTTATTCAAACCCATCATTTAAACCATGTCTCTACCCTAAAATATATATATATTTTATTTAAAGAGGAGCAAACAAACAATTACAATGTAGCAGGCAGGCAAGGTGAACACACACTTCTCTTCACTTCTCTGAAAATGACTTTTCATGGCCAAATTGGCATGTTTCAAAATAGCCAACCCCGGTCAGTGCGGTTTTACTTCTCGCAGTGCCTGAACCACAGGAAAGCAGCACAGCATCAGAGACTCAGTCGGTTCTAACTAAGAGAGTGTCCCTTGATGTGGAGACTGTGGAGGTTGTGAAGTCCAGCAAACAGACTACCTCACCGCATGTCCACAGTTATCCCCTGTGGACATGCAGTGCTTGACTTAAGGTTGTTGGGTAATGCATTAGAAAGAGAGCGAGGGTGGAGAGAGAGAGAGAGAAGGGAATAAAGAGAGACAGAGAGACTGTTGGGGTGTACTGTAAGACATTTAATAAGAATTGAATGTTTGAGCCAGGTTTTTCCAAATGCATGTTGTTTTAATTAGTCTTTTGGAAGGACTCAACGACCAGAGAGAGCTCCAGAGAAATAAAAATACATTGCACAGTGAATGGACTCTTTCTAAACATGTTTGTTTTACTGCATGTCCATGAACTTTTACAGATTTAGATGGAATTGAAAATAATTGATACACTTTACTATAAAACTGCCCAAGAACATACTATGAACTATATGCAAAAAAAGTTCAGATCTTAACCACATCATCAAATCAACTTAGAATGAGAAGAATGCATTAGAATATTAGCATCACTGTTCCATGGTCATCATTAGAATATTAGCATCACTGTTCCATGGTCATCATTAGAATATTAGCATCACTGTTCCATGGTCATCATTAGAATATTAGCATCACTGTTCCATGGTCATCATTAGAATATTAGCATCACTGTTCCATGGTCATCATCAGAATATTAGCAGCACTGTTCCATGGTCATCATTAGAATATTAGCATCACTGTTCCATGGTCATCATTAGAATATTAGCATCACTGTCCATGGTTATCATTAGAATATTAGCATTACTGTCCATGGTCATCATTAGAATATTAGCATCACTGTCCATGGTCATCATTAGAATATTAGCATCACTGTTCCATGGTCATCATCAGAATATTAGCAGCACTGTTCCATGGTCATCATTAGAATATTAGCATCACTGTCCATGGTTATCATTAGAATATTAGCATTACTGTCCATGGTCATCATTAGAATATTAGCATCACTGTCCATGGTCATCATTAGAATATTAGCATCACTGTTCCATGGTCATCATCAGAATATTAGCAGCACTGTTCCATGGTCATCATTAGAATATTAGCATCACTGTTCCATGGTCATCATTAGAATATTAGCATCACTGTCCATGGTTATCATTAGAATATTAGCATCACTGTCCATGGTCATCATTAGAATATTAGCATCACTGTCCATGGTCATCATCAGAATATTAGCATCACTGTTCCATGGTCATCATTAGAATATTAGCATCATTGTTCCATGGTCATCATTAGAATATTAGCATCACTGTTCCATGGTCATCATTAGAATATTAGCATCATTGTTCCATGGTCATCATTAGAATATTAGCATCACTGTTCCATGGTCATCATTAGAATATTAGCATCACTGTTCCATGGTCATCATCAGAATATTAGCATCACTGTTCCATGGTCATCATTAGAATATTAGCATCATTGTTCCATGGTCATCATTAGAATATTAGCATCACTGTACCATGGTCATCATTAGAATATTAGCATCACTGTTCCATGGTCATCATTAGAATATTAGCATCACTGTTCCATGGTCATCATTAGAATATTAGCATCACTGTTCCATGGTCATCATTAGAATATTAGCATCACTGTTCCATGGTCATCATTAGAATATTAGCATCACTGTTCCATGGTCATCATTAGAATATTAGCATCACTGTTCCATGGTCATCATTAGAATATTAGCATCACTGTTCCATGGTCATCATTAGAATATTAGCATCACTGTCCATGGTCATCATTAGAATATTAGCATCACTGTCTATGGTCATCATTAGAATATTAGCATCACTGTTCCATGGTCATCATTAGAATATTAGCATCACTGTTCCATGGTCATCATTAGAATATTAGCATCACTGTCCATGGTCATCATTAGAATATTAGCATCACTGTTCCATGGTCATCATTAGAATATTAGCATCACTGTTCCATGGTCATCATCAGAATATTAGCATCACTGTTCATGGTCATCATCAGAATATTAGCATCACTGTTCCATGGTCATCATCAGAATATTAGCATCACTGTTCCATGGTCATCATCAGAATATTAGCATCATTGTTCCATGGTCATCACTGTGTTGTTTACTAGCTCTACAAAAACATACATTCTCTTTTCCTTTCTACACACTGTATTTCACAAGTTTCCCTTAGGTACAAACCGAGGATCAGCTTCTCCTCTCCCAATCTTAAGCTTAACCAGGGTAGAGCTGCCGCTTTCAAGGAGCGGGACTCTGACCCGGAAGCTTATAAGAAATCCCTCTATGCCCTCCGACGAACCATCAGACTGGGAAAGCGTCAATACAAAACTAAGATCGAATCATACTACACCGGCTCCGACGCTCGTCAGATGTGGCAGGGCTTGCAAACTATTACAGACTACAAAGGGAAGCACAGCTAAGAGCTGCCCAGTGACATGAGCCTACCAGACAAGCTAAAGAACTTCTATGCTCGCTTCGAGGCAAGTAACACTGAAACATGCATGAGAGCATCAGCTGTTCCGGACGACTGTGTGATCACGCTCTCCGCAGCTGATGTGAGTAAAACCTTTAAACAGGTCAACATTCACAAGGCCGCAGAGTCAGGCGGATTACCAGGACGTGTACTCCGAGCATGCGCTGACCAACTGGCAAGTGTCTTCACTGACATTTTCAACCTCTCCCTGTCTGAGTCTGTAATACCAACATGTTTCAAGCAGACCACCATAGTCCCTGTGCCCAAGAACACTAAGGTAACCTGCCTAAATGACTACCGACCCATAGCACCCATGTCTGTAGCCATGAAATGCTTTGAAAGGCTGGTCATGGCTCACATCAACACCATTATCCCAGAAACCCTAGACCTACTCCAATTTGCATATCGCCCCAACAGATCCACAGATGTTGCAACCTCTATTGCACTCCACACTGCCCTTTCCTACCTGGACAATAGGAACACCTATGTGAGAATGCTATTCATTGACTACAGCTCAGCGTTCAAAACCATAGTGCCCTCAAAGCTCAAAACTAAGCTAAAGACCCTAGGACTAAACACCTCCCTCTGCAACTGGATCCTGGACTTCCTGACGGGCCGCCCCCATGTGGTAAGGGTAGGTAACAACACATCCGGCACGCTGATCCTCAACACGGGGGCCCCTCAGGGGTGCGTGCTCAGTCCCCTCCTGTACTCCCTTTTCACTCATGACTGCATGGCCAGGCACGACTCCAACACCATCATTAAGTTTGCTGATGACAACAGTGGTAGACCTGATCACCGACAACGATGACACAGCCTATAGGGAGGAGGTCAGAGACCTGACTGTGTGGTGCAAGGACAACAACCTCTCCCTCACCATGATCAAGACAAAGGAAATGATTGTGGGCTACAGGAAAAGGAGGACCGAGCACGCCCCCATTTTCATCGACGGGGCTGTAGTGGAGCAGGTTGAGAGATTCAAGTTCCTTGGCGTCCACATCACCAACACACTATCATGGTCCAAGCACACCAAGACAGTCGTGAAGACGGCACAACAAAACCTATTCCCCCTCAGGAGACTGAAAAGATTTGGCATGGGTCCTCAGATCCTCAAAAGGTTTTACAGCTGCACCATCGAGAGCATCCTGACGGGTTGCATCACTACCTGGTATGGCAACTGCTCGGCCTCCAACCGCAAGGCACTACAGAGGGTAGTGCGTACAGCCCAGTACATCACCGGGGCCAAGCTTCCTGACATCCAGGACCTCTATACCAGGCGGTGTCAGAGGAAGGCCCTAAAAATTGTCAAAGACTCCAGCCACCCTAGTCATAGACTGTTCTCTCTGCTACCGCACGGCAAGCGATACCGGAGCGCCAAGTCTAGGTCCAAGAGGATTCTAAACAGTGTCTACCCCCAAGCCATAAGACTCCTGAACAGCTAACCAAATGGCTACCCAGACTATTTGCATTGCCCCCCTCTTCTATGCTGCTGCTACTCTGTTATTATCTACAGTGAGGGAAAAAAGTATTTGATCCCCTGCTGATTTTGTACGTTTGCCCACTGACAAAGAAATAATCAGTCTATAATTTTAATGGTAGGTTTATTTGAACAGTGAGAGACAGAATAACAACTGTATGCATAGTCACTTAAATAACTCTACCTACATGCTAAACTGACCCAAGATTGGGGAAACTTTACCGTATAAAATGTGGTGGAGACATGCCTCACACTGTACAAAAGGAAGTAGTGTTGGAGTGTTTCTTTAGATCACCAGATGTGTTTTCAAAGGGAGTGGCTAACCTTTCAGTCCCTCCCTCCCTCCCTCCCTCCCTCCCTCCCTCCCTCCCTCCCTCCCTCCCTCCCTCAATCACCTTCCTTTCTACTTCCCTTCCTCTCTTCCCCCATCCCATCCCTCCCTCCCTCTCATCTCCTCTCCTCTCCTCTATCCCTCCATCCCTCCTATCACTAGAGAGTATCCCAGCCTGTCCTATCATTACACACAGAACTAGAATTGGACGCCACCGATGTCTCAAGTCCCCAGTGTACCCTTCCTGTTGACAAAGCACTTAACGGTTAGAAAAATGTTTAATAGCTGTTGTCAGAACACTCAAAAGGAAACCACATAGCGAAGTGTTCAAACACTTTACAAGCGGCTGACAAAGGAGTGTGTTTATGGGCTGTCAAAGTTCCCTGCAGAGTCGACTGAGAACAAAACATGCTAGACAGTGCAGAGTGTTTTAGCACTGGCTGAAGACTGTATGGGGCAGCCAAACTCAACTGGCAGACGGCGGCCCGAGTCCAGACCCAGAAAAGGGTCAATACGGACCGAACAACATAGCATTTACAGTAGTTATATAAAAGTGTATCCAAATTTTTTTTTAGACAGCTTTCAAAAATCACACGGGTGCCACGGCCTCTCTAACTCGGCAACCTCTCTTTCTCACTCTCTCTCAAAGCAACCCCCACCTCTACTAGTGCCCCGTCTAATCCAATCGCGTGGCTAAATGCAAGAGCCCATGTCTTACCCAATCACAGCAATGCAAATATCCTCCACAGCACCTCGGGACAAGCAGGCAGAAAGAAACAGAAATATTTCACTGAGGTTAAACTGTTAATATCACAGATAGAAGGAGCTTAGTTACCAGTATCTTTGTTAATATGGCTTGTTCAAAAACAGAAAAGTTGACAGCGAGTGGACGGAAGATGCATTCTCCCCACAACCAGAACAAAACAAATGTGCCTGATATGCAGCGAGTCCGTAGCCCTCGTGAAAAGTTGCAATGTTAAGCGTCATTACATCAAGCATAGTAATATAGATCAGACTTATCCCCTGAACACTGAGGTGAGAACAAACAAGAGTAAACAACTCAAATCCCAATATGAAACAAAAGGTCCATGTCAATTACCTGACAGCCCAGCAACGTGCAACGGAGCGTTCAATGAGGATAACTTGGGTTTAGGGAAAACACTGACATGGTAAAAGAACGCATGTGTGAAGTTGCTGACACCTTGTTTGAAGGTAAACAATAAAGATTACTGGTACCCCCTGTATATAGCCTTGTTATTGTTATGTTTTTGTGTTACTTTTATTTTTTACTTTATTTGGTGAATATTTTATTAACTCTTCTTGAACTGCACTGTTGGTTAAGGGCTAGTAACCATTTCACGGTAAGGTCTACACTTGTTGTATTCGGTGTGACAAATTAAGTTTGATTTGATTCCACAGCAATGAGGAGAACTGAAATATTAGCTGAAGATGTGACTTCACAACTTGATGAGGTCACTCAAGCATTTCATTAGCTGTGGATGATTCAACAGATAACACTGATAATGCCCTGTTGTTCGTCAGATTTTATAATGAAATAAAGACAGAATTCTGGGATGAGCTGTTGGGCTTAACAAATCTAGAAGCATACAAACAGGGAGAGGATGTCAAAGGGATGCTGACCAATAGGGGGAGAGATCTGAAGTCAGTGGTCTCCATCACCACAGATGGAGCTCCAGCCATGACAGGAAGAGGAGGGGACTGGTTGCACGTTTGAAAGAGGACCACCCTGACCTGACATCATACCACTGCATCATCCATCAATCTGTCCTGTGTGCCAGTCTGGGAAAAGAGTATTCTGAGGTCATGACAACGATGATGAAACTGATCAAGAACACTGCCTTTTATGAGGCTTTCTGACATTGGCCAATGCCAGCTTTGATGACTTACTACTGCACAACATCAGATGGCTCAGTAAAGGCACGGTTTTGGAACGCTTCTGGGCCATTCAGCAGGAAATCAAAGCTTTCTTATCAGAGCAAAAGACAAACCTTAATCAACTGAATGTTAAGCTGCAGAGACAGGACAACCCAGTGTGACAGACATGACATCACACCTTAATCAACTGAATGTTAAGCTTCAGAGACAACACAGTGTGACAGACACGACATCACACCTTAATCAACTGAATGTTAAGCTGCAGAGACAGGACAACCCAGTGTGACAGACATGACATCACACCTTAATCAACTGAATGTTAAGCTGCAGGACTACACAGTGTGACAGACATGACATCACACCTTAATCAACTGAATGTTAAGCTGCAGGGACAGGACAACCCAGTGTGACAGACATGACATCACACCTTAATCAACTGAATGTTAACCTGCAGGACTACACAGTGTGACAGACATGACATCACACCTTAATCAACTGAATGTTAAGCTGCAGAGACAGGACAACCCAGTGTGACAGACATGACATCACACCTTAATCAACTGAATGTTAAGCTGCAGAGACAGGACAACCCAGTGTGACAGACATGACATCACACCTTAATCAACTGAATGTTAAGCTGCAGAGACAACCCAGTGTGACAGACATGACGTCACACCTTAATCAACTGAATATTGCATGTTTCACAGTGACTGATACATTAATATGGCATGACCCACAGTGACTTATACATTAATATTGCATGGCCCACAGTGACTTATACATTAATATTGCATAGCCCACAGTGACTGACACATTAATATTGCATGGCCCACAGTGACTTCTGTGCTTTCAGATTTAGATTTTTAACTCTCCTTTGTTCTCCAGAAAACATTCACTTCAGTGAATTGAAATATTATTTAATAATTCAAGGCCCGTGTACAAAGGTCTCATTTGTCTAATTTAATGTATTTACCATTATTCTTGAAAACATTTTATATAACAACATGGTTTGTTACTATGCTGAACCACAGCGCAGATAAATGACGATATCCATCCGGACCTTTGTCACCTCTATAAAAGGTGTTCCCAATCCAGGCCCCCCTTCCAGCATTAGGGAATATCCCACTCCCCCCCTGCACACCCCTATTTCTATGGGTACAAGCACCGTTCATGAAATAAACTTTCCACAACCCTCGTGTTGGCGAAGAGAGAATTTTGCAGGTTTAAAGCGTATTTCCTGCATCTTGTATCATCAGTTCCTCTTGTCATGTTAGTCATTGCATACCTCAGAGAGCTATTTATAACTTGTCAGAAATGGCCAGATCAACTAGCACGTCAGCTAACGTTTTTTTGCCCATAGATTTTGTAGTAATGTTGTAATGTTTGAGGTACTCAAATATCACATGAATACACATTAGAATAACAAGATGTGTGTGTCAGTCTTACCCAGAAAGCTGTGTGAGGGCTTGTCCTCCACAACTTTGATTCTCCTAGCACCAACGGGGATGACAGCAGCCTCGATGTAACCTATAGCAACATACAAGAGAGTCAGGTGGGTGGAGCCACACCCAGACCCACACCTGGGGTGAGGAGAGGACGAGAGGTGAGTGGGGATGTGAGGAGAGAGGAGGTGAGGAGAGGTGAGGTGAGGGGAAGGGGTAGTATGGACAGGGTTGGGCTGGGCTGGTTCTTTATCCAAGCTGTTAATTTGGAAAGTAATTATTCTGTGTGAAAGGCAAGGAGGACAATGAAGGAAGTAGAAAGAGAGAGGGTCTACATCCCAAATGACTCCCTGTTCCCTACACATGGGTCCTGTTCAAAAGTAGTGCACTAGGCTCTGGTCAAAGGTAGTGCACTATGAAGGGAATAGGGTACCGTTTGGGACACAGGTAGGGTAGTAAAGGTCATTGTAGCAGCGATCTAACTCAATACCGGTGGACAGAAAGAGGTAGTGCCTCTCTCTCTCTACCTTCTGTCTCTGTGTGCTGGAGCATCACATGGAGCCTGGGTTTGAAAGGAAGGATTCAACCAGAGACAGATAGGTAGGTTGTGACCCAGATGTCACCATATTCCCTATATAGTGCGATATTTGAGACTAGAGCCCAATGAGCTCTGCTCAAAAGTAGTGCACTATATTGGGAATACTGTGGCATTTGGGATGCACACATTGAGATGTACGGCTCTGAATTCCACAGGTGTCATAAAAGAGACCAGGAAGTATATGTGAGCAAAATGATCCAATCATTTTGAGGATCCCACTGCATATACAGAGATCCTATGAAATAATTCTATGGATTCCAGCCTCAACCCGACTGGGAGAGAAATCTATGATTAGACCCTTGCCAGCCCTTCCCTCCTCACAGACATGCACGCATCCAAGCACCCACTAGTGTTTGGGCAGTAGTGATGATACAAAGCAGCTCATTGGTTCCCAGGCCCTCGGGCGACTGACTGTGGTCGCACTGTTACTTCTGAGGCTTACACCCAAATGTGTCAGAGAAGGAAACAAAAAACAGAGTGGAGAGAGATATGAAAGACCCACTGTGAGAGAAAGGGAGGGAGAAGAAGAAGAGAGAGAAAGAGATACATCAGTCAACGAGAGAGAGAGAGAGAGAGAGAGAGAGAGAGAGAGAGAGAGAGAGAGAGAGAGAGAGAGAGAGAGAGAGAGAGAGAGAGAGATGGTCTTCCATAATGTAGATAATTGCAATAGGAGGAACCCCCAATAAAATGGCACAGGTTGGGGTTATTCCAATTTGACCCCTGTGTAATGGGGCCGTTAAGCTCTGTGGAGAGAGAGAGACCAGGTGTGCATCCTAAATGGCACCAAACTCCCTATCTAGTGCACTACTTTTGACCAGGGCCTGTAGTGCACTACATATGAAATAGGGTGCCGTTTGAGACGCATGACCTTTGAGACGCAGGACCTAAAATTGCTTATTCTTCCAAACTTTTACCATACATGCCATCAGTGGATGGAAGTCTTTATCGTCCTAAAATCTTTATTGTCCCAATTGTTTTTGTTTCGTTTTTTAGTGTTACCAGACTGAGTTTGATTTATTCCTGTATCTCCAGGGGCCAAATCCTAACTTGAGATCCACACGTAACAAACTTGACATCAATGCATGATTGACACCAAACTCAAGAGTTTCGCACACATCTTACATTAGAATCCAGTCCCTTAGGCCTAGTTGAGCTGCTTTGTTCTTCTTTACTGCCCCCCCCCACTATGTACAGACTCCCTGTGTGTACTCACCGTAGTGCCGCCCCACAGGGCTGGATCTGCAATTACCACAACCATGCTATTATCTCTTTACACAGCACACAGGAACAAGTAACGAGTAAGAAGTTTCCATAGCCTTGACACTGATCTAAGGTCAGTTTAGCTTTCTCCCCCTCTAATGGTTAAGGTTAGGATTGGGGGGGGGAGTCTAAACTGACCCTAGATCTGTGCCTATAGGCAATTTCTACCAAGAGCACCCCTTCACACAGTCAACAGGAAAACACCACGAACCACACACCCAGAAACGCTGTTAAAAACAACACCCCATCGCTAAGGCCCAGAGTTTTTCCTGGTCAGGTCACATGGAATGGGAAAATCTCCAGGCCCTACCCATCACCGACACAACAGGGTTACGTTGATTTCCACTCTGCATGTAGATATACACACCGTTACACACACAGACACACACACACACACTGTTCATTTACAGCCATTACTCTGGGAATGACAGGCTCTTTGCAGGCCAGACCTCCAGGGTTAGAAACCCCCAACCCATCCTCCTTTGGGCTCTCCTGGGATTAACAATATGTCATTCAAGATTTTCAATATGATTCTTAATCATTTTCACCAATTGTAATATTTGTTGTTGTTCTCCCTCAACCCAGGTGGATGAGGAAGTACCACAAGGTATCCCAGTGTGTTCATTGAGGCGGAGGGTCGGGAAGCCAAGCCATGCCGAGCTGTTGGGATTCACAGTGTGTCTGGGATCCTTCCAAACGCACTCAGTCTCCTCCTGTCCAAACTCTTTTGTTCCAGCCCTGCACGCATCAAGCCCTTGAATCAGACTGGAACTAAAGCCTGTACACTATATCTCTCCAGGAGCAGGACTGAAGAACACTGAGAGAGTGTGTGTGTGTCTGTGTGTTTGTGTGTGGGTGTGTGTGTCTGTCTGTGTGTGTGTGTGGACCATCTGCGTTTCGGCTATTGATCCCAGGAGAACCCAAGGAGGTCTGGTACTCCCATCTACCGACGTGTACACTCCAGTCAGGGCAGGACGCACACACGCACGCACCGCACTCACAGACACACGCAGAGCAGGCATCTTACATGAGAAACACTTTGGGACAGCCCTTGGTTTAGCCATCACACAGGTAGAAACCCTCTTACAGTGGCTAGAGGAGACTGGGGGTAGAGGAGAGGAGGGGGGAGGAGAGGAGGGGGGAGGAGAGGAGAGGAGAGGGGGGAGGAGGAGGCAGGGGAATGGCTTTAGAAAATTGAATGAATTGGGTAAAAGGCGTTCATACTCATGTCTCAGAAACGCACGCACGCACACACTGTACACACACACTGTACACACTCTACACAAACACTGTACATACTGTACACACACTGTAAACACACACACACACACACACACACACACACACACACACACACACACACACACACACACACACACACACTGTACATACCCTCTTCCTCGCTCTCGTCTTCATTCTCACTTTCTCTCCATCTCTCAAACACACACATATACACACACACTGGCATGTACACACACACACACTTTCTCTCTCTTTCTCTTCTTTATGGTGGCATGGAGATACACACACAGACACACACACACACACACACACACACACACACACACACGCTTGTTCACACTGCCATTACAGTGTGTCAGAGTGGTGTGTGAACGGCCAATGTTATCTTCAGGTTAGAATGAGAATTCCTGCTTTTGTCCATAATTAATGATCATAGTATTGTAGATATGTGGTAGTAGAGTAGTGGCCTGAGGGAACACACTTAATGTGTTGTGAAAAGTGTTATGAAATGTAATGTCATGTAATATTATTTATAGTATATAACTGCCGTAATGTTGCTGAACCCCAGGAACAGTAGCTGCTGCCTTGACAGGAACTAATGGGGATCCATAATAAACCCCAGGAAGAGTAGCTGCTACCTTGACAGGAACTAATGGGGATACATAATAAACCCCAGGAACAGTAGCTGCTGCCTTGACAGGAACTAATGGGGATCCATAATAAACATCAGGAACCAGTAGCTGCTGCCTTGACAGGAACTAATGGGAATCCATAATAAACCCCAGGAACAGTAGCTACTGACTTGGCAGAAAATAATGGGGATCCATAATAAACCCCAGGAACTGTAGCTGCTGCCTTGGCAGGAAATAATGGGGATCCATAATAAACCCCAGGAACTGTAGCTGCTGCCTTGACAAGAACTAATGGAGATCCATAATAAACCCCAGGAACTGTAGCTGCTGCCTTGACAAGAACTAATGGAGATCCATAATAAACCCCGGAACAGTAGCTGCTGCCTTGGCAGGAACTAATGGGGATCCATAATAAACCCTAGGAAGAGTAGTTGCTGCCTTGACAGGAACTAATGGGGATCCATAATAAACCCCAGGAAGAGTAGCTGCTGCCTTGACAGGAAATAATGGGGATCCATAATAAACATCAGGAACCAGTAGCTGCTGCCTTGACAGGAACTAATGGGGATCCATAATAAACCCCAGGAACAGTAGCTGCTGCCTTGGCAGGAACTAATGGGGATCCATAATAAACCCCAGGAAGAGTAGTTGCTGCCTTGACAGGAACTAATGGGGATCCATAATAAACCCCAGGAAGAGTAGTTGCTGCCTTGACAGGAACTAATGGAGATCCATAATAAACCCCAGGAACTGTAGCTGCTGCCTTGACAAGAACTAATGGAGATCCATAATAAACCCCGGAACAGTAGCTGCTGCCTTGGCAGGAACTAATGGGGATCCATAATAAACCCTAGGAAGAGTAGTTGCTGCCTTGACAGGAACTAATGGGGATCCATAATAAACCCCAGGAAGAGTAGTTGCTGCCTTGACAGGAACTAATGGGGATCCATAATAAACCCCAGGAAGAGTAGTTGCTGCTGCCTTGACAGGAACTAATGGGGATCCATAATAAACCCCAGGAAGAGTAGTTGCTGCCTTGACAGGAACTAATGGGGATCCATAATAAACCCCAGGAACTGTAGCTGCTGCCTTGACAAGAACTAATGGAGATCCATAATAAACCCCAGGAACAGTAGCTGCTGCCTTGACAGGAAATAATGGGAATCCATAATAAACCCCAGGAACAGTAGCTACTGACTTGGCAGGAAATAATGGGGATCCATAATAAACCCCAGGAACTGTAGCTGCTGCCTTGACAAGAACTAATGGAGATCCATAATAAACCCCAGGAACAGTAGCTGCTGCCTTGGCAGGAACTAATGGGGATCCATAATAAACCCCAGGAACTGTAGCTGCTGCCTTGGCAGGAACCAATGGGGATCCATAATAAACCACAGGAAGAGTAGTTGCTGCTGCCTTGACAGGAACTAATGGGGATCCATAATAAACCCCAGGAACAGTAGCTGCTGCCTTGGCAGGAAATAATGGGGATCCATAATAAACCCCAGGAACTGTAGCTGCTGCCTTGACAAGAACTAACAGAGATCCATAATAAACCCCAGGAACAGTAGCTGCTGCCTTGGCAGGAACTAATGGGGATCCATAATAAACCCCAGGAAGAGTAGTTGCTGCCTTGACAGGAA
This sequence comes from Brachymystax lenok tsinlingensis, assembly GCA_030435695.1. Lineage (NCBI taxonomy): Eukaryota > Metazoa > Chordata > Actinopteri > Salmoniformes > Salmonidae > Brachymystax > Brachymystax lenok. Next base: position 21,806,746 of record CM059819.1, read on the forward strand.
CTAATGGGGATCCATAATAAACCCCAGGAAGAGTAGTTGCTGCTGCCTTGACAGGAACTAATGGGGATCCATAATAAACCCCAGGAAGAGTAGTTGCTGCCTTGACAGGAACTAATGGGGATCCATAATAAACCCCAGGAACTGTAGCTGCTGCCTTGACAAGAACTAATGGAGATCCATAATAAACCCCAGGAACAGTAGCTGCTGCCTTGGCAGGAACTAATGGGGATCCATAATAAACCCCAGGAACTGTAGCTGCTGCCTTGGCAGGAACTAATGGGGATCCATAATAAACCCCAGGAACAGTAGCTGCTGCCTTGACAAGAACTAATGGGGATCCATAATAAACATCAGGAACCAGTAGCTGCTGCCTTGACAGGAACTAATGGGGATCCATAATAAACCCCAGGAACAGTAGCTGCTGCCTTGACAAGAACTAACAGAGATCCATAATAAACCCCAGGAACAGTAGCTGCTGCCTTGGCAGGAACTAATGGGGATCCATAATAAACCCCAGGAACAGTAGCTGCTGCCTTGGCAGGAACTAATGGGGATCCATAATAAACCCCAGGAACTGTAGCTGCTGCCTTGGCAGGAACTAATGGGGATCCATAATAAACCCCAGGAACAGTAGCTGCTGCCTTGACAAGAACTAATGGGGATCCATAATAAACATCAGGAACCAGTAGCTGCTGCCTTGACAGGAACTAATGGGGATCCATAATAAACCCCAGGAACAGTAGCTGCTGCCTTGACAAGAACTAACAGAGATCCATAATAAACCCCAGGAACAGTAGCTGCTGCCTTGGCAGGAACTAATGGAGATCCATAATAAACCCCAGGAACAGTAGCTGCTGCCTTGGCAGGAACTAATGGGGATCCATAATAAACCCCAGGAACTGTAGCTGCTGCCTTGGCAGGAACTAATGGGGATCCATAATAAACCCCAGGAACAGTAGCTGCTGCCTTGACAAGAACTAATGGGGATCCATAATAAACATCAGGAACCAGTAGCTGCTGCCTTGACAGGAACTAATGGGGATCCATAATAAACCCCAGGAACAGTAGCTGCTGCCTTGACAAGAACTAACAGAGATCCATAATAAACCCCAGGAACAGTAGCTGCTGCCTTGGCAGGAACTAATGGGGATCCATAATAAACCCCAGGAAGAGTAGTTGCTGCCTTGACAGGAACTAATGGGGATCCATAATAAACCCCAGGAAGAGTAGTTGCTGCCTTGAAAGGAACTAATGGGGATCCATAATAAACCCCAGGAAGAGTAGTTGCTGCCTTGACAGGAACTAATGGGGATCCATAATAAACCCCAGGAAGAGTAGTTGCTGCCTTGACAGGAACTAATGGGGATCCATAATAAACCCCAGGAAGAGTAGTTGCTGCCTTGACAGGAACTAATGGGGATCCATAATACATTTCGGTTTTTCGGAATCAAGCGCAGGAAACAGAGATGATACAAAACTTCTTTAATAGAAGGAAACAAACTACTAAACCAGTAGTACAGTCACTGCTCACGATACAAACGGAGTCACAACGTACAGGAAATAATCACGGACAAAACCCAGGGGGGAACAGAGGGATTAAATAAGGACACATGCAATTTGGGAAATGGGAACCAGGTGTGAATGAGACAAGACAAACAGAAAATGAGAAATGGATGGTGGCTAGAACTCCGGTGACGTCGACCGCCGGTAGCCGCCCGAACTAGGATAGGGACCGACTTCAGCAGAAGTCGTGACAAGCTGCTGCCTTGACAGGAACTAATGGGGATCCATAATAAACCCCAGGAGGAGTAGCTGCTGCCTTGGCAGGAACTAATGGGGATCATAATAAACCCCAGGGAGAGTAGTTGCTGCCTTGACAGGTACTAATGGGGATAAATGCCAGGAAGAGTAGCTGCTGCCTTGACAGGAACTAATGGGGATCCATAATAAATGCCAGGAAGAGTAGCTGCTGCCTTGACCGGAACTAATGGGGATCCATAATAAACCCCAGGAAGAGTAGTTGCTGCCTTGAAAGGAACTAATGGGGATCCATAATAAACCCCAGGAAGAGTAGTTGCTGCCTTGACAGGAACTAATGGGGATCCATAATAAACCCCAGGAAGAGTAGTTGCTGCCTTGACAGGAACTAATGGGGATCCATAATAAACCCCAGGAAGAGTAGCTGCTGCCTTGACCGGAACTAATGGGGATCCATGATAAACCCCAGGAAGAGTAGCTGCTGCCTTGACAGGAACTAATGGGGATCCATAATAAACCCCAGGAAGAGTAGCTGCTGCCTTGACCGGAACTAATGGGGATCCATGATAAACCCCAGGAAGAGTAGCTGCTGCCTTGACAGGAACTAATGGGGATCCATAATAAACCCCAGGAAGAGTAGTTGCTGCCTTGACAGGAACTAATGGGGATCCATAATAAACCCCAGGAAGAGTAGCTGCTGCCTTGACCGGAACTAATGGGGATCCATGATAAACCCCAGGAAGAGTAGCTGCTGCCTTGACCGGAACTAATGGGGATCGATGATAAACCCCAGGAAGAGTAGCTGCTGCCTTGACCGGAACTAATGGGGATCCATGATAAACCCCAGGAAGAGTAGTTGCTGCCTTGACAGGAACTAATGGGGATCCATGATAAACCCCAGGAAGAGTAGCTGCTGCCTTGACAGGAACTAATGGGGATCCTTCATAAATACAAATTTTTTTAAAAGAAAGAAAGCTTCTGTCTTTACAATCAGACCATCTGCACAGAGTCTTTGTATGCCTTTTAATAGGTCAACACACTCACACTCACACTCGCCATTAAAAGGGAATAATTGGGTGTTATCTTGTAATTAAAACCCAACAGGTCTCTATTCAGACTAACGATCGGCCTTAAATGCCAAATCTAGTGCTCTGGCTGTGAAACTGAACTTTACCTATGGGGGACAGAGGGACCGGTGTGTGTGTGTGTGTGTGTGTGTGTACTACATGTTTAGTGATACTGGAGGGCTACAGATACCCCAGATACCCTAGTGTTTGTAGGGCACCTTGCTAAGATTGTTCCCGGTGACTTTCCACCAGAGGTTAAATGCCTTAAAGGGATACTTCGGGATTTAGGCAATTTATCTAGCATGCTAGCAGATACTCATAGGCTTCTAGTCATTACGCTACCGATAGTTAGCATTGGCTCGCGAAACTACCTCCAACTTCCTTCTTACTGAATTCAGAAACATAAAAATAGTATCCACAAGTTAATTTGACTTTGGGGAAGTAGACAAAGGGCCTCATTACCAAAATCCCCACGTTATCCCTTTAAGAGAGAATGCAACATGTCACATTACGATCTCATAAGCAAAGGGGAAAAAACACCTACCGTGACATCTAAACTGGCCTGCTATGCTAGATGTGTAACATTTAAAGACTGTGAGACGTTCTTATTAAATTAACCCTGGGCGTAAACAGCACAGCTCCGCGAGAGGCTCACACTGCTCTGCGTAAAATTACGCTCTGGCTCTATTTTCAAGACTTTAATGTGCGGCTCCTGCCAGAGAAAAGTTGACAAAAATGGCCAAAAGTAATGCGTCCAGTGTAGCAGGTAAAGACTGACGGCCCAATGTAACTGCTATGTAACTATAACTGGTGTACACCAAATCTGTCCTCTTCATATTTGCCTGTCATTTCTGACCTCTTTTTTAGTGGAGTAAGACTAATAACCTGCACTCATCCCTTTTCCATTCTGTTCCCATCAGGGTCATGTTCATTAGGCACCAACCGGAAGAAAACAGACAGACACAGGGAAGGATTAGCTGGAGTTAACTAACACTCATTTGATATTTCTGTTGCAAAATGTTTGAACACGTTTTCCATTGCGTGCCATTATGAACAAGACCCAGATATTCCCAACTGAAAAATACATGTTTAGAACTTCCCCCCAACCCAGTACTCACCCCTGCCCTTGGTGTGGTTGAAGTCTCCCTTGACTATCTTACAGGAGTGTCCGTCTCCGTTACACACCCCACAGCGGTCCTCCCTGGCTGATGAGCCGATGATGCCATCGCAGCCGATTTTCTGCAAACAGTAAGTAGACCACTTAACAAAATCAAGTACACAGGAAGTAGTCAACATCAAGGAATATACAGGCTACGTCCCAATTATTTCTTCTTCCTAGCAAAGTGTCCCTTCAATGGTTTAAGAAAGATGGAAACTCTATGCTTTTAGATGTGTGGGAAGTAGTAAACAAGAGTACATGTCAGGAGAAGGTAGGATATATTGATTGGGCCGCAGCCGCACTCTAATGAAGTCCATCTCTGAATAAACACTGACCAGACTATTGGTCTACTAGCGGACTGAATTCTGACTCCAAAACAATGCTAGTGAAATAGGAAAAGGCTGTTCCGATCCTCTCTCACTCACTCCCCTCTCCTCATTGACTTCTCATCATGGATTTGAAACTATTAGATAGATGTACAAAACATCCCAATAACTCCATCTAGTATGTATGATAGAGTAGAGAGGAACTGCCACCTATTCAATCCTCTCAGATCTTCATGGGCCAGTCAATAAGGACAGAGGAAGCAGAGGGACTTGGAGAATCAGGACCTTTATTTATAGTAGGAGTGCTGATCTAGGATCAGTTCCCCCCTGTCTGTATAATCTTATTCATCAGTATCTACAAGGAAGAAACGTTTTGAATACGACCCCAGAACACTGTGGGAAAAACTACAAGTTGGTTCATTGTAAAAACGGAAAGGGAAGCTATAATACGTTCAGACATCGAAGGCGAGTGATATTAGTCTAGATTCACCACCACATAACCTATTGTTTGTTTAGGGATTGTTTAATCTCTAAATTAAATCAGCTGTGCACTCACAAACAACACCAAATACCCAAAGCCATTTACACACTACCAAGCAGCACAAACAGTAAAACACAAACAAGAATATTTACACACCAACAGACATTTTAACGCACACACACACACACACATGCATGCACAAACACACAAACACAGTCAGTCAATATGTGTGGAGTGTGTGTGTGTGTGTGTGTGTGTGTGTGAGAGAGGAGTGTGTGTGTTTGTGTGTGTGTGTGTGTGTGTGTGTGTTGTTTCTTGGACTGCCTGAGTCAGTAATACTATAAATACTCTGTAGAAAGACTTGATGATTCAGAACACACACACAATCTGGATATTCTTTTGCTGAAACAGACTGCGAACGTATGGACACAGAGAATCTGGACCAAGACTGACTTTTGCTGATTCAGTGAGGCAGCAGTAGCATCATGTGGGTCTCCTTAGCTCCATTCTTACCCAGCAGCCTTTAGGCTTCTCTTCTGACAAGACTGACTGTGTTCACAACATTTCTGAGTATATATCTCTGTCCCCTCTCTGTGACGCTGTTTTCACAGCATTCCTGAATTTTATTCAGCGTAGCTTAGCATAACATCGACACTTCCCCCTCTTTCCCCTTCCTCTCTCATCTTTCTCCATTTCTCTCTCTCCTCTTTCTCAGCTTCTCGCTCTCCTCTTTCTCAGCTTCTCGCTCTCCTCTTTCTCAGCTTCTCGCTCTCCTCTTTCTCTGTTTCTCTCTCTCCTCTTTCACTGGGGGGCTGAGAGAGAGGAGAGAGGGGGAGCGAGAGAGGCACAGAAAGAGGGTGGAGAAAGACTCATTCCTATTGTTACCTACATCCAGATGATGACAAATACGTAGAAAAATAAAAGCAAAGGATAGGAAGGAAGGAAACCGAAGGAGAAGAGAGGAGAGGAATAGGAAAGGTGAAAGAGGAGGATACAGAGAGACGAGAGGAATAGGAGGAGGAAATAGGAGGGTACAGAGAGAGGAGAGGAAACAGGAGGAGGAGAGGAGTATACAGAGAGAGGAGAAGAAGAGGAGGAGGACAAAAAGGAGGATACAGAGAGAGGAGAAGAAGAGGAGGAGGAAAGAGGAGGATACAGAGAGAGGAGAAGAAGAGGAGGAGGAAAGAGGAGGATACAGAGAGAGGAGAGGAAACAGGAGGATACAGAGAGAGGAGAGGAAGAGGAGGAGGAAAGAGGAGTATACAGAGAGAGGAGAAGAAGAGGAGGAAAGAGGAGGATACAGAGAGAGGAGAGGAAACAGGAGGGTACAGAGAGAGGAGAGGAAAGAGGAGGATACAGAGAGAGGAGAGGAAAGAGGAGGATACAGAGAGGAGAGGAAACAGGAGGATACAGAGAGAGGAGAGGAAGAGGAGGAGGAAAGAGGAGTATACAGAGAAAGGAGAGGAAGAGGAAAGAGGAGGATACAGAGAGAGGAGAGGGATAGGAGGCGGAAAGAGGAGGAAAGAGGAGGATATTCCTCTCCTCTCTTCTCCTTCGGTTTCTTCCTTCTTCTCCTCTGCTTTTCTGTATATATGCCGCAATAGTTTGTGTCAGGGGGCTAGGGTCAGTCTGTTATATCTGGAGTATTTCTCCTGTCTTATATGGTGTCCTGTGTGAATTATTTAAGTATGCTCTCTCTAATTCTTTCTCTATCTTTCTTTCTTTCTCTCCATGACCATGCCTCAGGACTACCTGGCATGATGACTCCTTGCTGTCCCCAGTCCACCTGGTCGTGCTGCTGCTCCAGTTTCAACTGTTCTGCTTGCGGCTATGGAACCCTGACCTGTTCACCGGACGTGCTACCTGTCCCAGACCTGCTGTTTTCAACTCTCTAGAGACAGCAGGAGCGGTAGAGATACTCTGAATGATCGGCAATGAAAAGCCAACTGACATTTACTCCTGAGGTGCTGACCTGTTGCACCCTCTACAACCACTGTGATTATTATTATTTGACCCTGCTGGTCATCTATGAACATTTGAACATCTTGGCCATGTTCTGTTATAATCTCCACCCGGCACAGCCAGAAGAGGACTGGCCATCCCTCATAGCCTGGTTCCTCTCTAGGTTTCCTCCTAGGTTCTGGCCTTTCTAGGGAGGTTTTCCTAGCCACCATGCTTCTACACCTGCATTGCTTGCTGTTTGGGGATTTAGGCTGCGTTTCTGTACAGTACTTTGTTACATCAGCTGATGTAAGAAGGACTTTAAAAATACATTTGATTGGATAGGAGGGGGAAAGGGGAAGATACAGAGAGAGGAGAGGAAGGAATAGACGGATTGAGAGAAGGAAAAGAGAGGATAGGAAGAGGAGGGAGTGTGGGAAAGAGACTAGCTTTAGTGTGTGTGTGTGTGTGTGTGTGTGTGTGTGTGTGTGTGTGTGTGTGTGTGTGTGTGCGAGCGTCCATACGTGTTTGTGTAAGATGGGAAGGTAACAGATTGGAGCAATCAGCCCTAACACTCCACCACTGGACAGTAGGGTACTAATGACAACATACTTCCTGCCTGGCGGCTAACACAACACACACACACACACACACACTGCTACAATCAATGTTATATGCTTTGCCCTGACTTTAATGACTAAATTGATTAGTCAAATGATCTCCATTATGATTGTGTTAATATAAAATGATGCTAAGTTTTACATCGTAAATGTAAGGCGAAACACTTTTTATGGCCTGGCATCACTGTCAGATGTAGGGATCTTAATATAAACCTGTTTGCAACATCAGCAACATGAAATATGAATTATTATGTTAATTAATGACCATATCTATAGGGGTTGATACATTTGTTGGAAATTTCTAAGTGTAAATTACAAACTTCAGAAGCCTTTTAAAACCTGTAATACCTCAAAAGTTATCCTGCAACAGGGTGATCAAATGAAGATCCTACATCTGTAGAGAATGGAGACCTGCACACTGATGAACGCTCCCACTGTGTTTTTGTGCAACGTTTCACTTGGAAGTCATCGTCAGGCGTAAAAGACCAAACCATTTAGATTTGACATTTAGAAGCGGCTGATGTATGTGGCATATGAACTGCTCTGCCATTTACATGAAACCAGTTGCACACCTTTTCCTCATAGAAGTCACATCTGACTCAGCCATGGTTCTGAGAGTATTCACCCTGCTAATGCTCTCTCTGCTCCACCAGTGTGTCCCTCACCCACTCAGCCTGGGACGAGTCATGAACTTCAGCTACTCCCAGTGCCAGACCACGGAGGACGGAGTCTACCTCACCCCAGACTAGGTGTTTGTTCGATACAGGGCTGTGTTGCAGCCGGCCGCGACCGGGAGACCCATGAGGTGACACACAATTGGCCAAGCGTCATCCGGGTTAGAGGAGGGTTTGGCCGGCCGGGATGTCCTTGTCCTATCACGCTCTAGAGACTCCTGTGGCGGGCCTGGGCGCATGCATGCTGACACGGTCGCCAGGTGTACAGTGTTTCCTCCGACACATCAATGCGGCTGGCTTCCGGGTTAAGCGTGCTTGGTGGGGTTGTGTTTTGGAGGACACACGACTCTTGTCTGTAGGGGAGTTGCAGTGATGGGACAAGACTAACTACCAATTGGGGAGAAAAAAGGGGGTGAAATGTTTTTATATTTTTTTTAATGTGGGATGGACTAAGAACAGTCTTAGACGATGGCTCAGCCTCACAGGGAGGGGTCAATAATTAATTTGAAGCTACTGTAGCTGGTCCTTCAGTGCGTTTATTTGAATGGGTCTCTCTGTATCTCTCTCCCTCATCCCTCTCTTTCTCCTCCTTCATTCTGTGCAATGACTGAGACTGTTCCTGTTTTTTCTGTGGGTATGTTTGTGATGGGGCCGAGGTATTCCAGCAGTGAAAAGGTATTCCAGCAGTGAAAAGGTATTCCAGTAGTGAAAAGGTATTCCAGCAGTGAAAATGTATTCCGGTTGTAATGTGTCACGGGTGGGTGTATTGTATTGTACTGTGTAATGTGGTGTTGGAGGGTGTATTTAATTGTACTCTGTAATGTGGTGTTGGAGGGTGTATTTAATTGTACTCTGTAATGTGGTGTTGGAGGGTATATTTTATGGTGCTGTGTAATGTGGTGCTGAAGGGTGTTTTGTATTTTATTGTACTGTGTAATGTGGTGCTGGAGGGTGTATTGTATTGTACTGTGTAATGTGGTGCTGGAGGGTGTATTGTATTTTATTGCACTGTGTAATGAGGTGCTGGAGGTGTATTGTACTGTGTAATGTGGTGCTGGAAGGTGTATTGTATTGTACTGTGTAATATGGTGCTGGAGGGTATATTGTATTGTACTGTGTAATGTGGTGCTGGACGGTGTATTGTATTGTACTGTGTAATGTGGTGCTCGAGGGTGTATTATATTGTACTGTGTAATGTGGTGCTCGAGGGTGTATTGTACTGTGTAATGTGGTGCTGGAGGGTGTATTGTATTGTACTGTGTAATGTGGTGGTGGAGGGTGTATTGTATTGTACTGTGTAATGTGGTGCTGGAGGGTGTATTGTAATGTACTGTGTAATGTGGTGCTGGAGGGTGTATTGTATTGTACTGTGTAATGTGGTACTGGAGGGTATATTGTATTGTACTGTGTAATGTGGTGGTGGAGGGTGTATTGTATTGTACTGTGTAATGTGGTGCTGGAGGGTGTATTGTATTGTACTGTGTAATGTGGTGCTGGAGGGTGTATTGTATTGTACTGTGTAATATGATTATGTCGAGGTGGCACTGAAATAACTTTTCTTTATCATTGGGGGGTTGTGGTGTTTTTACTGTAATGAGGATGGCTCATTAAAGGAAGACACAAAGTCAAGTATCTCTTTCTCTCTCTCTCTCTCTCTCTATTTATTTGTTAATGCTGGCCATCAGAACACTGAGGAGAAATCCCATCTTGCTGGCCAATGAAAAGAGAGAGGATAAATCCAGGAAATACAAAATATGGATGCAATTATTGACGCAGACACACAGACGTGTATCTGTGTGTGTTAGACAGTGCGAGAGTGCGTGCATGTGTGTGTGGCCTATGATATGTGTGTGTAGAGGGAAGCATGACACATAATGTCTCCCATGTGTAGGGAACCAAATGCTGGCTCAGCAGATGACCAGTATCTACTGACAACAGCTGGCTACTCCTTCGGAAACTATGCTACACACACACACACACACACACACACACACACACACACACACACACACACACACACACACACACACAGAGAGACACACAGAGAGACACACACACACACACACACTTTTATCCACCACTGAGTCTGTGGCTATGAGTCCCAAGGGGCCAGAAAAATGGCCAAGACGAGGTGAGAATCCCCTGTTACAGTGTAAAGCAGTTGAAAATACTAGTCTAGCATTTAAATCGGTCAATTTTATTATAATGATTACCATCTTATTTCCTTTCTCTCATACCTACCTTTTTTTTCTTTAGACAATATCTTCTCATCTGAAAGCTCCCTCACTTCCTCTATCCTCTACATCCTGTCTTCCATGTCTGTCTATTTTCTCATCTGGTGTCCCAGTGCTTAGCTATTAGTGGCAAGATGGCACCGACAGATACGGCAGCTCTGCTTCTAGATTCTACTGTATTTTAGTAAATGCCACTCCGACATTGCTTATCCTAATATTTATATATTTCTTAATTCCATTATTTTAGGTTGTGTGTATAGTGTGTATTGTTGTGAATTGTTAGAAATTACTGCACTGTTGAAGCTAGAAACACAAGCAATTCACTACATCCGCAATAACATCTGCTAAACATGTGTATGTGACGAATATAATTTGATTTGATCTAATCTGACAGAAACAGCAAGTGGTACAATGGCCCCTGAGAGAGAAAGCGAGAGAGATAGAGAAAGCGAGAGAGAGAAAGCGAGAGAGAGAGAAAGCGAGAGAGAGAGAGAGAGAGAGAGAGAAAGCGAGAGAGAGAGAAAGCGAGAGAGAGACCTACAGAGAGACCTACAGAGAGAAAACCCTACTCCAGAGACCTACAGAGAGAAAACCCTACTCCAGTGACCTACAGAGTGAAAACCCTACTCCAGTGACCTACAGAGTGAAAACCCTACTCCAGAGACCTACAGAGTGAAAACCCTACTCCAGTGACCTACAGAGTGAAAACCCTACTCCAGTGACCTACAGAGTGAAAACCCTACTCCAGAGACCTACAGACTGAAAACCCTACTCCAGTGACCTACAGAGTGAAACCCCTACTCCAGTGACCTACAGAGTGAAACCCCTACTCCAGTGACCTACAGAGAGAAAACCCTACTCCAGTGACCTACAGAGAGAAACCCCTTCTCCAGAGACCTACAGAGTGAAAACCCTACTCCAGTGACTTCAGAGTGAAAACCCTACTCCAGTGACCTACAGAGTGAAAACCCTACTCCAGTGACTACAGAGTGAAAACCCTACTCCAGTGACCTACAGAGTGAAAACCCTACTCCAGTGACTTCAGAGTGAAACCCCTGGCAGGTTCCACCATCTCTCTCTAACTGAGCAGGGATTCTGTCACAGGGCAAAGGGAGTGAGGCAGGGCAGCAGAGGAAGGCCAAGGGTAGGAGGAGCAGCCAGAAACAATGCACCGCTTATAGCCAATAGCCATCCGCACTTCTAAGGAAATGAGAGGCGTGGACACAGAATATTGCTTCCTCCCCAGTGCTTAATGGCTACAGGAATGTCTTATCATTTCTTTATCTTAGTATTATTTGAGCCCAGCACCAGGATTCTCATGTGTGGGATGTGCAAATCACCTTCTTTTTCTTCATCAACACTGCCTTGTGTGTGTGTATGAGAGTGTGCATCTGCGTGCATTGAGTTTCACGTGTGTGTGTGTGTGTGTGTGCGCGCGTGTACCTGACACCTGCCATTGACACACAGGTCCGACTCGTAGGGTCCACAGGGTGTTCCATCCATCACTCTCTCTGCCACCAGGATGGGGGCATCTCTCCCCACAGGAGAACAGAACAGGACACACGGCTTCTCTACAGAGAGAACACACAGGGGGTTAATGATGGGGGAACAGAACAGGGAACACGGCTTCTCTAAAGAGAGAACACACAGGGGGTTAATGATGGGAGAACAGAACAGGGAACACGGCTTCTCTACAGAGAGAACACACTGGGGGTTAATGATGGGAGAACAGAACAGGGCACACGGCTTCTCTACAGAGAGAACACACTGGGGGTTAATGATGGTGGAACAGAACAGGGAACACGGCTTCTCTACAGAGAGAACACACTGGGGGTTAATGATGGGGGAACAGAACAGGGAACACGGCTTCTCTACAGAGAGAACACACTGGGGGTTAATGATGGGGGAACAGAACAGGGAACACGGCTTCTCTACAGAGAGAACACACAGAGGGTTAATGATGGGGGAACAGAACCGTGAACACGGCTTCTCTACAGAGAGGGTTAACAGCCTAGCGGTTAGAGAGGCGAGCCAGCAACTGGAGGGTTGCCAGTTCGCATCCCAGGTCCGACAGGAAAAATCTGGTCAGGAAGTGAGCTGGCAACCGATACCTTGGTGCCATTGCCTGCCACTGTGCCCTTGAGCAAGGCACTAAACCCCTAACCCTGCAGCTCTCCAAAACCTGCGTATGTGTGTCTTTCAGAGCGGTTGAATTAGAAGTGGAAGTAAAATGTAGGTTGGACCTTGGGTGCAATTGACAAAAAAAGTGATCTCAATCTATTAATGATGGGGAACAGAACAGGGAACACGGCTTTTCTACAGAGAGAACACACATAGGGGGTTAATGTAATGAAGTGTCACCCTGGATTGAAAGCTCATATATTGCGTAATGTGATGACATCACATGACCACTGGTGACTTTTGATACGCAAATGTAAAAAAAAGATGGTTGGTATCAGCTACCTGGTCTCATGCTCTTTTAGTCATTTATTTTTTATTATTTATTTTCATTTAACTAGGTCAGTTAAGAACAAATTCTTATTTACAATGACGCCCTCGGAACAGTGGGTTAACTGCCTAGTTCAGGGGCAGAACAACAGATTTTTACCTTGTCAGCTCTGGGATTCAATCTAGCAACCTTTTGGTTACAGGCCCAACGCTCTAACTATTAGGCTACCTGAAAGTATTCAGACCCCTTCACTTTTTCCACATTTTGTTAAGTTACAGAATGGATTAAATAAAAATAAATACCCCATAATGACAAATGAAAACAGGTTTTTAGAAATGTTTGCAAATGTATAAAAAAAATCTAAAACAGAAATACCTTATCTACATAATAATTCAGACCCTTTGCTATGAAACTGAACATTTAGCTTAGGTGCATCCTGTTTCCATTGATCATCCTTGAGATGTTTCTACAACTTGATTGGAGTCCACCTGTGGTAAATTCAATTGATTGGACATGGTTTGGAAAGGAACACACCCATCTATATAAGGTCCCAGAGCTTACAGTGCATGTCAGAGCAAAAACCAAGACATGAGGTCGAAGGAATTGTCCGTAGAGCTTTGAGACAGGATTGTGTCAAGGCACAGATCTATGGAAGGGTACCAAAACATGTCTGCAGCATTGAAGGTCCCCAAGAACACAGTGGCCTCCATCATTCTTAAATGGAAGAGGTTTGGAACCACCAAGACTCTTCCTAGAGCTGGCCACTCGGCCAAATTGAGCAATGGGGGAGAAGGGCATTGTTCAGGGAGGTGACCAAGAACCCAATGGTCACTCTGACAGAGCTCCAGAGTTCTTCTGTGGCAATGGGAGAACCTTCCAGAAGGACAACCCTCTCTGCAGCACACCATCAGGCATTTATAGTAGAGTGGCCAGATGGAAGCCACTCCTCAGTAAAAGGCACATAACAGCAGGCTTGGAGTTTGCCAAAAGGCACCTAAAGGACTCTCAGACTGGTCTGATAAAACCAAGATTGAACTCTTTCGCCTGAATGCCAAGCGTCACGTCTGGAGGAAACCAGGTCCGCTCATCACCTGGCCAATACCATCCCTACGGTGAAGCATGGTGGTGGCAGCATCATGCTGTGGGGATGTTTTTCAGCGGCAGGGACTGGGAGTCTAGTCAGGATCAAGGGAAAGACGAATTGAGCAAAGTACAAAGAGATTCTTGATGAAAACCTGCTCCAGGACCTCAGACTTGGGCGAAGGTTCACCTTCCAACAGGACAACGACAAGTCTCTGAATATCCTTGAGTGGCCCAGCCAGAGCCCGGACTTGAACCCGATCGAACATCTCTGGAGACACCTGAAAATTGTTGTTCAGCGATGCTCCCCATCCAACCTGACATAACTTGAGACGATCTGCAGAGAAGAATGGGAGAAACTCCACGAATACAGGTGTGCCACACTTGTAGTGTCATACCCAAGAAGACTCAAGGATGTAATCACTGCCAAAGAGTCTGAGTAAAGAGTCTAAATACTTATGTAAATGTGATATTTCAGTTTGTAATACATTTGCACAAAAAAAATCTAAAAACCTGTTTTTGCTTTGTCATTATGGGTTATTGTGTGTAGATTGATGGGGGAAAAAATATGTAATGAATTTTAGAATAAGGCTATAACGCAACAAAATGTGGAAAAAGTTAATGGGTCTGAATACTTTCCGAATGCACTGTATATCCATGAATCAGCAAATGTAGACTTATTGACCTCTATTGACCTCTTTTCTTAAAAAAATGTGTGAGATCATTTAGCTGCAGCAGGTGGTGTTGCTACATACTGTATGTTTTAGTGGATGACCAGTCACCCTTTAAAATACGATTCCCAAAATAACCCACAACAAATAACCCACAACAAATAGCCCACAACAAATAGCCCACAACAAATAGCCCACAACAAATGTGTGAAGTAGAGCTCGTTAGGAGCTCATGTATCATAATAGGAGTGCTGATCTAGGATCAGGTCCACCCTGTCCATATAATCTTATTCATTGTGATGTAAATGGAAAAACGATCCTAAAATCAGCAGTACTGAGACTCTTGATTCACCATCACCATTTCTCTGGTGTTTAGGAAAAGGTTTACTGTCCACCATCACCATTTCTCTGGTGTTTAGGAAAAGGTTTACTGTCCACCATCACCATTTCTCTGGTGTTTAGGAAGAGGTTTACTGTCCACCATCACCATTTCTCTGGTGTTTAGGAAGAGGTTTACTGTCCACCATCACCATTTCCCTGGTGTTTAGGAAGAGGTTTACTGTCCACCATCACCATTTCTCTGGTGTTTAGGAAGAGGTTTACTGTCCACCATCACCATTTCCCTGGTGTTTAGGAAAAGGTTTGCTGTCCACCATCACCATTTCCCTGGTGTTTAGGAAAAGGTTTACTGTCCACCATCACCATTTCCCTGGTGTTTAGGAAAAGGTTTGCTGTCCACCATCACCATTTCCCTGGTGTTTAGGAAAAGGTTTACTGTCCACCATCACCATTTCTCTGGTGTTTAGGAAAAGGTTTGCTGTCCACCATCACCATTTCCTGGTGTTTAGGAAAAGGTTTACTGTCCACCATCACCATTTCCTGGTGTTTAGGAAAAGGTTTGCTGTCCACCATCACCATTTCCCTGGTGTTTAGGAAAAGGTTTACTGTCCACCATCACCATTTCTCTGGTGTTTAGGAAAAGGTTTGCTGTCCACCCCCCATAGAGCTATCCTCTGATTGACATCCCTGATAGGTTGTGGGGATGATGTGTGAAAACTGGACATCTTTCCTTCTCTCATTTTCTCCCTCTGTCTCTCATTTTCTCTTTATCTCATTTAATTTTCTGAGACACAGGCTCAATTGCTCTAAAGTGTTCTTTGATGGAGGTTTCCAAGTTTTCAAGGTAGTGAGAGTGTGTTGGTGTCTCTCCGTGTGTGTGTGTGTGTGTGTGTGTGTGTGTGTGTGTGTGTGTGTGTGTGTGTGTGTGTGTGTGTGTGTGTGTGTGTGTGTGTGTGGCAGACAGCAAGAGAGAGGGAGAGACAGGTAGACACACACACACAGAGAGAAAGAGAGCGAGGGAACGTAGCAGAGTGAAAACTGAAAAGATGTTAGTGAGTGGCAGACTGTCTAAGATGCAAACACCTCAGAGCTATTGGCATGGGATGAATTTGAAATACCTACAGACCTGCAGTGGCGTGTATTCATGGGTGCCAAGGGAAGCCAGGCTTCCCCCCAAAATCTACCAAGAAAAGAACATACTAAATAACGTATCTTTAGTCTCTCTGTATTTCATTCATTTGATTCAACAACATTGGTTATAATATGGCTTTTTTTCTGGATTGACTTCCCTGGTAATTTTTACCCACGTATCTTAATTTGATCAATCTGTTGTCGCAGAGAATCTTCCAATTTGCAGTGCAAATTGTAGTGTATTCAAGATTTTAAAAGGCTTCTTAAGTTTGCAACTGCCACCTTAAAACGTCAGAATGATGTGCCCTAACGAAAAAATGTCCAATAATTATAATCCACATTGCTGGAGGATTTTTTTTTCCTGCTGTGAGAACCAGGGTCAAATTAAGATAGCACATCTGTAAATGTTGAACTGACTGAACTGCAAACATTGCTGATCTCAGTTCAGATTAGGAAGTGTACAAATAAACTGAACTGAAGTGATCCTACTGGGATGGGATAGGAAAAAAGGAGAAAGGGAAGAAGGGAGGGAGGGAAGGAGTGGGAGGAAAGAGGGAAGAAGGCCATTTTACAGCTCTCAAATAAACACCTGCTGGATGAACAGAACCCTCAGTTCATAAATACATGAAGACATTTTGTCAAACAGCTGTGAAAACCTTACACCACTGACAATACATCTCAACAACACACTGATCAAAGACCTCACACAGAGTGATATCGACAAGGGTCCTAAACAGCAGTTTGTGTAATGTGGTTCTAACCTCTTCTTGTACAGTATGGTTCTCAGCAGGGTTGTGTTCATTAGATGCCAAACTGAATAAAAACGGACCCAAACAGGGAGGGACTACCTGGACCAATGAGAAACATTCATTTTTCCCCTTTTCCGTTGCGAACCGTTTTAAAACACTGCATGCTCTTGACCTTGATCAGACAGATTTGGCAAGAGTGGTCAGTGAGGAAATTAGATGACTGGGAAAAACTTGGACAGACATCAATCTAGCTAACACTAAATCAAAGCTGCTGGGAAGTCAGATGCGGATGCTTCCCAAATAGCACCCTACTGTATAGCCTTTATAGGGCATTACTTTTGACCAGGGACCAAAGAGCTATAAAAGGGAACAAGGGTGTCATTTGGGAAGCGTGCGCTAATGAATTATTTGCCAAAGAATACTGAACCGCTAGAAGTCAATGGGGCCAGGCTGAGTGGCAGTCTGTTTCTGTGTTAGCCAGATGATTGTTGTCGTGGCAATGCAAAGCAAACACGTTTGCCAAAGCAATGACAAAGATATACAGTAGTCAGTAACACATTTTGGTACACTATGATAACTACATCAACATCAACTCAATTCAATAATCGTGCACCTGACAAGTCATCTACTGTGTGTGTGTTTTTGTTTTTTTGTGAGACCAGAAGTCCTCACAAGGACAGTAAAATAAGGAAAGGTTGGACAAGTGGGGACATTTCGCTGGTCCCCACAAGTAAAAAAGCTATTTTAGGCTTAAAGTTAGGTTTAGGGTTACAATTAGAATTAGGGTTAAGAACACAATTAGGTTTATGATTAAGGTTAGGGTTAGGTTTAACGTAAGGGATTAGGGAAAATAGGATTTTGAATGGGAATTCATTGTTGGGTTCCTACAAGGATAGTAAAACAAACGTGTGTGTGTGTGCGTGATGCATACACGTGTGTGTGTGTGTGTTTGCGGGGCCCTCTGCATCTCCAGAATATTTCTTCCTCTCACCATCGTTATTGACTGCGGTCCATATGCTGTTCTTCTTCTTGCCGGCCTGGCGGTCATGGGAGAGACACTGCAGCTCTCTGAAGCTGGGTGTTCCTTTAGGGCAGGGAGGACCTTCACACACTTTATGTTCCACACTGGCCTTCTGACAGTTACTACCACCGGGACCTGGCCTAGAGACACAACCAGTATGAAAACACACCGAGACACATGTGGTACACACACACACACACACACACACACGACTTACGGCGGGTTGTCACATTTCCTCTGTCTGAATTGGGCTCCGGTGCCACAGGTTCTACTGCACTGGCTCCACTGACTCCAGCTGCTCCAGTCCCCATCCACATGCTGCGGGATAGGGCTTTTACTTACACACTCCCCTGCCCGGCACCACTGACACACACACACACACACACACACACACACACACACATACATACATACATACATACATACATACATACATACATACATACATACACACACGCACACGAGAGAGAGAGTGAGAGAGAGAGAGAGAGAGAGAGAGAGAGAGGAACACAAGTTAATGCTATTGGCACAGGCAATTGACCAATGGACCAATTGCCATTTAATGCTAAGAAAAGTAAATGCCAGTGTCAAAAGACTGTATTGACTTTGGCTGGTCCTTCCCTGTTGACAAAGACGTGAACACACACACACACACATTATTTCCGGCGGCGACAGAGATGGCCGCCTCGCTTCACGTTCTCAGGAAACTATGCAGTATTTTGTTTTTTTATGTATTACTTCTTACATTGTTACCCTGGGAAATATTAAGATTTATTACATACAACCGGGAGGAACTATTGGATATAAGAGCAACATCAACTTACCAACATTACGACCAGGAATACGACTTTCCCGAAGCGGATCCTCTGTTTGGTCCACCAACCAGGACAATAGGCTGGATCCCAGCTGGCGACTCAAAACAACAGCGGCGCCGGAGAAGGGGGAAACGCGGCGGTCTTCTGGTCAGGCTACGTAGACGGGCACATCGTGCACCTCTCCCGAGTATTTAACTTGCCAATGTCCAGTCTCTGGACAACAAGGTGGACAAAATACGAGCAAGAGTTGCCTTCCAGAGAGACATCGCCGACTGCAACGTTCTTTGCTTCACGGAAACATGGCTCACTCAGGACACGTTATCTGAGTCGGTACAGCCACACGGTACAGCCACACGGTACAGCCACACGCATCGCGCCGACAGAAACAAACATCTATCTGGTAAGAAGAAGGGCTTGGGTGTGTGTCTTATGATTAACGAGTCGTGGTGTGATCATAACATCATAGAGGAACTCAAGTCCTTTTGTTCACCTGACATAGAATTCCTTACAATCAAATGCAGACCGCATTATCTACCAAGAGAATTCTCCTCGATTATAATCACAGCCGTGTATATCTCCCCTCAAGCTGACACATCGACGGCACTGAAAGAAATCCACTGGACTCTATGTAAACTGGAAACCACATATCCTGAGGCTGCATTTATTGTGGCTGGGGATTTTAACAAGGCTAATCTGAAAACAAGGCTCCCTAAATTTTATCAGCATATTGAATGTGCCACCCGGGCTGGTAAAATCCTGGATCATTGTTATTCTAATTTCCGTGATGCATACAAGGCCATTCTCCGCCCTCCTTTCAGTAAGTCTGACCATGACTCCATTTTGGTGCTCCCAGCCTACAGACAGAAACTAAAACAGGAAACGCCCGTTTTCAGGTCTGTTCAACGCTGGTACGACCAATCTGATTCCACGCTGCAAGATTGCTTCGAGCACGTGGACTGGGAAATGTTCCGGATAGCATCAGACAACAACATTGATGTATATGCTGATTCGGTGAGCGAGTTTATTAGCAAGCGCA
This sequence comes from Brachymystax lenok tsinlingensis, assembly GCA_030435695.1. Lineage (NCBI taxonomy): Eukaryota > Metazoa > Chordata > Actinopteri > Salmoniformes > Salmonidae > Brachymystax > Brachymystax lenok. The sequence continues at coordinate 21,826,297 of CM059819.1, forward strand.
TCGGTGATGTTGTACCCATAGCAACTATTAAAACCTTCCCCAACCAGAAACCGTGGACTGAAAGCGCGAACCACTGCTTTTAACCAGGGTAATGGCGACCGGAAACATGACTGAATACAAACAGTGTAGCTATTCCCTCCGCAAGGCAATTAAACAAGCTAAGCTTTAACATAGAGACAAAGTAGAGTCACAATTCAACAGCTCAGACACGAGAGGAATGTGGCATGGTCTACAGTCAATCACGGACTACAAAAAGAAAACCAGCCCCTTTGCGGACCACGACGTCCTGCTCCCAGACAAACTAAACAACTTCTTTGCTCGCTTTGAAGACAATACAGTGCCACCGACATGGCCCGCTACCAAAACCTGCGGGCTCACCTTCACAGCAGCCAACGTGAGTAAAACATTTAAGCGTGTTAACCCTCGCAAGGCTGCCGGCCCAGATGGCTTCCCTGGTCGTGTCCTCAGAGCATGCGCAGACCAGCTGGCTGGTGTGTTTACGGACATATTCAATCAGTCCCTATCCCAGTCTGCTGTTCCCACATGCTTCAAGAGGGCCACCATTGTTCCTGTTCCCAAGAAAGCTAAGGTAACTGAGCTAAATGACTATCGCCCCGTAGCACTCACTTCCGTCATCATGAAGTGCTTTGAGAGACTAGTCAAGGATCATATCACCTCCATCCTGCCAGACACCCTGGACCCACTCCAATTTGCTTACAACGCAATCGCAATCACACTGAAACTGCCCTAACCCATCTGGACAAGAGGAATACCTATGTAAGAATGCTGTTCATCGACTACAGCTCAGCATTTAACACCATAGTACCCTCCAAGCTCGCCATTAAGCTCGAGACCCTACCCTGTGCAACTGGGTCCTGGACTTCCTGATGGGTGGTGAGGGTAGGAAACAACATCTCCACCCCGCTGATCCTCAACACTGGGGCCCCACAAGGGTGCGTTCTCAGACCTCTCCTGTACTCCCCGTTTACCCATGACTGAGTGGCCAAGCACTCATCCAACTCAATCATCAAGTTTGCTGACGACACTACAGTGGTAGGCTTGATTACCAACAATGACGAGACGGCCTACAGGGAGGAGGTCAGGAAAACAACCTCTTACTCAACGTCAACAAAACAAAGGAGATGATCGTGGACTTCAGGAAACAGGAGAGGGAGCACCCCCCTATCCACATCGACGGGACAGTATTGGAGAAGGTGGAAAGTTTTAAGTTCCTCGGCGTACACATCACGGACAAACTGAAATGGTCCACCCACACAGACAGCGTGGTGAAGAAGTGCCTCTTCAACATCAGGAGGCTGAAGAAATTTGGCTTGTCACCAAAAACACTCACAAACTTCTACAGATGCACAATCGAGAGCATCCTGTCGGGCTGTATCACCGCCTGGTACGGCAACTGCTCCGCCCACAACCGTAAGGCTCTCCAGAAGGTAGTGAGGACTGCACAACGCATCACCGGGGGTAAACTACCTGCCCTCCAGGACACCTACACCACCCGATGTCACAGGAAGGCCAAAAAGATCATCAAGGACAACAACCACCCGAGCCACTGCCTGTTCACCCCGCTATCATCCAGAAGGCGAGGTCAGTACAGGTGCATCAAAGCTGGGACCGAGAGACTGAAAAACAGCTTCTATCTCAAGGCCATCAGACTGTTAAACAGCCATCACTAACATTGAGTGGCTGCTGCCAACATACTGACAAATCTCTAGCCACTTTAAATAATAGGAATTGGATGTAACAAATGTATCACTAGCCACTTTAAACAATTTTTGTATATAATGTTTACATATCCGACATTACTCATCTCAAATGTATACACTGTACTCTATACCATCTACTGCATCTTGCCTACGCCAGTCAGCCATCGCTCATCCATATATTTATATGTACATACTCCGTATTCATTCCTTTACTCTTGTGTGTAAGGTAGTTGTTGTGAATTTGTTAGATTACTTGTTAGATACTACTGCATGGTCGGAACTAGAAGCACAAGCATTTCGCTACACTCGCATTAACATCTGCTAACCATGTGTATGTGACAAATAAAAATTGATTTGATTTGATTTGACACACACACACCTTGTCAGCTCCACACTCTGTGCCGTCCAGAGGAGGATCCAGTTTGGTCTTACAGGACTTGTCTCCTTCCACCAAACACCACAGGCCCGCGCACATCAGGTGCTGAAACACACACACACACACAAACCACAAACACACACATTAACTGCTGAAAAACACACCGCAATGAAGCTTGTGTCACTAAAACCCGTCCTTATAAATACGATTATCGGATATCGTTGAAATAACAGCCTGTATAAGAAAACTGGCTGTTGGAATGCATCTGTTTAGTATCTGACACAGGGCATACAGTATGTTTATGACAGCAGTAGACATAGTCCAACAGCGGAAAGATTCAGGCCATGAGAGTAAACCCTGTGTCCCTGGAATCTCTGGCATCTTTACAGAGAGAAAACAAAGAGAGAGAAAGCAGAAAGAGTATACTGAAGTATGTCATGCAGCTAAATGACTTCAGTTCAAGTATGCCTGCAGTTATTTTTCCAGTCCTGAGGGTCCTCCTTGTAACACTGAGTTGATGTGCACTTGGACTGGCATCAAACATAGTCCGACAACCAGTGTGTGTGTGTGTGTGTGTGTGTGTGTGTTGAGGTCTGTCCTATCTATCTGTCTGTCTGTGCACTCTTGGAAAAAGGGTTCCAAAAGGGTTCCTTGGCTGTACCCATAAGAGAACCCTTTTTGGTTCACGGTAGAACCCTTTTGGGTTCAATGTAGAACCTTCTGTAGAAAAGGTTCTACGTGCAGCCCAAATGGGTTCTATCTGGAACCAAAAGGATTCTACCTGCAACCAAAAAGGGTCCCACAAAGGGTTCTCCTATGGTGACAGCCATAGAACCCTTTGAAGGTTCTAGATAGCGCCTTTTTTTTAAGAGAGTTTATTTATCCTCTACCATAAAACTGAAGCAGGAACAACAGGCAGATCTAGATCTTCCTGAGTATATGTTTAACTTCTCCCGAGGTGACGGTGGCTCCCGAGGTGACGGTTTTGGAGAGTCTGGCGTGCCCAAAGTAAAATGCCTCCCACTCAGGCCCAGAAAATAGGATATGCACATAATTAGTACTATTGGATAGGAAACACTCTGAAGTTTCTAAAAGTTTTAACATAATGTCTGCGAGTATAACGGATATAGCAGGCGAAAACCAGAGGAGAATCCATCCGGAATTACAGTTTTTTGTGACCTTTGCTCTGTTTGAGAGTCTTCCTATTGATTTCAAAGGCAACCAGCTCCGAGATTTCAGTACCTATGGCTTCCACTAGATGTCAACAGTCTCTATACAAAGCCAGGAAACGGTAGCCCTGACCAGAACGGATGGGAACAGGATATGGTCAAGGGAGCTCAGATGTCAACAAGATTTTCTTGAGCGCGCAACAGTGCGCTCCACTTTATTTTCCTTTCTTATCGTTCAGGCTACAATCCGGTTGAAATATTATAGTAAATATACATAAAATGATACCTAAGGAAACATTAAAAATGATGTTTGATTTGTTTGGAGAAATATGATAGGTATAATTTGAACGCGTTCTCTTCACGGTTCAATGGGCGACTTAACGGTGGATTTTATGATCATAACGCGCCAACCAAACGGAGATTTATGGATATAATAAATGACTTTTTCCAACAAAAGAAGCATGGATTGTCTTCGTTGGACACTTGGGAAGCCCTCAGCAGAAGTTCATCAAAGGTAAGCGATTTTATATGAGCGATTTTATGCGTTTTGTGAGACCCGCGTTGGGTTATGAATTTATGCTAATGAATAAATATTGTAGGTGCTATCCTCAAACAATCAAATGTTGTGCTTTCACCGTAAAGCCTTTTTGAAATCTAGCGCCCCACTGCTCCTTAAGTAGTTAATACTGAAGTATAATACTGAAGTACTGAAGTACTTCCTATAGGTCATACATGTCGAGGTATTAATGTTTTATTCAAACCATTGCATTCAAGTGCATATTACGTTTTTAAGACTGAGCTTATTTTAAGCAGATACACTCGAGGTACTGTTCCTCACGCTGGTTGATGAAAGCTAGAGAAAGTACAGTAGCGGCTATTTCACTGTAGCTATGCCACACACACACACACACACACACACACACACACACACACACACACACACACACACACACACACACACACACACACACACACACACACACACACACACACACACACACACACACACACACACACACACACACACACACAACCCCTTCCTCTCTCGATGTTCAATAACATTTTCCAATCTAGCTCCCAAGGTGGCACAGCGACCATTAAACCATTGTGATCAGACGTACTTCCATCTCCTCTCTGCTTTGACCCCTGCTGTAGAATCATATGTCTTTGTTCTGACACCCATGTATTGTGTGTGTGTGTGTGTGTGCGTGTGTGTGTGTGTACATGCGTGCATGTCTCCTCTGGGTCAGGAAGTCTAGACGGCAGGGTGTGAAAGCTGCCATTAAACCCTCTTACCAGGCTCTGGCTGGGCCGGTATTGAGTGGAAACAGTGGTCAGAAGCTCTGCAGTTATAGTCTGCCTTATTTTGAATGGTGGACTGGGAGAGGGACAGCAAACATTTGCGAAACCAGGCTGGGTTCAAATCTAAACTGAAACGTAAAAAAAACAATATGTTTATTTCTGAATTTACTGTCACAAAATACCGTGCAGTATTGGTGTTTGGCAGCTTGGCGTATTTAATGTAGAGGAAACACTCCAGCGTGTGATGATAAACTTCATATGAACCTGGTGAGTGAAACCAAACTGGACTGTCAGCACCTGTCACTCTGGAGAGATATTTTGGCCAGGTCTCCCTAGCAACCTTTAAAAGCAAGCCCCCGGGAGGATGCCCCAGGATAGAGAGGGAATGAGAAAGGGAGGAGGAGAGATCAAAGAGAGTGTGTGAGTTGGTAAATCAATTAGGCAGACAGCAGGAAAGAGGAGAATAGCCCAGAGGAGGAATAGTATTACATCACAGTGGACAGAGTATCTTTCACAACCCATCATCTCTGCTCATCATGACCCCATCGGCACACCTTCATTAATTCATGGCCCTGATCTGTGTACGCGACCAATACAATCTGATTTGATTTGATAGAGTCCGCACTACACTAGGTCTAAACACACGACTACTACACAGCTACTGTCAATAGATCCGTGTGTGTGGGGTGTGTGTTTGTGTGTGTGTGTGTGTGTACCTCCATATCATTGCAGAAGGTGGCGTTGGTTCCAAAGAGGATCTGACATTGTTCGTCTGCACTGTAGTGCATGCCTGGCAGCTTGGGTGGCAGGCGGACCTGGTAGCGGCTTCTGGGGTCTGTGTGGAGCAGACAGCTGCTGGCTTTGGACCTGTCACACACACCAGCGCATGCACACACACACGCACACGCACGCACACACACACACACACACAAAAGGACATATAAAGAGCAGAGTTGACAGTATGTCCTAGCAGTGATAGACTGTAGTTGGATGGTTTATCAAGTTACAAGTGACGCCAACCCTGGTTACCATTGTAATGTAGTATTGTATGATGGTCCTGTGTGTGACTGTATTTACGACCAGTATCTGTCTCTGTAGAGCACAAAGCCCTGGGATTCACCAGAGAGCCTTTATCTTAGAGATTAATAGAGAACACACAGCAGAGAATGTATCCAGTAGAGTACACACACACACACACACACACACACACATGCACAAGCACACGTGCACGCACACACACAAACACACACAGCTAACCTTGTGGGGACACACAATTCATTCCCATTCAGAATCCTATTTTCCCTAACCTTAACCCTAAACCCCCTAGAAATAGCATTTTACTTCCTGGGGACTAACAAAATGTCCCAGTTGGTCAAATTTATGATTGTTAACTATTCTTGTGGGGACTTCTGGGGACTTCTGGTCCCCAAAAGAATAGTTAAACACACTACCATACATAATCCAGAAAACATAGACCAAAAAACATTACCCTTTGGGCCCTTAGTAGTGCACTATATAGGGAATAGGTTGCCATTTGGGACACACACCTAGAGGAACAGACACTATGGATCCAGCAAGGAGACTGTCTGTGCCTTGACTGGGGAATATGGGGTTTGATAAAGAAGAAGAAGAAGAAGTTTTATTTATATAGCGCCTTTCCATAGCTCAAGGTCGCTTTACATTGCACATTACAATACATTCAGAACACACACACATACATCGCAGTCACATAGGATACACACTACCCAAAATGCATGTCAAACAGATATGTCTTCAACTGGATCTTGAATGCACCCACGGATGAGGTATTGCGTAGTGTAAGAGGTAGTGAATTCCATAATTTAGGAGCATTAACACCAAATGACCTCCCACCTACAGTGGACAACCGGAAACGAGGGACGGTCAACAAACCAAGTTCATAACATTGTGGTATGGGAAAAGATAAATCCTTAAATGTTATATTGACGCCTGCAATTTGTGCATGGGAAAAGTTTCTTTTGACCGAACCTCAACGTCCACCTTTCACCACACATGTCTGCTAAAAAGGGGGTTGGGCAACTCTGGTCCTGGAGGGCAGCAGTATGTACAGGCTTTTGTTCCACCCCAGCACTAACAGTGTGAACACTAACACTTCTGTTACATATAATAATGGTCCAATGTCAAGGGACTGATTTCAGAGCGCCAGACAGCCAATAAACTCAATTTCTAGTCCATGCTCCAGTCACAGTCAATCAGATCCATTGTTTGCAATATAAATCAAGCCATCGCTATGGTAATAGCTTCTAGGCAACAGCAGCCCATAGATAAAAGCCGATGCCATCTTGTAGAGGTATGATGAATGCATTGAGTAGGAGATGCCATTCAACTTGATTAAACTGCCTGACAGCGGTAAGGGCTGGAACACAGTAAGTTCCATCACTGTGAGTGACTGGTTACAAAGACCTTGTCAAAGTCAATAAAATAATGGTTGGAAGGCAACTAGAGGTCATTTATTCAAGGAAGTGTGTGAGTGGGGCAGAGGGATATATTGTATAATGATTGTGTGTATGCATGAGTGAGACTGGGTGTGGGTGGGTGTGTGAGTGAGTGTGTATCAGTGAGTGTGTGCATGCGTGTGTGTGTGTGAACGTGCGCGTGTGTCAGTGTGTGTCCAATCTGAAAGTGGAAAACTGGACCCTTTAGGCCAGTGAACTGAGGCACATTTTCCACTCTCATAATATTGCTATGCTCCACTTAGTAACATAGAGAGTGTATGTGTGTGAGTCAGTGTGTGAGTCAGTGTGTGTGTGTCTCACCTGAGGAACTTCTCCAGGTCGTCACGGCTGCAGGGGGACCATGATAGGTCGCTGGGGTTACGGCCCTTCACCCATTCGCCAGACATGATGTGGGAGTGGCCTGTACAGGTAGAGTGGTCGTCATCGTGGCTCATTCCCATGCTGGAGAGAGAATCACACACACACCATATATAGACACACACACACACACACACCATTATATACCATATAGAGAAACACACACTTTTATTTAACATATAGACACACACCATTATATACCATACACACACACACACACACCATTATATACCATACAGACACACACCATTATATACCATACAGACCCCCACCATTATATACCATACAGACCCCCACCATTATATACCATACAGACACACACACCATTATATACCATACAGACCCCCACCATTATATACCATACAGACACACACCATTATATACCATATAGGCACACACCATTATATACCATATAGGCACACACACACCATTATATGCCATATAGGCACACACACACCATTATATGCCATACAGACACACACACCATTGTATACCATACAGACACACACCATTATATACCATACAGACACACACCATTATATACCATATAGGCACGCACACACCATTATATACCATATAGACACACACCATTATATACCATATAGACACACACACACCATTATATACCATATAGACAAACACACACACCATTATATACCATATAGACAAACACACACACCATTATATACCATTTAGACACATACACACCATTATATACCATACAGACACACACACCATTATATACCAAACAGACACACACCATTATATACCATACAGACACACACCATTATATACCATACAGACCCCCACCATTATATACCATACAGACAGACATCATTATATGCCATACAGACACAAACCATTACATACCATACAGACACACACCATTATATACCATATAGGCACGCACACACCATTATATACCATATAGACACACACCATTATATACCATATAGACACACACACACACCATTATATACCATATAGACAAACACACACACCATTATATACCATATAGACAAACACACACACCATTATATACCATTTAGACACATACACACCATTATATACCATACAGACACACACACCATTATATACCAAACAGACACACACCATTATATACCATACAGACCCCCACCATTATATACCATACAGACAGACATCATTATATGCCATACAGACACAAACCATTACATACCATACAGACACACACCATTATATACCATACAGACACACACCATTATATACACCATACAGACACACACACCATTATATACACCATACAGACCCCCACCATTATATACCATACAGACCCCCACCATTATATACCATACAGACACACACCATTATATACCATACAGACACACACCATTATATACCATACAGACACACACCATTATATGCCATACAAACACACACCATTATATACCATACAGACACACACCATTATATACCATATAGACACACACCGTTATATACCATTTAGATACATACACACCATTATATACCATACAGACCCCCACCATTATATACCATACAGACTCACACCATTATATACCATATAGACACAAACCATTATATACCATAGACACACACACACACACACCATTATATACCATTTAGACACATACACACCATTATATACCATTTAGACACATACACACCAGTATATACCATACAGACACACACACCATTATATACCATTTAGACACATACAGTGGGGAAAAAAAGTATTTAGTCAGCCACCAATTGTGCAAGTTCTCTCACTTAAAAAGATGAGAGAGGCCTGTAATTTTCATCATAGGTACACTTCAACTATGACAGACAAAATGATGAAAAAAAATCCAGAAAATCACATTGTAGGATTTTTTATGAATTTATTTGCAAATTATGGTGGAAAATAAGTATTTGGTCACATACAAACAAGCAAGATTTCTGGCTCTCACAGACCTGCAACTTCTTCTTTAAGAGGCTCCTCTGTCCTCCACTCATTACCTGTATTAATGGCACCTGTTTGAACTTGTTATCAGTATAAAAGACACATGTCCACAACCTCAAACAGTCACACTCCAAACTCCACTATGGCCAAGACCAAAGAGCTGTCAAAGGACACCAGAAACAAAATTGTAGACCTGCACCAGGTTGGGAAGACTGAATCTGCAATAGGTAAGCAGCTTGGTTTGAAGAAATCAACGGTGGGAGCAATTATTAGAAATGGAAGACATACAAGACCACTGATAATCTTCCTCGATCTGGGGCTCCACGCAAGATCTCACCCCGTGGGGTCAAAATGATCACAAGAACGGTGAGCAAAAATCCCAGAACCACACGGGGACCTAGTGAATGACCTGCAGAGAGCTGGGACCAAAGTAACAAAGCCTACCATCAGTAACACACTACGCCGCCAGGGACTCAAATCCTGCAGTGCCAGACGTGTCCCCCTGCTTAAGCCAGTACATGTTCAGGCCCGTCTAAAGTTTGCTAGAGAGCATTTGGATGATCCAGATGAGGATTGGGAGAATGTCAGATGAAACCAAAATATAACTTTTTGGTAAAAACTCAACTCAATCGTGTTTGGAGGACAAAGAATGCTGAGTTGCATCCAAAGAACACCATACCTACTGTGAAGCATGGGGGTGGAAACATCATGCTTTGGGGCTGTTTTCTGCAAAGGGACCAGGACGACTGATCCGTGTAAAGGAAAGAATGAATGGGGCCATGTATCGTGAGATTTTGAGTGAAAACCTCCTTCCATCAGCAAGGGCATTGAAGATGAAACGTGGCTGGGTCTTTCAGCATGACAATGATCCCAAACACACCGCCCGGGCAACGAAGGAGTGGCTTCAGAAGAAGCATTTCAAGGTCCTGGAGTGGCCTAGCCAGTCTCCAGATCTCAACCCCATAGAAAATCTTTGGAGGGAGTTGAAAGTCCGTGTTGCCCAGCGACAGCCCCAAAACATCACTGCTCTAGAGGAGATCTGCATGGAGGAATGGGCCAAAATACCAGCAACAGTGTGTGAAAACCTTGTGAAGACTTACAGAAAACGTTTGACCTCTGTCATTGCCAACAAAGGGTATATAACAAAGTATTGAGATAAACTTTTGTTATTGACCAAATACTTATTTTCCACCATAATTTGCTAATAAATTCATAAAAAATCCTACAATGTGATTTTCTGGATTTTTTTTCCTCGTTTTGTCTGTCATAGTTGAAGTGTACCTATGATGAAAATTACAGGCCTCTCTCATCTTTTTAAGTGAGAGAACTTGCACAATTGGTGGCTGACTAAATACTTTTTTTCCCCACTGTACCATATAGACACACACACCGTTATATACAATTTAGACACACACCATTATATACCATATAAATACACACAGACACACCATTATATCCAATATAGACAAACACACACACAGCATTATATGCCATATAGACACACACACACCATTATATACCACATAGACATACACACCATTATATACCATATAGACACGCGCACACCATTCTAGACCATACAGACACACACATACACCATTATATATCATATAGACGCACACACCATTATATATCATATAGACACACACCATTATATACTCATACACTACTGGTATATGCGCATGTCTCTCAGGCACACACACAGGCACACACACACACACACACACAGGTAATTCTTGTGAGGACCAACAATTGATTCACATTCAAAATCATATTTTGCCTAACCCCTAACCCTAACCTAATATAGGAGAAACCAGCCACACCATCTTGACATGCCTCAAACAACACCTCTACACAACTGAAACAAACACACTACAAACATACTTGTCTATTTATGGAAAAATCACATTGATTAACTCTTTGGTCGTTTCACATTTTACTTACTTACTAATGGCACTGCCTACTCCAGATGACTCGTTTTTTAAATCATATGAACAAAAAATATTTAATTTTATTTGGAATGCTAAGCCAGACAAAATTAAATGTGCCTATTTATATAGTGAACATGAGTTTGGGGGGCCAAAATTATTAAATATTAAAGCTTTAAACCTCTCACTAAAAACTTCACTCATACATAAATTATACTTAATCCCAAAATGGTTCTCCGGTAGATTATTAAGAAAGGCTCATCCTTTGTTCAAAAATTGCCTTTTTGCCTTTATACAGATCACAACTTCTATTTCCCACTAATTGAAAATGAAATTTTGTTTAAATTATCGCCCTTTCTTAAACAAGCCATACAAAGCTGGTTTCAATTTCAGTTTTATCCTCCAGAAAAAAAATAAAAAAAAATATTACAACAAATATTATGGTTAAACTCAAATATACTGATTAATAAAAAAACATTATTTTGGGAAAAATAATTTTTAAAAATTATTATATTTATTAATGATATTATGAATAAAAACAGAGGAGTTATGTCACATGTGCAGCTATCGAAAATATATGGGAATATCTGCTCAATCCAAATTTACAACCAACTGATTGCAGCACTACCAAACAAAAATGGTGGAGGGAAGTGGAAAAGGGAGAAGGTACAGTATATTAAAGATACAAATTGGCTGAAAGGAACTGGCATAAATAGAAAAATATACCAGTTTCATTTGAGGACAAAAATGTTGACAGTTACAGGTTGCAAAATAAATGGGAAGAAATGTTCACTGTACCAATTTTATGGCATATGGTTTATGAACTGGTACAAAAAACTACACTTGATTCAACACTTAGAGTTTTTCAATTTAAATGATTATATACAATTCTTGCCACCAACAGAATGCTATATATATGGGGCATACAGCAATCTCAGCTCTGTAGATTTTGCTGCGAAGAGAGAATCAACAGACAATTTATTCTGGTATTGCCCCTACGTAGCTTGTTTCTGGTCACAGGTTCAGGAATGATAATAAAATCACAACATGCAATTAAAATTAACCTTACAAATAACATTGTTGGGCGATCTGGAAAGCCCTAGTTAGTCAATTAATAATATAATAATACTGGTAGGAAAGGTTTTCATCTTTAGCTTACAATCTGTGGATACTATACGAAACAAGCTACATAAATATGTGTATGCAACCAATAAAATTTCATTTGATTTCATTTCATTGATTCCTCAGGCGAATACCCGCCCAATGTTTTCCAATATTCTCCAGACTGACTTGCTATATACAGACAGAACAGAAAGTTGCAATAGGCCCAACGTTTGGCACCAGCACAAACATAAACCATCTTAAAACTATGCTTAAACCTAACCCCTAAGGCAAAAAATAGCCTTTTTTACAAGTGAGGACCGGAAAAATAATCTCAGTTCTCAGAATTTTTTGTTGGTTTAGTATTCTTGTGAGGACTTTTGATACTCACAAGTATAGTACAACGTGTACACACATGCACACATTTAAATGTGGAAGACACATTTCAGTTGAATGCATTCAGTTGTACAACTGACTAGGTATCCCCCTTGCCCCTCTGCAACACATAACTATACACACAACATACACTATAACAGACAGTATAACATACTTTGAACACGTTTAAATACCTCTACACAACTGCAGCCCATCCTATCACACCTGTTACATATTCATTGGCTAAGGTCAGGGCCTCAGGGAAACATCAACAGGAAAGAATCTCTAGTGTACAGCTATACCACAGTAAGGACCTGTGTGTGTGTGTGTGTGTGTGTGTGTGTGTGTGTGTTTCCTCTAAAGCAGTGACCTACATTTTGCAAATTAAAAACAACAACTGAGCCTAAACTACCGGCAGCGCCTCAAAAACTAACAAAAACCATTGAGTGGAATGACTGGACTCCCAATGTACAGCCTTTGTTCAAGGCTTTAATTAAACTATATACAATTACATATTGAGAGCCATATTCCTCCATGTCCACTGCAATACCAATAAGAGATCAGCCACACTAAAACCAAGATGACCACAGCTGGTCTGGGTTTGTCCTGCTACTCAAAATTTGCTGCTGCTGAGGGAAGTTGCCTAGATGCTGATCTTGGGTCTAGCAGTTTAGCATTTTCCCCACTAATGGTTAAGGTTAATTGGGGGATCCAAGATCTGTTCCAAGGGGAAACTTTACCCCGAAGCACCACATTGGAGAACCGCAAACTGGGTTGGAGTGTAGTGCAATTGGCCAGTCCCAAATATGTTAATTTAGTCTTTCTCTAGATCTCTGTAGGCTCTGGTTTAGTGCACACATTTACAACAGGAAAAGCAAACACATGAGGGTTGTGTTCATTAGGTACCAAACTGAAGATATTGCACAGAAACAGAGAGGAACTACCTGGACTAATTTTTATTAACTGTTGCAAAACATTTTAAAACTGTTGTATGCCCTAAACAAAAAATCAAATCAAACGTTATTTGCACCATGCGCTGAATACAACAAGTGTAGACTTGAAATGCTTACTTACAAGCCCTTAACCAACAGTGCAGTTCAAGAAGAAGAAAATATTTACCAAGCAGGCTAAAATAAACAGTAATAATACAAAGTAACACAATAAGAATAAGAATAACAATAACGAGGCTATATACAGGGGGCACCGGTACCGAGTTAGTGTGCAGGGGTACAGGCTAGTTGAGGTAATCTGTACATGTAGGTGGAGGCGAAGCATAGGTAACAAACAAACAGCGAGTAGCAGCAGTGTACAAAAGGAAGAGGGGTGGGTGGGGTCAATGTAAATTGTCTGGTGGTGATTATTATGAATTGTTCAGCAGTCTAATAGCTTGGGGGTAGAAGCTGTAGAACCTTTTGAGGATCTGGGGACCCATGCTAAATCTTTTCAGTCTCCTGAGGGGGAAAAGGTTTTGTCGTGCCCTCTTCACGACTGTCTTGGTATGTTTGGACCATGATACTGGGTTGGAGTGTAGTGCAATTGGCCAGTCCCAAATGGTGCAAATGGTGCAGTTGGTGATGTGGACACCAAGGAACTTGAAACTCTCGACCCTCTCCACTACAGCCCCATCGATGTTAATGGGGGCCTGTTCGGCCCGCCTTTTCTGTAGTCCACGATCAGCTCCTTTGACTTGCTCACATTAAGGGAGAGGTTGTTGTCCTGGCACCACACTGACAGTTCTCTGACCTCCTTCCTATAGGCCGTCTCATCGCTGTCGGTGATCAGGCCTACCACTGTTGTGTCGTCAGAAAATGTAATGATGGTGTTGGAGTCATGTTTGGCCACGCAGTCGTGGGTGAACAGGGAATACAGGAGAGGACTAAGTACACACCCCTGAGGGGCCCCAGTCTTAAGGATCAGCGTGGCAGACGTGTTGTTGCCTACTCTTACCACCTGGGGGGCCCGTAAGGAAGTCCAGGATCCAGTTGCAGAGGGAGGTGTTTAGTCCCAGAGTCCTTAGCTTAGTGATGACATTCGTGGGCACTATGGTGTTGAACGCTGAGCTGTAGTCAATGAACAGCATTCTCACATAGGTGTTCCTATTGTCCAGGTGAGAAAAGGCAGTGTGGAGTACGATTGAGATTGCGTCATCTGTGGATCTGTTGGGGCGATATGCGAAGTGGAGTGGATCTAGGGTGTCCGGGAGGATGCTGTTGATGTGAGCCATGACCAGCCTTTCAAAACACTTCATGGCTACTGACGTGAGTGCCACGGGGCGGTAATCATTTAGGCAGGTTACCTTCGCTTCCTTGGGCACAGGGACTAAGGTGGTCTGCTTGAAACACGTAGGTATTACAGACTCGGTCAGGGAGAGGTTTAAAATGTCAGTGAAGACACTTGACAGTTGGTCCACGCATGCTTTGAGTACACGTCCTGGTAATCCGTCTGGCCCAGCGGATTTGTTAATGTTGACCTGTTTAAAGGTTTTGTTCACATCGGCAACTGAGAGCGTTATCACACAGTCATCCAGAACAGCTGGTGCTCTCGTGCATGCTTCAGTGTTGCTTGCCCCGAAGCCAGCATGAAAGGCATTTAGCTTGTCTGGTAGGCTTCTGTTTTTTTTCGCGTCTGGTTTTCCCTTTGTAGTCCGTAATAGTTTTCAAGCCCTGCCACATCCGACAAGCGTCAGAGCCGGTGTAGTATGATTCAATCTTAATCCTGTATTGACGCTTTGCTTGTATGATGGTTTGTCTGAGGGAATAGCGGGATTTCTTATAAGCGTCCGGATTAGTCTCCCGCTCCTTGAAAGCGGCAGCTCTAGCCTTTAGCTCAATGCGGATGTTGCCTGTAATCCATGGCTTCTGGTTGGTATATGTATGTACAGTCACTGTGGGGACGACGTCATCGATGCACTAATTGATGAAGCCAATGACTAAGGTGGTGTATTCCTCAATGCCATTGGATGAATCCCGGAACATATTCCAGTCTGTGCTAGCAAAACAGTCCTGTAGTATAGCATCCGCGTCATCTGACCACTTCCATATTGAGCGAGTCACTGGTACTTCCTGCTTTAGTTTTTGCTTGTAAGCAGGAATCAGGAGAATAGAATTATGGTCAGATTTGCCAAATGGAGGGCGGGGGACAGCTTTGTGTGTGGAGTAAAGGTGGTCTAGGATTTATTTTCCTCTGGTTGCACATGTGACATGCTGGTAAAAATTTGGTCAAACTGATTTAAGTTTGCCTGCATTAAAGTCCCCGACCACTAGGAGCGCCGCTTCTGGGTGAGCATTTTCTTCTTTGCTTATGGCTTTATAGAGTTGGTTGAGAGCGGTCTTAGTGCCAGCTTCGGTTTGTGGTGGTAAATAGACGGCTACGAATAATATAGATGAGAACTCTCTTGGTAGATAGTGTGGTCTGCAGCTTATCATAAGGTACTCTACCTCAGGCGAGCAATACCTCAAGACTTCTTTAATATTAGACATCACGCACCAGCTGTTATTGACAAAAAGACACACACACCCCCACCCCTCGTCCTACCTGAGGTAGCATCTCTGTTCTGCCGGTGCATGGAAAATCCTGTTAGCTCTATGTTGTCCGTATCTTCATTCAGCCACATCTCGGTGAAACATAAGATGTTACAGTTTTTAATGTCCCGTTGGTAGGATAATCTTAATAGTAGGTCATCAATTTTATTTTCCAATGATTGCAAGTTAGCAAGAAGGATGGAAGGAATTGGGAGTTTACTCGTCTTTTCTTCACGCAAAAGGCGGGGATCTGGGCCTGTTCCAGTGAAAGCAGGATATCCTTCTTGTTGGACTCGTTAAAGAAAAAAGTTTATTCCAGTCTGCAGTGAGTAATTGCTTTTCTGATGTCCAGAAGTTATTTTTGGTCATAAGAGACGGTAGCAGCAACATTATGTACACGTTAAGTTAAAAAAATAAGTTACACAAATCGCAAAAGAAATAACAAAATAGCACAATTGGTTGACCCAGGAGTGAACTGTATGAAGTCTTGGAGATGTGTTTATTGGTCATAGCTTTTAAGCTGCCCTATGCAGTAATGCTCCGCCATTTCCTGGTTGTTAAAATTCTCAAGTGGGTATAGTGTAGAGAATCCTTGTACCATCTAAACCACTGTGAAATATATATTTCCATTACCAAAAATATTGTATTTTCACCTGTTTGAAGCTGGTGTACAAAACCGAAAGTAAAAGACGCAAAAATGAAACTTAAAAAATGGGAAGCATAGAAATAGCACACATAGAACAGATTTACCGCTTCTTAGACTTCTTAGACTAAAAAGCATTTTCAATTGAAATTATCCAATGTTTTCTTTATAGTCTAGGTCTAGGCCTCATCTTTGTCCAGGAATCCGCCCAAAAGTGATACAGACAACCAACAAATTGAATCAGTTCTTCAAGGGCTGTGGATTGGACATGGATTTCCACTAGGAGTGATAAGTGCTTGATAATAATGCACCTCATTTACAGACTCACTTACATGAAGAGGAGTAACAGAGACGAGCAAATCAATATCCACTGCCTCTGTGAGGATGCGACCATCTGGAAGAGCTACTGTGTAACAGTGAATACAAAGCAACTACAGAGTAAAAGGAAGGTGAGTACACAGTACACACTTAAACCCAGTAAAAGTATGGATTTCATGGATTTCCATGGGGATTGAAACAGCACTTGTTTATTTTCAGTTCTACACACTCATCTGGCATAATCGTTGGAGATTCATTTCTCAGGTTAGATCTGTCTTTATAAAACATTGTATTCAAAATGAATCACATGTGAAAGATTTGAAAGCAAAACAACCGTGACTAACATAAATCATCATGTTTCCTGTTTCTCACCCTTGTTTTACTGTTGCCTTGATTGTTGAGAATTTATCTAATTATTAATATATTCTCTTCCTACCTTCCTTAAAGTGGTAGTTCAGTATTTTACAACTTAATGTTTTATGTTTTTTTGTAGCCCTTTCCTGCAGTTAATGACCAAATCGCCCTCTTGTGGCCTCATGGGTGGAATGTTATTAATATTTTTCATAATTTCATAATTCATAAACATACATTTTTTTTAGGTAGAAAATCCAGTGTTTTCATATGAAACAGTTCTGTTTAATTTTTCAGTAGTCTGTGATGTATATAAAGTGTAATATTGGGATGCAAACTCAAAATGTTATATATTTCAACTTTTTAAGCCCATAACCATGTGTGTGAGGTGTATTTTTTTGTTTCAAAGACTACCAAGAAACACTGTGTGACCCTGATTTAGCCCACTGCAGTATTACATTACCAAAATCAATAGCTGAAGTTTGTTGACTAAGTGCATGGCCACTGATGAGACCAAACTGGATTGGAAACATCAGTGCAGTGTAATAAGACATCCTACAGTAGTTTAGATCAGATTACCAGGTAGAAAGGAAAGAAAGATGCAACACTGAACAATTGGAACAATGTCAAGGACAGGAACATGATAGCAACACACACACACACACACACACACACACACACACACACACACACACACACACACACACACACACACACACACACACACACACACACACACACACACACACACACACACACACACACACACACACACACACACACACACACACACACACACACACACACACACACACACACACACACACCCTGTCATCATGCCAACCTGAGCTTACAATCTTTTATGTAAAAACACAAAGTGGGGCACTTAAACCCAACACTCTCTAATTAATATGTGTTTCACACACTCTGGACAATGGAGCCTTGTCAAGGTAGGGTGTATTTGCATGCATGCATGTGTGTCTCCTGTTTGTGCATGCGGCTTGGGTGTGTGTACGTGTTTATTTGGGCACCAGTGGGGCGCGCTCCATGCCAGCTCATTACCTCTCTCAGACATTAAACCTGGGGTCCTTGCACCCTCAGCATGGCTGCCCAGATATACTGCCTGATGAAACGTGTGATAAATCCTTCTGGGCCTGGCAAAGCCACAAAGCTGTGGCTAACGCTAATATACTCTGGCATTTTGGTGTTGGCTCCCTGTCACCGCTCTATCAATGAGGGCTTTATGCAAGTAATACACACACACACACACACACACACACACTGTGCTATCCTGTCTTGAGTGAAGCAATGATGACGCTGAACTCAAGTCTGTGTGGCTAGAGAAGAAGGAACAATGCAACTGATTATACCAGAGAAAGACTGCGTCCCAAATGGCAGCCTATCCCCAAATGGGCTCATAGGGCTCTGGTCAACAGTAATGCACTATAAAGGGAATGGGGTGCCATTTTGGAGGCAATCAAAGACTGAAGTGCCTGGGAACAGAACCTTACAGTACTGCCTATAATGGCTACTGTCAAAAACTATGTAATTACACTTTCACTTAGGAAAGAAATCCACAATAATGATGATAATAGTGGTCCATTAACATGGAATTATCTATTTATGAAACTCTAAAACTGCTCTCATATTTTAATCTTAACTATGGATACAGAGAGATACAAAGAGTTGTGCCCATGGATAAATTATACCTCAAACTGTGAAGTTATCCAGTACAAAAACACTTAAACAGAGGCTGAGACTTTCATCCAATCAAGATGGAGTCTGAAGAAATGATGCCTTCCATTGTTAAATTTCAGTTTTGGTTCCACTGAGGAGGGTGAAGTTGCCCCTAGACGCTAATCTTGGGTCAGTTTGGCATTTTCCCCACTAATGGTTAAGGTTAGGGTAGGGGATCCTATATCTCTACCTAGGAAAAACTTGCCCATTCACTGCTTTTGCTCAGGATAGACAAGTGCTCCCTTAGACAGACAGACGTACTTGTGTCCCAGCTCATGGGCTATGGTGAAGGCCAGGTTGAGTCCGTTGTCCTCGGCCAGAACACACTTCCTCTTGGAGCTGCAAGCCCCTCCCAGATAGGCAATACCTAACGGAGGAGAGAGAGTGAATAGAGTGAGACTGGGTGAGAGTAGGGTGAGACTAGGACCAATGTTCCCTCCCCAGGACTGGCGCGCAGAATAAATATCAGCCAGCGCAGAGAATCACGAGATTGAACTTAACTCAACTTTCCATTTTTCCCGTTAGTTAACACTATCAACGTTTCCCTTTACTGTAGGAATTGTGATCGATTGAAAGCAATATTAGCCACTTTCAATGCAACATACCGAAACAAAACAAACTATGCAAGACCTAGTATGCAAAACTAACTATGCAAAATATTTTGTTGTAGGCAGAATGCATTGGAGTAGGATTCTATTGCACTGACAGGCACGACTCAAGACTGTACTCTACACAGACCAGTACGCCATTACCAATCAGAGCTGCAGTAGGACCTATATGCAAATAGACAATTGCCATATATGGATCTGTGCAACTCACTTTGAACTGGACTGTTTGTACAGCATGAGCGGTGGTGAGTAGATTAGTTTGCTTTGAGATCAAAGCGAGAGCTACATGTAGCAACGTGTGCACATTTGTACATTGTGTTCATATCTTTCGCTAGTTAGTGAGTTATTACACCAGTTATAGATCATTTGTAGTCAGCAATAGGGGAAGTGATTACTTCTTACAAGAGCACAAAATGTGTGCATTTCTAGACATCTTTGAAAAGCCAGTCAGTTGAAGGGCTTTTTTTGTCTTAAAGGGGCAGTGCTGTACTTTGAGACGGGCTTGAAAAAGCTAAGTAGCCAATTGGCAGAGGGTAGCATAATTTGTCTGATTCTCTGTAATAATGTTATGGGAATAATGATGAATTTAATGTTTTATTTTGTAAAGTGGTTTCTTGCATCAAACAACACAACAACATTTTCAGTCACCACCTTGTCTGAAGGACAAGTGGATAAGCAAGTTAATGTCAAGCCTCTGACGTGACTGGATCTGAGTTAATACAGTAATCACTGCTCTGACGTGACTGGATCTGAGTTAATACAGTAATCACTGCTCTGACACGACTGGATCTGAGTTAATACAGTAATCACTGCTCTGACACGACTGGATCTGAGTTAATACAGTAATCACTGCTCTGACACGACTGGATCTGAGTTAATACAGTAATCACTGGTCTGACACGACTGCATCTGGATCAATACAGTAAATAGACCAGAATGCATTCTCACTCTCTCTCTCTCTCTCTCATATATATACCTGGGACAATTGTAAAACTGACCCAATTTATCGCAGTATCCATTCTTGACTGAATAGTCATTTAGGAGTATGTGTGTTAGCAGCCCTGGGATAGTATAATTTAGCAGCATGTGCTGGAGTGTTAGCAGCCCTGGGATAGTATCATTTAGGAGTATGTGCTGGAGTGTTAGCAGCCCTGGGATAGTACAATTTAGGAGTATCTGCTGGAGTGTTAGCAGCCCTGGGATAGCAGCCCTGGGCCACTTTAAACAATTTTGTGCCACTTTAAACAATTTTGTATATAATGTTTACGTATCCGACATACTCATATCAAATGTATACACTGTACTCTAAACCATCTACTGTATCTTGCCTATGCCGTTCGGCCATCGACCCAAATCTCTAGCCACTTTAATAATTATAACTGGATGAAATAATGTATCACTAGCCACTTTAAACAATGCCATTTATATAATGTTTACATATCCTACATTACTAATCTCATATATATATGTGTATATACTGTACTCCATACCATCTACTGCATCTTGCCTATGCCGGTCAGCCATTGCTCATCCATATATTTATATGTACATACTCGTATTCATTCCTTTACTCTTGTGTGTATAAGGTAGTTGTTGTGAATTTGTTAGATTACTTGTTAGATACTACTGCATGGTCGGAACTAGAAGCACAAGCATTTCGCTACACTAGCATTAACATCTGCTAACCATGTGTATGTGACAAATAAAATTTGATTTGATTTGATTTGATCATTTAGGAGTATGTGCTGGAGTGTTAGCAGCCCTGGGATAGTAAAATGTAGGAGTATCTGCTGGAGTGTTAGCAGCCCTGGGATAGTATCATTTAGGAGTATGTGCTGGAGTGTTAGCAGCCCTGGGATAGTATCATTTAGGAGTATGTGCTGGAGTGTTAGCAGCCCTGGGATAGTATCATTTAAGAGTATGAGCTGGAGTGTTAGCAGCCCTGGGATACTAAAATGTAGGAGTATGTGCTGGAGTGTTAGCAGCCCTGGGATAGTATAATTTAGGAGTATGTGCTGGAGTGTTAGCAGCCCTGGGATAGAAAAAGGTAGGAGTATCTGCTGGAGTGTTAGCAGCCCTGGGATAGTATCATTTAGGAGTATGTGCTGGAGTGTTAGCAGCCCTGGGATAGTATAATTTAGGAGTATCTGCTGGAGTGTTAGCAGCCTTGGGATAGTATCATTTAGGAGTATGTGCTGGAGTGTTAGCAGCCCTGGGATAGTATAATTTAGGAGTATGTGCTGGAGTGTTAGCAGCCCTGGGATAGTATCATTTAGGAGTATGTGCTGGAGTGTTAGCAGCCCTGGGATAGTATCATTTAGGAGTATGTGCTGGAGTTTTAGCAGCCCTGGGATAGTATCATTTAGGAGTATGTGCTGGAGTGTTAGCAGCCCTGGGATAGTATAATTTAGGAGTATGTGCTGGAGTGTTAGTAGCCCTGGGATAGTATAATTTAGGAGTATGTGCTGGAGTGTTAGCAGGCCTGGGATAGTATCATTTGGGAGTATCTGCTGGAGTGTTAGCAGCCCTGGGATAGTATAATTTAGGAGTATGTTCTGGAGTGTTAGCAGCCCTGGGATAGTATCATTTAGGAGTATGTGCTGGAGTGTTAGCAGCCCTGGGATAGTATCATTTAGGAGTATCTGCTGGAGTGTTAGCAGCCCTGGGATAGTATCATTTAGGAGTATGTGCTGGAGTGTTAGCAGCCCTGGGATAGTATAATTTAGGAGTATGTGCTGGAGTGTTAGCAGCCCTGGGATAGTATAATTTAGGAGTATGTGCTGGAGTGTTAGCAGGCCCTGGGATAGTATCATTTGGGAGTATCTGCTGGAGTGTTAGCAGCCCTGGGATAGTATAATTTAGGAGTATGTGCTGGAGTGTTAGCAGCCCTGGGATAGTATCATTTAGGAGTATGTGCTGGAGTGTTAGCAGCCCTGGGATAGTATCATTTAGGAGTATCTGCTGGAGTGTTAGCAGCCCTGGGATAGTATCATTTAGGAGTATGTGCTGGAGTGTTAGCAGCCCTGGGATAGTATCATTTAGGAGTATGTGCTGGAGTGTTAGCAGCCCTGGGATAGTATCATTTAGGAGTATGTGCTGGAGTGTTAGCAGCCCTGGGATAGTAAAAGGTAGGAGTATCTGCTGGAGTGTTAGCAGCCCTGGGATAGTATCATTTAGGAGTATGTGCTGGAGTGTTAGCAGCCCTGGGATAGTATAATTTAGGAGTATCTGCTGGAGTGTTAGCAGCCTTGGGATAGTATCATTTAGGAGTATGTGCTGGAGTGTTAGCAGCCCTGGGATAGTATAATTTAGGAGTATGTGCTGGAGTGTTAGCAGCCCTGGGATAGTATCATTTAGGAGTATGTGCTGGAGTGTTAGCAGCCCTGGGATAGTATCATTTAGGAGTATGTGCTGGAGTGTTAGCAGCCCTGGGATAGTATCATTTAGGAGTATGTGCTGGAGTGTTAGCAGCCCTGGGATAGTATAATTTAGGAGTATGTGCTGGAGTGTTAGCAGCCCTGGGATAGTATCATTTAGGAGTATGTGCTGGAGTGTTAGCAGGCCTGGGATAGTATCATTTGGGAGTATCTGCTGGAGTGTTAGCAGCCCTGGGATAGTATAATTTAGGAGTATGTGCTGGAGTGTTAGCAGCCCTGGGATAGTATCATTTAGGAGTATCTGCTGGAGTGTTAGCAGCCCTGGGATAGTATCATTTAGGAGTATCTGCTGGAGTGTTAGCAGCCCTGGGATAGTATCATTTAGGAGTATGTGCTGGAGTGTTAGCAGCCCTGGGATAGTAATAATTTAGGAGTATCTGCTGGAGTGTTAGCAGCCCTGGGATAGTATCATTTAGGAGTATGTGCTGGAGTGTTAGCAGCCCTGGGATAGTATAATTTAGGAGTATGTGCTGGAGTGTTAGCAGCCCTGGGATAGTATAATTTAGGAGTATGTGCTGGAGTGTTAGCAGCCCTGGGATAGTATAATTTAGGAGTATGTGCTGGAGTGTTAGCAGCCCTGGGATAGTATCATTTAGGAGTATCTGCTGGAGTGTTAGCAGCCCTGGGATAGTATAATTTAGGAGTATGTGCTGGAGTGTTAGCAGCCTTGGGATAGTATCATTTAGGAGTATGTGCTGGAGTGTTAGCAGCCCTGGGATAGTATCATTTAGGAGTATGTGCTGGAGTGTTAGCAGCCCTGGGATAGTATCATTTAGGAGTATGTGCTGGAGTGTTAGCAGGCCTGGGATAGTATAATTTAGGAGTATGTGCTGGAGTGTTAGCAGCCCTGGGATAGTATAATTTAGGAGTATGTGCTGGAGTGTTAGCAGCCCTGGGATAGTAAAATATAGGAGTATCTGCTGGAGTGTTAGCAGCCCTGGGATAGTATAATTTAGGAGTATGTGCTGGAGTGTTAGCAGCCTTGGGATAGTAAAATGTAGGAGTATCTGCTGGAGTGTTAGCAGCCCTGGGATAGTATCATTTAGGAGTATGTGCTGGAGTGTTAGCAGCCCTGGGATAGTATCATTTAGGAGTATGTTCTGGAGTGTTAGCAGCCCTGGGATAGTATCATTTAGGAGTATGTGCTGGAGTGTTAGCAGCCCTGGGATAGTAAAATGTAGGAGTATCTGCTGGAGTGTTAGCAGCCCTGGGATAGTATAATTTAGGAGTATGTGCTGGAGTGTTAGCAGCCTGGGATAGTAAAATGTAGGAGTATCTGCTGGAGTGTTAGCAGCCCTGGGATAGTATCATTTAGGAGTATCTGCTGGAGTGTTAGCAGCCCTGGGATAGTATCATTTAGGAGTATGTTCTGGAGTGTTAGCAGCCCTGGGATAGTATCATTTAGGAGTATGTGCTGGAGTGTTAGCAGCCCTGGGATAGTATAATTTAGGAGTATGTGCTGGAGTGTTAGCAGCCCTGGGATAGTAAAATGTAGGAGTATCTGCTGGAGTGTTAGCAGCCCTGGGATAGTATAATTTAGGAGTATGTGCTGGAGTGTTAGCAGCCCTGGGATAGTAAAATGTAGGAGTATCTGCTGGAGTGTTAGCAGCCCTGGGATAGTATCATTTAGGAGTATCTGCTGGAGTGTTAGCAGCCCTGGGATAGTATAATTTAGGAGTATCTGCTGGAGTGTTAGCAGCCCTGGGATAGTATCATTTAGGAGTATGTGCTGGAGTGTTAGCAGCCCTGGGATAGTATCATTTAGGAGTATGTGCTGGAGTGTTAGCAGCCCTGGGATAGTATCATTTAAGAGTATGAGCTGGAGTGTTAGCAGCCCTGGGATACTAAAATGTAGGAGTATGTGCTGGAGTGTTAGCAGCCCTGGGATAGTATAATTTAGGAGTATGTGCTGGAGTGTTAGCAGCCCTGGGATAGAAAAAGGTAGGAGTATCTGCTGGAGTGTTAGCAGCCCTGAGATAGTATCATTTAGGAGTATGTGCTGGAGTGTTAGCAGCCCTGGGATAGTATAATTTAGGAGTATCTGCTGGAGTGTTAGCAGCCTTGGGATAGTATCATTTAGGAGTATGTGCTGGAGTGTTAGCAGCCCTGGGATAGTATAATTTAGGAGTATGTGCTGGAGTGTTAGCAGCCCTGGGATAGTATCATTTAGGAGTATGTGCTGGAGTGTTAGTAGCCTTGGGATAGTATCATTTAGGAGTATGTGCTGGAGTTTTAGCAGCCCTGGGATAGTATCATTTAGGAGTATGTGCTGGAGTGTTAGCAGGCCTGGGATAGTATAATTTAGGAGTATGTGCTGGAGTGTTAGCAGACCTGGGATAGTATAATTTAGGAGTATGTTCTGGAGTGTTAGCAGCCCTGGGATAGTAAAATATAGGAGTATCTGCTGGAGTGTTAGCAGCCCTGGGATAGTATAATTTAGGAGTATGTGCTAGAGTGTTAGCAGCCTTGGGATAGTAAAATGTAGGAGTATCTGCTGGAGTGTTAGCAGCCCTGGGATAGTATCATTTAGGAGTATGTGCTGGAGTGTTAGCAGCCCTGGGATAGTATCATTTAGGAGTATGTTCTGGAGTGTTAGCAGCCCTGGGATAGTATCATTTAGGAGTATGTGCTGGAGTGTTAGCAGCCCTGGGATAGTAAAATGTAGGAGTATCTGCTGGAGTGTTAGCAGCCCTGGGATAGTATAATTTAGGAGTATGTGCTGGAGTGTTAGCAGCCCTGGGATAGTAAAATGTAGGAGTATCTGCTGGAGTGTTAGCAGCCCTGGGATAGTATCATTTAGGAGTATCTGCTGGAGTGTTAGCAGCCCTGGGATAGTATCATTTAGGAGTATGTTCTGGAGTGTTAGCAGCCCTGGGATAGTATCATTTAGGAGTATGTGCTGGAGTGTTAGCAGCCCTGGGATAGTATAATTTAGGAGTATGTTCTGGAGTGTTAGCAGCCCTGGGATAGTAAAATTTAGGAGTAGATGCTGGAGTGTAAGCAGCCCTGGGATAGTATAATTTAGGAGTATGTGCTGGAGTGTTAGTAGCCCTGGGATAGTATAATTTAGGAGTATGTGCTGGAGTGTTAGCAGCCCTGGGATAGTATCATTTAGGAGTATGTGCTGGAGTGTTAGCAGCCCTGGGATAGAAAAAGGTAGGAGTATCTGCTGGAGTGTTAGCAGCCCTGGGATAGTATCATTTAGGAGTATGTGCTGGAGTGTTAGCAGCCCTGGGATAGTATAATTTAGGAGTATCTGCTGGAGTGTTAGCAGCCTTGGGATAGTATCATTTAGGAGTATGTGCTGGAGTGTTAGCAGCCCTGGGATAGTATAATTTAGGAGTATGTGCTGGAGTGTTAGCAGCCCTGGGATAGTATCATTTAGGAGTATGTGCTGGAGTGTTAGTAGCCCTGGGATAGTATCATTTAGGAGTATGTGCTGGAGTTTTAGCAGCCCTGGGATAGTATCATTTAGGAGTATGTGCTGGAGTGTTAGCAGCCCTGGGATAGTATAATTTAGGAGTATGTGCTGGAGTGTTAGTAGCCCTGGGATAGTATAATTTAGGAGTATGTGCTGGAGTGTTAGCAGGCCTGGGATAGTATCATTTGGGAGTATATGCTGGAGTGTTAGCAGCCCTGGGATAGTATCATTTAGGAGTATGTTCTGGAGTGTTAGCAGCCCTGGGATAGTATCATTTAGGAGTATGTGCTGGAGTGTTAGCAGCCCTGGGATAGTAAAATTTAGGAGTATCTGCTGGAGTGTTAGCAGCCCTGGGATAGTATAATTTAGGAGTATGTTCTGGAGTGTTAGCAGCCCTGGGATAGTAAAATGTAGGAGTATCTGCTGGAGTGTTAGCAGGCCTGGGATAGTATCATTTGGGAGTATCTGCTGGAGTGTTAGCAGCCCTGGGATAGTATCATTTAGGAGTATGTTCTGGAGTGTTAGCAGCCCTGGGATAGTATCATTTAGGAGTATGTGCTGGAGTGTTAGCAGCCCTGGGATAGTAAAATTTAGGAGTATCTGCTGGAGTGTTAGCAGACCTGGGATAGTATAATTTAGGAGTATGTGCTGGAGTGTTAGCAGCCCTGGGATAGTAAAATGTAGGAGTATCTGCTGGAGTGTTAGCAGCCCTGGGATAGTATCATTTAGGAGTATCTGCTGGAGTGTTAGCAGCCCTGGGATAGTATCATTTAGGAGTATGTTCTGGAGTGTTAGCAGCCCTGGGATAGTATCATTTAGGAGTATGTGCTGGAGTGTTAGCAGCCCTGGGATAGTAAAATTTAGGAGTATCTGCTGGAGTGTTAGCAGCCCTGGGATAGTATAATTTAGGAGTATGTGCTGGAGTGTTAGCAGCCCTGGGATAGTAAAATGTAGGAGTATCTGCTGGAGTGTTAGCAGCCCTGGGATAGTATAATGTAGGAGTATGTGCTGGAGTGTTAGCAGCCCTGGGATAGTATCATTTAGGAGTATCTGCTGGAGTGTTAGCAGCCCTGGGATAGTATCATTTAGGAGTATCTGCTGGAGTTTTAGCAGCCTTGGGATTGTATCATTTAGGAGTATGTGCTGGAGTGTTAGCAGCCCTGGGATAGTAAAATGTAGGAGTATCTGCTGGAGTGTTAGCAGCCTTGGGATAGTAAAATGTAGGAGTATCTGCTGGAGTGTTAGCAGCCCTGGGATACTATCATTTAGGAGTATGTTCTGGAGTGTTAGCAGCCCTGGGATAGAATCATTTAGGAGTATGTGCTGGAGTGTTAGCAGCCATGGGATAGTATCATTTAGGAGTATGTGCTGGAGTGTTAGCAGCCCTGGGATAGTATCATTTAGGAGTATCTGCTGGAGTGTTAGCAGCCCTGGGATAGTATCATTTAGGAGTATGTGCTGGAGTGTTAGCAGCCCTGGGATAGTATAATGTAGGAGTATCTGCTGGAGTGTTAGCAGCCTTGGGATAGTAAAATTTAGGAGTATCTGCTGGAGTGTTAGCAGCCCTGGGATAGTATAATTTAGGAGTATGTGCTGGAGTGTTAGCAGCCCTGGGATAGTATAATTTAGGAGTATGTGCTGGAGTGTTAGCAGCCCTGGGATAGTATCATTTAGGAGTATGTGCTGGAGTGTTAGCAGCCCTGGGATAGTAAAATGTAGGAGTATCTGCTGGAGTGTTAGCAGCCTTGGGATAGTATCATTTAGGAGTATGTGCTGGAGTGTTAGCAGCCCTGGGATAGTATCATTTAGGAGTATGTGCTGGAGTGTTAGCAGCCCTGGGATAGTATAATTTAGGAGTATGTTCTGGAGTGTTAGCAGCCCTGGGATAGTAAAATGTAGGAGTATCTGCTGGAGTGTTAGCAGGCCTGGGATAGTATCATTTGGGAGTATCTGCTGGAGTGTTAGCAGCCCTGGGATAGTATCATTTAGGAGTATGTTCTGGAGTGTTAGCAGCCCTGGGATAGTATCATTTAGGAGTATGTGCTGGAGTGTTAGCAGCCCTGGGATAGTAAAATTTAGGAGTATCTGCTGGAGTGTTAGCAGCCCTGGGATAGTATAATTTAGGAGTATGTGCTGGAGTGTTAGCAGCCCTGGGATAGTAAAATGTAGGAGTATCTGCTGGAGTGTTAGCAGCCCTGGGATAGTATCATTTAGGAGTATCTGCTGGAGTGTTAGCAGCCCTGGGATAGTATCATTTAGGAGTATGTGCTGGAGTGTTAGCAGCCTTGGGATAGTATAATTTAGGAGTATGTTCTGGAGTGTTAGCAGCCCTGGGATAGTAAAATTTAGGAGTATCTGCTGGAGTGTTAGCAGCCCTGGGATAGTATCATTTAGGAGTATGTGCTGGAGTGTTAGCAGCCCTTGGATAGTAAAATGTAGGAGTATCTGCTGGAGTGTTAGCAGCCCTGGGATAGTATCATTTAGGAGTATCTGCTGGAGTGTTAGCAGCCCTGGGATAGTATCATTTAGGAGTATGTTCTGGAGTGTTAGCAGCCCTGGGATAGTATCATTTAGGAGTATGTGCTGGAGTGTTAGCAGCCCTGGGATAGTAAAATTTAGGAGTATCTGCTGGAGTGTTAGCAGCCCTGGGATAGTATAATTTAGGAGTATGTGCTGGAGTGTTAGCAGCCCTGGGATAGTAAAATGTAGGAGTATCTGCTGGAGTGTTAGCAGCCCTGGGATAGTATAATGTAGGAGTATGTGCTGGAGTGTTAGCAGCCCTGGGATAGTATCATTTAGGAGTATCTGCTGGAGTGTTAGCAGCCCTGGGATAGTATCATTTAGGAGTATCTGCTGGAGTTTTAGCAGCCTTGGGATAGTATCATTTAGGAGTATGTGCTGGAGTGTTAGCAGCCCTGGGATAGTAAAATGTAGGAGTATCTGCTGGAGTGTTAGCAGCCTTGGGATAGTAAAATGTAGGAGTATCTGCTGGAGTGTTAGCAGCCCTGGGATACTATCATTTAGGAGTATGTTCTGGAGTGTTAGCAGCCCTGGGATAGAATCATTTAGGAGTATGTGCTGGAGTGTTAGCAGCCATGGGATAGTATCATTTAGGAGTATGTGCTGGAGTGTTAGCAGCCCTGGGATAGTATCATTTAGGAGTATCTGCTGGAGTGTTAGCAGCCCTGGGATAGTATCATTTAGAGTATGTGCTGGAGTGTTAGCAGCCCTGGGATAGTATAATGTAGGAGTATCTGCTGGAGTGTTAGCAGCCTTGGGATAGTAAAATTTAGGAGTATCTGCTGGAGTGTTAGCAGCCCTGGGATAGTATAATTTATGAGTATGTGCTGGAGTGTTAGCAGCCCTGGGATAGTATAATTTAGGAGTATGTGCTGGAGTGTTAGCAGCCCTGGGATAGTATCATTTAGGAGTATGTGCTGGAGTGTTAGCAGCCCTGGGATAGTAAAATGTAGGAGTATCTGCTGGAGTGTTAGCAGCCTTGGGATAGTATCATTTAAGAGTATGTGCTGGAGTGTTAGCAGCCCTGGGATAGTATCATTTAGGAGTATGTGCTGGAGTGTTAGCAGCCCTGGGATAGTATAATTTAGGAGTATGTTCTGGAGTGTTAGCAGCCCTGGGATAGTAAAATGTAGGAGTATCTGCTGGAGTGTTAGCAGGCCTGGGATAGTATCATTTGGGAGTATCTGCTGGAGTGTTAGCAGCCCTGGGATAGTATCATTTAGGAGTATGTTCTGGAGTGTTAGCAGCCCTGGGATAGTATCATTTAGGAGTATGTGCTGGAGTGTTAGCAGCCCTGGGATAGTAAAATTTAGGAGTATCTGCTGGAGTGTTAGCAGCCCTGGGATAGTATAATTTAGGAGTATGTGCTGGAGTGTTAGCAGCCCTGGGATAGTAAAATGTAGGAGTATCTGCTGGAGTGTTAGCAGCCCTGGGATAGTATCATTTAGGAGTATCTGCTGGAGTGTTAGCAGCCCTGGGATAGTATCATTTAGGAGTATGTGCTGGAGTGTTAGCAGCCATGGGATAGTATAATTTAGGAGTATGTTCTGGAGTGTTAGCAGCCCTGGGATAGTAACATTTAGGAGTATCTGCTGGAGTGTTAGCAGCCCTGGGATAGTATCATTTAGGTGTATGTGCTGGAGTGTTAGCAGCCCTTGGATAGTAAAATGTAGGAGTATCTGCTGGAGTGTTAGCAGCCCTGGGATAGTATCATTTAGGAGTATCTGCTGGAGTGTTAGCAGCCCTGGGATAGTATCATTTAGGAGTATCTGCTGGAGTGTTAGCAGCCCTGGGATAGTATCATTTAGGAGTATCTGCTGGAGTTTTAGCAGCCTTGGGATAGTATCATTTAGGAGTATGTGCTGGAGTGTTAGCAGCCCTGGGATAGTAAAATGTAGGAGTATCTGCTGGAGTGTTAGCAGCCTTGGGATAGTAAAATGTAGGAGTATCTGCTGGAGTGTTAGCAGCCCTGGGATACTATCATTTAGGAGTATGTTCTGGAGTGTTAGCAGCCCTGGGATAGAATCATTTAGGAGTATGTGCTGGAGTGTTAGCAGCCATGGGATAGTATCATTTAGGAGTATGTGCTGGAGTGTTAGCAGCCCTGGGATAGTATCATTTAGGAGTATCTGCTGGAGTGTTAGCAGCCCTGGGATAGTATCATTTAGGAGTATGTGCTGGAGTGTTAGCAGCCCTGGGATAGTATAATGTAGGAGTATCTGCTGGAGTGTTAGCAGCCTTGGGATAGTAAAATTTAGGAGTATCTGCTGGAGTGTTAGCAGCCCTGGGATAGTATAATTTATGAGTATGTGCTGGAGTGTTAGCAGCCCTGGGATAGTATAATTTAGGAGTATGTGCTGGAGTGTTAGCAGCCCTGGGATAGTATCATTTAGGAGTATGTGCTGGAGTGTTAGCAGCCCTGGGATAGTAAAATGTAGGAGTATCTGCTGGAGTGTTAGCAGCCTTGGGATAGTATCATTTAAGAGTATGTGCTGGAGTGTTAGCAGCCCTGGGATAGTATCATTTAGGAGTATGTGCTGGAGTGTTAGCAGCCCTGGGATAGTATAATTTAGGAGTATGTTCTGGAGTGTTAGCAGCCCTGGGATAGTAAAATGTAGGAGTATCTGCTGGAGTGTTAGCAGGCCTGGGATAGTATCATTTGGGAGTATCTGCTGGAGTGTTAGCAGCCCTGGGATAGTATCATTTAGGAGTATGTTCTGGAGTGTTAGCAGCCCTGGGATAGTATCATTTAGGAGTATGTGCTGGAGTGTTAGCAGCCCTGGGATAGTAAAATTTAGGAGTATCTGCTGGAGTGTTAGCAGCCCTGGGATAGTATAATTTAGGAGTATGTGCTGGAGTGTTAGCAGCCCTGGGATAGTAAAATGTAGGAGTATCTGCTGGAGTGTTAGCAGCCCTGGGATAGTATCATTTAGGAGTATCTGCTGGAGTGTTAGCAGCCCTGGGATAGTATCATTTAGGAGTATGTGCTGGAGTGTTAGCAGCCATGGGATAGTATAATTTAGGAGTATGTTCTGGAGTGTTAGCAGCCCTGGGATAGTAACATTTAGGAGTATCTGCTGGAGTGTTAGCAGCCCTGGGATAGTATCATTTAGGTGTATGTGCTGGAGTGTTAGCAGCCCTTGGATAGTAAAATGTAGGAGTATCTGCTGGAGTGTTAGCAGCCCTGGGATAGTATCATTTAGGAGTATCTGCTGGAGTGTTAGCAGCCCTGGGATAGTATCATTTAGGAGTATGTTCTGGAGTGTTAGCAGCCCTGGGATAGTATCATTTAGGAGTATGTGCTGGAGTGTTAGCAGCCCTGGGATAGTAAAATTTAGGAGTATCTGCTGGAGTGTTAGCAGCCCTGGGATAGTATAATTTAGGAGTATGTGCTGGAGTGTTAGCAGCCCTGGGATAGTAAAATGTAGGAGTATCTGCTGGAGTGTTAGCAGCCCTGGGATAGTATAATGTAGGAGTATGTGCTGGAGTGTTAGCAGCCCTGGGATAGTATCATTTAGGAGTATCTGCTGGAGTGTTAGCAGCCCTGGGATAGTATCATTTAGGAGTATCTGCTGGAGTTTTAGCAGCCTTGGGATAGTATCATTTAGGAGTATGTGCTGGAGTGTTAGCAGCCCTGGGATAGTAAAATGTAGGAGTATCTGCTGGAGTGTTAGCAGCCTTGGGATAGTAAAATGTAGGAGTATCTGCTGGAGTGTTAGCAGCCCTGGGATACTATCATTTAGGAGTATGTTCTGGAGTGTTAGCAGCCCTGGGATAGAATCATTTAGGAGTATGTGCTGGAGTGTTAGCAGCCATGGGATAGTATCATTTAGGAGTATGTGCTGGAGTGTTTCAGCAGCCCTGGGATAGTATCATTTAGGAGTATCTGCTGGAGTGTTAGCAGCCCTGGGATAGTATCATTTAGGAGTATGTGCTGGAGTGTTAGCAGCCCTGGGATAGTATAATGTAGGAGTATCTGCTGGAGTGTTAGCAGCCTTGGGATAGTAAAATTTAGGAGTATCTGCTGGAGTGTTAGCAGCCCTGGGATAGTATAATTTAGGAGTATGTGCTGGAGTGTTAGCAGCCCTGGGATAGTATAATTTAGGAGTATGTGCTGGAGTGTTAGCAGCCCTGGGATAGTATCATTTAGGAGTATGTGCTGGAGTGTTAGCAGCCCTGGGATAGTAAAATGTAGGAGTATCTGCTGGAGTGTTAGCAGCCTTGGGATAGTATCATTTAGGAGTATGTGCTGGAGTGTTAGCAGCCCTGGGATAGTATCATTTAGGAGTATGTGCTGGAGTGTTAGCAGCCCTGGGATAGTATCATTTAGGAGTATGTGCTGGAGTGTTAGCAGCCCTGGGATAGTATAATTTAGGAGTATCTGCTGGAGTGTTAGCAGCCTTGGGATAGTATCATTTAGGAATATGTGCTGGAGTGTTAGCAGCCTTGGGATAGTATCATTTAGGAGTATGTGCTGGAGTGTTAGCAGCCCTGGGATAGTATCATTTAGGAGTATGTGCTGGAGTGTTAGCAGCCCTGGGATAGTATCATTTAGGAGTATGTGCTGGAGTGTTAGCAGGCCTGGGATAGTATAATTTAGGAGTATGTGCTGGAGTGTTAGCAGCCCTGGGATAGTATAATTTAGGAGTATGTTCTGGAGTGTTAGCAGCCCTGGGATAGTAAAATATAGGAGTATCTGCTGGAGTGTTAGCAGCCCTGGGATAGTATAATTTAGGAGTATGTGCTAGAGTGTTAGCAGCCTTGGGATAGTAAAATGTAGGAGTATCTGCTGGAGTGTTAGCAGCCCTGGGATAGTATCATTTAGGAGTATGTGCTGGAGTGTTAGCAGCCCTGGGATAGTATCATTTAGGAGTATGTTCTGGAGTGTTAGCAGCCCTGGGATAGTATCATTTAGGAGTATGTGCTGGAGTGTTAGCAGCCCTGGGATAGTAAAATGTAGGAGTATCTGCTGGAGTGTTAGCAGCCCTGGGATAGTATAATTTAGGAGTATGTGCTGGAGTGTTAGCAGCCCTGGGATAGTAAAATGTAGGAGTATCTGCTGGAGTGTTAGCAGCCCTGGGATAGTATCATTTAGGAGTATCTGCTGGAGTGTTAGCAGCCCTGGGATAGTATCATTTAGGAGTATGTTCTGGAGTGTTAGCAGCCCTGGGATAGTATCATTTAGGAGTATGTGCTGGAGTGTTAGCAGCCCTGGGATAGTATAATTTAGGAGTATGTTCTGGAGTGTTAGCAGCCCTGGGATAGTAAAATTTAGGAGTAGATGCTGGAGTGTTAGCAGCCCTGGGATAGTATAATTTAGGAGTATGTGCTGGAGTGTTAGTAGCCCTGGGATAGTATAATTTAGGAGTATGTGCTGGAGTGTTAGCAGCCCTGGGATAGTATCATTTAGGAGTATCTGCTGGAGTGTTAGCAGCCCTGGGATACTATCATTTAGGAGTATGTTCTGGAGTGTTAGCAGCCCTGGGATAGTATCAATTAGGAGTATGTGCTGGAGTGTTAGCAGCCCTGGGATACTATCATTTAGGAGTATGTGCTGGAGTGTTAGCAGCCCTGGGATAGTAAAATGTAGGAGTATCTGCTGGAGTGTTAGCAGCCCTGGGATAGTATAATGTAGGAGTATGTGCTGGAGTGTTAGCAGCCCTGGGATAGTATCATTTAGGAGTATCTGCTGGAGTGTTAGCAGCCCTGGGATAGTATCATTTAGGAGTATCTGCTGGAGTTTTAGCAGCCTTGGGATAGTATCATTTAGGAGTATGTGCTGGAGTGTTAGCAGCCCTGGGATAGTAAAATGTAGGAGTATCTGCTGGAGTGTTAGCAGCCTTGGGATAGTAAAATGTAGGAGTATCTGCTGGAGTGTGAGCAGCCCTGGGATACTATCATTTAGGAGTATGTTCTGGAGTGTTAGCAGCCCTGGGATAGAATCATTTAGGAGTATGTGCTGGAGTGTTAGCAGCCATGGGATAGTATCATTTAGGAGTATGTGCTGGAGTGTTAGCAGCCCTGGGATAGTATCATTTAGGAGTATCTGCTGGAGTGTTAGCAGCCCTGGGATAGTATCATTTAGGAGTATGTGCTGGAGTGTTAGCAGCCCTGGGATAGTATAATGTAGGAGTATCTGCTGGAGTGTTAGCAGCCCTGGGATAGTATCATTTAGGAGTATGTTCTGGAGTGTTAGCAGCCCTGGGATAGTATCATTTAGGAGTATGTGCTGGAGTGTTAGCAGCCCTGGGATAGTAAAATTTAGGAGTATCTGCTGGAGTGTTAGCAGCCCTGGGATAGTATAATTTAGGAGTATGTGCTGGAGTGTTAGCAGCCCTGGGATAGTAAAATGTAGTGAGTATCTGCTGGAGTGTTAGCAGCCCTGGGATAGTATCATTTAGGAGTATCTGCTGGAGTGTTAGCAGCCCTGGGATAGTATCATTTAGGAGTATGTGCTGGAGTGTTAGCAGCCATGGGATAGTATAATTTAGGAGTATGTTCTGGAGTGTTAGCAGCCCTGGGATAGTAAAATTTAGGAGTATCTGCTGGAGTGTTAGCAGCCCTGGGATAGTATCATTTAGGTGTATGTGCTGGAGTGTTAGCAGCCCTTGGATAGTAAAATGTAGGAGTATCTGCTGGAGTGTTAGCAGCCTGGGATAGTATCATTTAGGAGTATCTGCTGGAGTGTTAGCAGCCCTGGGATAGTATCATTTAGGAGTATGTTCTGGAGTGTTAGCAGCCCTGGGATAGTATCATTTAGGAGTATGTGCTGGAGTGTTAGCAGCCCTGGGATAGTAAAATTTAGGAGTATCTGCTGGAGTGTTAGCAGCCCTGGGATAGTATAATTTAGGAGTATGTGCTGGAGTGTTAGCAGCCCTGGGATAGTAAAATGTAGGAGTATCTGCTGGAGTGTTAGCAGCCCTGGGATAGTATAATGTAGGAGTATGTGCTGGAGTGTTAGCAGCCCTGGGATAGTATCATTTAGGAGTATCTGCTGGAGTGTTAGCAGCCCTGGGATAGTATCATTTAGGAGTATCTGCTGGAGTTTTAGCAGCCTTGGGATAGTATCATTTAGGAGTATGTGCTGGAGTGTTAGCAGCCCTGGGATAGTAAAATGTAGGAGTATCTGCTGGAGTGTTAGCAGCCTTGGGATAGTAAAATGTAGGAGTATCTGCTGGAGTGTTAGCAGCCCTGGGATACTATCATTTAGGAGTATGTTCTGGAGTGTTAGCAGCCCTGGGATAGAATCATTTAGGAGTATGTGCTGGAGTGTTAGCAGCCATGGGATAGTATCATTTAGGAGTATGTGCTGGAGTGTTAGCAGCCCTGGGATAGTATCATTTAGGAGTATCTGCTGGAGTGTTAGCAGCCCTGGGATAGTATCATTTAGGAGTATGTGCTGGAGTGTTAGCAGCCCTGGGATAGTATAATGTAGGAGTATCTGCTGGAGTGTTAGCAGCCTTGGGATAGTAAAATTTAGGAGTATCTGCTGGAGTGTTAGCAGCCCTGGGATAGTATAATTTAGAGTATGTGCTGGAGTGTTAGCAGCCCTGGGATAGTATAATTTAGGAGTATGTGCTGGAGTGTTAGCAGCCCTGGGATAGTATCATTTAGGAGTATGTGCTGGAG
The DNA here is from genome assembly GCA_030435695.1 of Brachymystax lenok tsinlingensis. Taxonomy (NCBI): domain Eukaryota; kingdom Metazoa; phylum Chordata; class Actinopteri; order Salmoniformes; family Salmonidae; genus Brachymystax; species Brachymystax lenok. The sequence continues at coordinate 21,863,245 of CM059819.1, forward strand.
TGTTAGCAGCCCTGGGATAGTAAAATGTAGGAGTATCTGCTGGAGTGTTAGCAGCCTTGGGATAGTATCATTTAGGAGTATGTGCTGGAGTGTTAGCAGCCCTGGGCTAGTATCATTTAGGAGTATGTGCTGGAGTGTTAGCAGCCCTGGGATAGTATCATTTAGGAGTATGTGCTGGAGTGTTAGCAGCCCTGGGATAGTATAATTTAGGAGTATCTGCTGGAGTGTTAGCAGCCTTGGGATAGTATCATTTAGGAATATGTGCTGGAGTGTTAGCAGCCCTGGGATAGTATCATTTAGGAGTATGTGCTGGAGTGTTAGCAGCCCTGGGATAGTATCATTTAGGAGTATGTGCTGGAGTGTTAGCAGCCCTGGGATAGTATCATTTAGGAGTATGTGCTGGAGTGTTAGCAGCCCTGGGATAGTATAATTTAGAGTATGTGCTGGAGTGTTAGCAGCCCTGGGATAGTATAATTTAGGAGTATGTTCTGGAGTGTTAGCAGCCTGGGATAGTAAAATATAGGAGTATCTGCTGGAGTGTTAGCAGCCCTGGGATAGTATAATTTAGGAGTATGTGCTAGAGTGTTAGCAGCCTTGGGATAGTAAAATGTAGGAGTATCTGCTGGAGTGTTAGCAGCCCTGGGATAGTATCATTTAGGAGTATGTGCTGGAGTGTTAGCAGCCCTGGGATAGTATCATTTAGGAGTATGTTCTGGAGTGTTAGCAGCCCTGGGATAGTATCATTTAGGAGTATGTGCTGGAGTGTTAGCAGCCCTGGGATAGTAAAATGTAGGAGTATCTGCTGGAGTGTTAGCAGCCCTGGGATAGTATAATTTAGGAGTATGTGCTGGAGTGTTAGCAGCCCTGGGATAGTAAAATGTAGGAGTATCTGCTGGAGTGTTAGCAGCCCTGGGATAGTATCATTTAGGAGTATCTGCTGGAGTGTTAGCAGCCCTGGGATAGTATCATTTAGGAGTATGTTCTGGAGTGTTAGCAGCCCTGGGATAGTATCATTTAGGAGTATGTGCTGGAGTGTTAGCAGTCCTGGGATAGTATAATTTAGGAGTATGTTCTGGAGTGTTAGCAGCCCTGGGATAGTAAAATTTAGGAGTAGATGCTGGAGTGTTAGCAGCCCTGGGATAGTATAATTTAGGAGTATGTGCTGGAGTGTTAGTAGCCCTGGGATAGTATAATTTAGGAGTATGTGCTGGAGTGTTAGCAGCCCTGGGATAGTATCATTTAGGAGTATCTGCTGGAGTGTTAGCAGCCATGGGATACTATCATTTAGGAGTATGTTCTGGAGTGTTAGCAGCCCTGGGATAGTATCAATTAGGAGTATGTGCTGGAGTGTTAGCAGCCCTGGGATACTATCATTTAGGAGTATGTGCTGGAGTGTTAGCAGCCCTGGGATAGTAAAATGTAGGAGTATCTGCTGGAGTGTTAGCAGCCTTGGGATAGTATCATTTAGGAGTATGTGCTGGAGTGTTAGCAGCCCTGGGATAGTATCATTTAGGAGTATGTTCTGGAGTGTTAGCAGCCCTGGGATACTAAAATGTAGGAGTATGTGCTGGAGTGTTAGCAGCCCTGGGATAGTATCATTTAGGAGTATGTTCTGGAGTGTTAGCAGCCCTGGGATAGTATCATTTAGGAGTATGTGCTGGAGTGTTAGCAGCCCTGGGATAGTAAAATTTAGGAGTATCTGCTGGAGTGTTAGCAGCCCTGGGATAGTATAATTTAGGAGTATGTGCTGGAGTCTTAGCAGCCCTGGGATAGTAAAATGTAGGAGTATCTGCTGGAGTGTTAGCAGCCCTGGGATAGTATCATTTAGGAGTATCTGCTGGAGAGTTAGCAGCCCTGGGATAGTATCATTTAGGAGTATGTTCTGGAGTGTTAGCAGCCCTGGGATAGTATCATTTAGGAGTATGTGCTGAAGTGTTAGCAGCCCTGGGATAGTATCATTTAGGAGTATGTGCTGGAGTGTTAGCAGCCCTGGGATAGTATCATTTAGGAGTATGTGCTGGAGTGTTAGCAGCCTGGGATAGTAAAATTTAGGAGTATCTGCTGGAGTGTTAGCAGCCCTGGGATAGTATAATTTAGGAGTATGTGCTGGAGTGTTAGCAGCCCTGGGATAGTATAATTTAGGAGTATGTACTGGAGTGTTAGCAGCCCTGGAATAATACAATTTAGTAGTATCTGCTGGAGTGTTAGCAGCCCTGGGATAGTAAAATGTAGGAGTATCTGCTGGAGTGTTAGCAGCCCTGGGATAGTAAAATGTAGGAGTATGTGCTGGAGTGTTAGCAGCCCTGGGATAGTATCATTTAGGAGTATGTGCTGGAGTGTTAGCAGCCCTGGGATAGTATCATTTAGGAGTATGTGCTGGAGTGTTAGCAGCCCTGGGATAGTATCATTTAGGAGTATGTGCTGGAGTGTTAGCAGCCCTGGGATAGTAAAATGTAGGAGTATGTGCTGGAGTGTTAGCAGCCCTGGGATAGTATCATTTAGGAGTATGTGCTGGAGTGTTAGCAGCCCTGGGATAGTATAATTTAGGAGTATGTGCTGGAGTGTTAGCAGCCCTGGGATAGTATAATTTAGGAGTATGTGCTGGAGTGTTAGCAGCCCTGGGATAGTATCATTTAGGAGTATGTGCTGGAGTGTTAGCAGCCCTGGGATAGTATAATGTAGGAGTATGTGCTGGAGTGTTAGCAGCCCTGGGATAGTATCATTTAGGAGTATCTGCTGGAGTGTTAGCAGCCCTGGGATAGTATCATTTAGGAGTATCTGCTGGAGTGTTAGCAGCCCTGGGATAGTATAATTTAGGAGTATGTGCTGGAGTGTTAGCAGCCCTGGGATAGTATTATTTAGGAGTATGTGCTGGAGTGTTAGCAGCCCTGGGATAGTATAATGTAGGAGTATGTGCTGGAGTGTTAGCAGCCCTGGGATAGTATCATTTAGGAGTATCTGCTGGAGTGTTAGCAGCCCTGGGATAGTATAATTTAGGAGTATCTGCTGGAGTGTTAGCAGCCTTGGGATAATATCATTTAGGAGTATGTGCTGGAGTGTTAGCAGCCCTGGGATAGTAAAATGTAGGAGTATCTGCTGGAGTGTTAGCAGCCTTGGGATAGTAAAATTTAGGAGTATCTGCTGGAGTGTTAGCAGCCCTGGGATACTATCATTTAGGAGTATGTTCTGGAGTGTTAGCAGCCCTGGGATAGTATCATTTAGGAGTATGTGCTGGAGTGTTAGCAGCCCTGGGATAGTATCATTTAGGAGTATGTGCTGGAGTGTTAGCAGCCCTGGGATAGTATAATTTAGGAGTATGTTCTGGAGTGTTAGCAGCCCTGGGATAGTATCATTTAGGAGTATCTGCTGGAGTGTTAGCAGCCCTGGGATAGTATAATTTAGGAGTATGTGCTGGAGTGTTAGTAGCCCTGGGATAGTATAATTTAGGAGTATGTGCTGGAGTGTTAGCAGCCCTGGGATAGTATAATTTAGGAGTATGTTCTGGAGTGTTAGCAGCCCTGGGATAGTATAATTTAGGAGTATGTGCTGGAGTGTTAGCAGCCCTGGGATAGTAAAATGTAGGAGTATCTGCTGGAGTGTTAGCAGCCCTGGGATAGTATCATTTAGGAGTATCTGCTGGAGTGTTAGCAGCCCTGGGATAGTATCATTTAGGAGTATCTGCTGGAGTGTTAGCAGCCCTGGGATAGTATCATTTAGGAGTATGTGCTGGAGTGTTAGCAGCCCTGGGATAGTAAAATTTAGGAGTATCTGCTGGAGTGTTAGCAGCCCTGGGATAGTATAATTTAGGAGTATGTGCTGGAGTCTTAGCAGCCCTGGGATAGTAAAATGTAGGAGTATCTGCTGGAGTGTTAGCAGCCTTGGGATAGTAAAATTTAGGAGTATCTGCTGGAGTGTAAGCAGCCCTGGGATAGTATAATTTAGGAGTATGTGCTGGAGTGTTAGCAGCCCTGGGATAGTATAATTTAGGAGTATGTGCTGGAGTGTTAGCAGCCCTGGGATAGTATCATTTAGGAGTATGTGCTGGAGTTTTAGCAGCCCTGGGATAGTATAATGTAGGAGTATGTGCTGGAGTGTTAGCAGCCCTGGGATAGTATCATTTAGGAGTATCTGCTGGAGTGTTAGCAGCCCTGGGATAGTATCATTTAGGAGTATCTGCTGGAGTGTTAGCAGCCTTGGGATAGTATCATTTAGGAGTATGTGCTGGAGTGTTAGCAGCCCTGGGATAGTATTATTTAGGAGTATGTGCTGGAGTGTTAGCAGCCCTGGGATAGTATAATGTAGGAGTATGTGCTGGAGTGTTAGCAGCCCTGGGATAGTATCATTTAGGAGTATCTGCTGGAGTGTTAGCAGCCCTGGGATAGTATAATTTAGGAGTATCTGCTGGAGTGTTAGCAGCCTTGGGATAATATCATTTAGGAGTATGTGCTGGAGTGTTAGCAGCCCTGGGATAGTAAAATGTAGGAGTATCTGCTGGAGTGTTAGCAGCCTTGGGATAGTAAAATTTAGGAGTATCTGCTGGAGTGTTAGCAGCCCTGTGATACTATCATTTAGGAGTATGTTCTGGAGTGTTAGCAGCCCTGGGATAGTATCATTTAGGAGTATGTGCTGGAGTGTTAGCAGCCCTGGGATAGTAAAATGTAGGAGTATCTGCTGGAGTGTTAGTAGCCTTGGGATAGTAAAATTTAGGAGTATCTGCTGGAGTGTTAGCAGCCCTGGGATAGTATTATTTAGGAGTATCTGCTGGAGTTATAGCAGCCCTGGGATAGTAAAATTTAGGAGTATCTGCTGGAGTGTTAGCAGCCCTGTCATACTATCATTTAGGAGTATGTTCTGGAGTGTTAGCAGCCCTGGGATAGTATCATTTAGGAGTATGTGCTGGAGTGTTAGCAGCCCTGGGATAGTATCATTTAGGAGTATGTGCTGGAGTGTTAGCAGCCCTGGGATAGTATAATGTAGGAGTATGTGCTGGAGTGTTAGCAGCCCTGGTATAGTATCATTTAGGAGTATCTGCTGGAGTGTTAGCAGCCCTGGGATAGTATAATTTAGGAGTATCTGCTGGAGTGTTAGCAGCCTTGGGATAATATCATTTAGGAGTATGTGCTGGAGTGTTAGCAGCCCTGGGATAGTAAAATGTAGGAGTATCTGCTGGAGTGTTAGCAGCCTTGGGATAGTAAAATTTAGGAGTATGTTCTGGAGTGTTAGCAGCCCTGGGATAGTATAATTTAGGAGTATGTGCTGGAGTGTTAGCAGCCCTGGGATAGTATAATGTAGGAGTATGTGCTGGAGTGTTAGCAGCCCTGGGATAGTATCATTTAGGAGTATCTGCTGGAGTGTTAGCAGCCCTGGGATAGTATAATTTAGGAGTATCTGCTGGAGTGTTAGCAGCCTTGGGATAATATCATTTAGGAGTATGTGCTGGAGTGTTAGCAGCCCTGGGATAGTAAAATGTAGGAGTATCTGCTGGAGTGTTAGCAGCCTTGGGATAGTAAAATGTAGGAGTATCTGCTGGAGTGTTAGCAGCCCTGGGATACTATCATTTAGGAGTATGTTCTGGAGTGTTAGCAGCCCTGGGATAGTATCATTTAGGAGTATGTGCTGGAGTGTTAGCAGCCCTGGGATAGTAAAATGTAGGAGTATCTGCTGGAGTGTTAGTAGCCTTGGGATAGTAAAATTTAGGAGTATCTGCTGGAGTGTTAGCAGCCCTGGGATAGTATAATTTAGGAGTATGTGCTGGAGTGTTAGCAGCCCTGGGATAGTATAATTTAGGAGTATGTGCTGGAGTGTTAGCAGCCCTGGGATAGTATAATTTAGGAGTATGTGCTGGAGTGTTAGCAGCCCTGGGATAGTATAATGTAGGAGTATGTGCTGGAGTGTTAGCAGCCCTGGGATAGTATCATTTAGGAGTATCTGCTGGAGTTATAGCAGCCCTGGGATAGTAAAATTTAGGAGTATCTGCTGGAGTGTTAGCAGCCCTGTGATACTTTCATTTAGGAGTATGTTCTGGAGTGTTAGCAGCCCTGGGATAGTATCATTTAGGAGTATGTGCTGGAGTGTTAGCAGCCCTGGGATAGTAAAATGTAGGAGTATCTGCTGGAGTGTTAGCAGCCCTGGGATAGTTAAATGTAGGAGTATCTGCTGGAGTGTTAGCAGCCCTGGGATAGTATCATTTAGGAGTATCTGCTGGAGTGTTAGCAGCCCTGGGATAGTATCATTTAGGAGCATGTTCTGGAGTGTTAGCAGCCCTGGGATAGTATCATTTAGGAGTATGTGCTGGAGTGTTAGCAGCCCTGGGATAGTATCATTTAGGAGTATTTGCTGGAGTGTTAGCAGCCCTGGGATAGTAAAATTTAGGAGTATCTGCTGGAGTGTTAGCAGCCCTGGGATAGTATAATTTAGGAGTATGTGCTGGAGTGTTAGCAGCCCTGGGATAGTATAATTTAGGAGTATGTACTGGAGTGTTAGCAGCCCTGGGATAGTAAAATTTAGTAGTATCTGCTGGAGTGTTAGCAGCCCTGGGATAGTAAAATGTAGGAGTATGTGCTGGAGTGTTAGCAGCCCTGGGATAGTATCATTTAGGAGTATGTGCTGGAGTGTTAGCAGCCCTGGGATAGTATCATTTAGGAGTATGTGCTGGAGTGTTAGCAGCCCTGGGATAGTATCATTTAGGAGTATGTGCTGGAGTGTTAGCAGCCCTGGGATAGTATCATTTAGGAGTATGTGCTGGAGTGTTAGCAGCCCTGGGATAGTATAATGTAGGAGTATGTGCTGGAGTGTTAGCAGCTTTGGGATAGTATCATTTAGGAGTATCTGCTGGAGTGTTAGCAGCCCTGGGATAGTATAATTTAGGAGTATCTGCTGGAGTGTTAGCAGCCCTGGGATAGTATAATTTAGGAGTATCTGCTGGAGTGTTAGCAGCCTTGGGATAATATCATTTAGGAGTATGTGCTGGAGTGTTAGCAGCCCTGGGATAGTAAAATGTAGGAGTATCTGCTGGAGTGTTAGCAGCCTTGGGATAGTAAAATTTAGGAGTATCTGCTGGAGTGTTAGCAGCCCTGGGATACTATCATTTAGGAGTATGTTCTGGAGTGTTAGCAGCCCTGGGATAGTATCATTTAGGAGTATGTGCTGGAGTGTTAGCAGCCCTGGGATAGTATAATGTAGGAGTATGTGCTGGAGTGTTAGCAGCCCTGGGATAGTATCATTTAGGAGTATCTGCTGGAGTGTTAGCAGCCCTGGGATAGTATAATTTAGGAGTATCTGCTGGAGTGTTAGCAGCCTTGGGATAATATTATTTAGGAGTATGTGCTGGAGTGTTAGCAGCCCTGGGAAAGTAAAATGTAGGAGTATCTGCTGGAGTGTTAGCAGCCTTGGGATAGTACAATTTAGGAGTATCTGCTGGAGTGTTAGCAGCCCTGGGATACTATCATTTAGGAGTATGTTCTGGAGTGTTAGCAGCCCTGGGATAGTATCATTTAGGAGTATGTGCTGGAGTGTTAGCAGCCCTGGGATAGTAAAATGTAGGAGTATCTGCTGGAGTGTTAGTAGCCTTGGGATAGTAAAATTTAGGAGTATCTGCTGGAGTGTTAGCAGCCCTGGGATAGTATAATTTAGGAGTATGTGCTGGAGTGTTAGCAGCCCTGGGATAGTATAATTTAGGAGTATGTGCTGGAGTGTTAGCAGCCCTGGGATAGTATAATTTAGGAGTATGTGCTGGAGTGTTAGCAGCCCTGGGATAGTATAATGTAGGAGTATGTGCTGGAGTGTTAGCAGCCCTGGGATAGTATCATTTAGGAGTATCTGCTGGAGTTATAGCAGCCCTGGGATAGTAAAATTTAGGAGTATCTGCTGGAGTGTTAGCAGCCCTGTGATACTTTCATTTAGGAGTATGTTCTGGAGTGTTAGCAGCCCTGGGATAGTATCATTTAGGAGTATGTGCTGGAGTGTTAGCAGCCCTGGGATAGTAAAATGTAGGAGTATCTGCTGGAGTGTTAGCAGCCCTGGGATAGTTAAATGTAGGAGTATCTGCTGGAGTGTTAGCAGCCCTGGGATAGTATCATTTAGGAGTATGTTCTGGAGTGTTAGCAGCCCTGGGATAGTATCATTTAGGAGTATGTGCTGGAGTGTTAGCAGCCCTGGGATAGTATAATTTAGGAGTATGTGCTGGAGTGTTAGCAGCCCTGGGATAGTATAATTTAGGAGTATGTGCTGGAGTGTTAGCAGCCCTGGGATAGTATAATTTAGGAGTATGTGCTGGAGTGTTAGCAGCCCTGGGATAGTATAATTTAGGAGTATGTGCTGGAGTGTTAGCAGCCCTGGGATAGTATAATTTAGGAGTATGTGCTGGAGTGTTAGCAGCCCTGGGATAGTATCATTTAGGAGTATGTGCTGGAGTGTTAGCAGCCCTGGGATAGTATAATGTAGGAGTATGTGCTGGAGTGTTAGCAGCCCTGGGATAGTATCATTTAGGAGTATCTGCTGGAGTGTTAGCAGCCCTGGGATAGTATAATTTAGGAGTATCTGCTGGAGTGTTAGCAGCCTTGGGATAATATCATTTAGGAGTATGTGCTGGAGTGTTAGCAGCCCTGGGATAGTAAAATGTAGGAGTATCTGCTGGAGTGTTAGCAGCCTTGGGATAGTAAAATTTAGGAGTATCTGCTGGAGTGTTAGCAGCCCTGGGATACTATCATTTAGGAGTATGTTCTGGAGTGTTAGCAGCCCTGGGATAGTATCATTTAGGAGTATGTGCTGGAGTGTTAGCAGCCTGGGATAGTATAATGTAGGAGTATGTGCTGGAGTGTTAGCAGCCCTGGGATAGTATCATTTAGGAGTATCTGCTGGAGTGTTAGCAGCCCTGGGATAGTATAATTTAGGAGTATCTGCTGGAGTGTTAGCAGCCTTGGGATAATATCATTTAGGAGTATGTGCTGGAGTGTTAGCAGCCCTGGGATAGTAAAATGTAGGAGTATCTGCTGGAGTGTTAGCAGCCTTGGGATAGTAAAATGTAGGAGTATCTGCTGGAGTGTTAGCAGCCCTGGGATACTATCATTTAGGAGTATGTTCTGGAGTGTTAGCAGCCCTGGGATAGTATCATTTAGGAGTATGTGCTGGAGTGTTAGCAGCCCTGGGATAGTAAAATGTAGGAGTATCTGCTGGAGTGTTAGTAGCCTTGGGATAGTAAAATTTAGGAGTATCTGCTGGAGTGTTAGCAGCCCTGGGATAGTATCATTTAGGAGTATCTGCTGGAGTTATAGCAGCCCTGGGATAGTAAAATTTAGGAGTATCTGCTGGAGTGTTAGCAGCCCTGTCATACTATCATTTAGGAGTATGTTCTGGAGTGTTAGCAGCCCTGGGATAGTATCATTTAGGAGTATGTGCTGGAGTGTTAGCAGCCCTGGGATAGTATCATTTAGGAGTATGTGCTGGAGTGTTAGCAGTCCTGGGATAGTAAAATGTAGGAGTACGTGCTGGAGTGTTAGCAGCCCTGGGATAGTATCATTTAGGAGTATGTTCTGGAGTGTTAGCAGCCCTGGGATAGTAAAATGTAGGAGTATCTGCTGGAGTGTTAGCAGCCTTGGGATAGTAAAATGTAGGAGTATCTGCTGGAGTGTTAGCAGCCCTGGGATAGTATCATTTAGAAGTATCTGCTGGAGTGTTAGCAGCCCTGGGATAGTAAAATGTAGGAGTATCTGCTGGAGTGTTAGCAGCCCTGGGATAGTATCATTTAGGAGTATCTGCTGGAGTGTTAGCAGCCCTGGGATAGTATCATTTAGGAGTATGTGCTGGAGTGTTAGCAGCCCTGGGATAGTAAAATGTAGGAGTATCTGCTGGAGTGTTAGCAGCCTTGGGATAGTAAAATTTAGGAGTATCTGCTGGAGTGTTAGCAGCCCTGGGATAGTATAATTTAGGAGTATGTTCTGGAGTGTTAGCAGCCCTGGGAAAGTATCATTTAGGAGTATGTGCTGGAGTGTTAGCAGCCCTGGGATAGTAAAATGTAGGAGTATCTGCTGGAGTGTTAGCAGCCTTGGGATAGTAAAATGTAGGAGTATCTGCTGGAGTGTTAGCAGCCCTGGGATAGTATCATTTAGAAGTATCTGCTGGAGTGTTAGCAGCCCTGGGATAGTAAAATGTAGGAGTATCTACTGGAGTGTTAGCAGCCCTGGGATAGTATCATTTAGGAGTATCTGCTGGAGTGTTAGCAGCCCTGGGATAGTATCATTTAGGAGTATGTTCTGGAGTGTTAGCAGCCCTGGGATAGTATCATTTAGGAGTATGTGCTGGAGTGTTAGCAGCCCTGGGATAGTAAAATGTAGGAGTATCTGCTGGAGTGTTAGCAGCCTTGGGATAGTAAAATTTAGGAGTATCTGCTGGAGTGTTAGCAGCCCTGGGATAGTATAATTTAGGAGTATGTTCTGGAGTGTTAGCAGCCCTGGGAAAGTATCATTTAGGAGTATGTGCTGGAGTGTTAGCAGCCCTGGGATAGTAAAATGTAGGAGTATCTGCTGGAGTGTTAGTAGCCTTGGGATAGTAAAATTTAGGAGTATCTGCTGGAGTGTTAGCAGCCCTGGGATAGTATAATTTAGGAGTATGTGCTGGAGTGTTAGCAGCCCTGGGATAGTATAATTTAGGAGTATGTGCTGGAGTGTTAGCAGCCCTGGGATAGTATCATTTAGGAGTATGTGCTGGAGTGTTAGCAGCCCTGGGATAGTATCATTTAGGAGTATGTGCTGGAGTGTTAGCAGCCCTGGGATAGTATCATTTAGGAGTATCTGCTGGAGTGTTAGCAGCCCTGGGATAGTATCATTTAGGAGTATGTGCTGGAGTGTTAGCAGCCCTGGCATAGTATCATTTAGGAGTATGTGCTGGAGTGTTAGCAGCCCTGGGATAGTATAATTTAGGAGTATGTGCTGGAGTGTTAGCAGCCCTGGGATAGTATCATTTAGGAGTATGTGCTGGAGTGTTAGCAGCCCTGGGATAGTATCATTTAGGAGTATGTGCTGGAGTGTTAGCAGCCCTGGGATAGTAAAATTTAGGAGTATCTGCTGGAGTGTTAGCAGCCCTGGGATAGTATCATTTAGGAGTATGTGCTGGAGTGTTAGCAGCCCTGGGATAGTATCATTTAGGAGTATGTGCTGGAGTGTTAGCAGCCCTGGGATAGTAAAATGTAGGAGTATCTGCTGGAGTGTTAGCAGCCCTGGGATAGTAAAATGTAGGAGTATCTGCTGGAGTGTTAGCAGCCCTGGGATAGTATCATTTAGGAGTATCTGCTGGAGTGTTAGCAGCCCTGGGATAGTATCATTTAGGAGTATGTTCTGGAGTGTTAGCAGCCCTGGGATAGTATCATTTAGGAGTATGTGCTGGAGTGTTAGCAGCCCTGGGATAGTATAATTTAGGAGTATGTGCTGGAGTGTTAGCAGCCCTGGGATAGTATCATTTAGGAGTATGTGCTGGAGTGTTAGCAGCCCTGGGATAGTATCATTTAGGAGTATTTGCTGGAGTGTTAGCAGCCCTGGGATAGTAAAATTTAGGAGTATCTGCTGGAGTGTTAGCAGCCCTGGGATAGTAAAATGTAGGAGTATGTGCTGGAGTGTTAGCAGCCCTGGGATAGTATCATTTAGGAGTATGTGCTGGAGTGTTAGCAGCCCTGGGATAGTATCATTTAGGAGTATGTGCTGGAGTGTTAGCAGCCCTGGGATAGTATCATTTAGGAGTATGTGCTGGTGTGTTAGCAGCCCTGGGATAGTATCATTTAGGAGTATGTGCTGGAGTGTTAGCAGCCCTGGGATAGTAAAATTTAGGAGTATCTGCTGGAGTGTTAGCAGCCCTGGGATAGTAAAATGTAGGAGTATGTGCTGGAGTGTTAGCAGCCCTGGGATAGTATCATTTAGGAGTATCTGCTGGAGTGTTAGCAGCCATGGGATAGTATCATTTAGGAGTATCTGCTGGAGTGTTAGCAGCCTTGGGATAGTAAAATTTAGGAGTATCTGCTGGAGTGTTAGCAGCCCTGGGATAGTATAATTTAGGAGTATGTGCTGGAGTGTTAGCAGCCCTGGGATAGTATTATTTAGGAGTATGTGCTGGAGTGTTAGCAGCCCTGGGATAGTATAATTTAGGAGTATCTGCTGGAGTGTTAGCAGCCCTGGGATAGTATTATTTAGGAGTATGTGCTGGAGTGTTAGCAGCCCTGGGATAGTATAATGTAGGAGTATGTGCTGGAGTGTTAGCAGCCCTGGGATAGTATCTTTTAGGAGTATCTGCTGGAGTGTTAGCAGCCCTGGGATAGTATCATTTAGGAGAATCTGCTGGAGTGTTAGCAGCCTTGGGATAGTATCATTTAGGAGTATGTGCTGGAGTGTTAGCAGCCCTGGGATAGTAAAATGTAGGAGTATCTGCTGGAGTGTTAGCAGCCTTGGGATAGTAAAATTTAGGAGTATCTGCTGGAGTGTTAGCAGCCCTGGGATACTATCATTTAGGAGTATGTTCTGGAGTGTTAGCAGCCCTGGGATAGTATCATTTAGGAGCATGTTCTGGAGTGTTAGCAGCCCTGGGATAGTAAAATGTAGGAGTATCTGCTGGAGTGTTAGTAGCCTTGGGATACTAAAATTTAGGAGTATCTGCTGGAGTGTTAGCAGCCCTGGGATAGTATAATTTAGGAGTATGTGCTGGAGTGTTAGCAGCCCTGGGATAGTATAATTTAGGAGTATGTGCTGGAGTGTTAGCAGCCCTGGGATAGTATAATTTAGGAGTATGTGCTGGAGTGTTAGCAGCCCTGGGATAGTATCATTTAGGAGTATCTGCTGGAGTGTTAGCAGCCCTGTGATACTATCATTTAGGAGTATGTTCTGGAGTGTTAGCAGCCCTGAGATAGTATCATTTAGGAGTATGTGCTGGAGTGTTAGCAGCCCTGGGATAGTATCATTTAGGAGTATGTGCTGGAGTGTTAGCAGCCCTGGATAGTATCATTTAGGAGTATTTGCTGGAGTGTTAGCAGCCCTGGGATAGTATAATTTAGGAGTATCTGCTGGAGTGTTAGCAGCCTTGGGATAATATCATTTAGGAGTATGTGCTGGAGTGTTAGCAGCCCTGGGATAGTAAAATGTAGGAGTATCTGCTGGAGTGTTAGCAGCCTTGGGATAGTAAAATTTAGGAGTATCTGCTGGAGTGTTAGCAGCCCTGGGATACTATCATTTAGGAGTATGTTCTGGAGTGTTAGCAGCCCTGGGATAGTATCATTTAGGAGTATGTGCTGGAGTGTTAGCAGCCCTGGGATAGTAAAATGTAGGAGTATCTGCTGGAGTGTTAGTAGCCTTGGGATAGTAAAATTTAGGAGTATCTGCTGGAGTGTTAGCAGCCCTGGGATAGTATAATTTAGGAGTATGTGCTGGAGTGTTAGCAGCCCTGGGATAGTATAATTTAGGAGTATGTGCTGGAGTGTTAGCAGCCCTGGGATAGTATAATTTAGGAGTATGTGCTGGAGTGTTAGCAGCCCTGGGATAGTATCATTTAGGAGTATCTGCTGGAGTGTTAGCAGCCCTGTGATACTATCATTTAGGAGTATGTTCTGGAGTGTTAGCAGCCCTGAGATAGTATCATTTAGGAGTATGTGCTGGAGTGTTAGCAGCCCTGGGATAGTATCATTTAGGAGTATGTGCTGGAGTGTTAGCAGCCCTGGGATAGTATCATTTAGGAGTATCTGCTGGAGTGTTAGCAGCCCTGGGATAGTATAATTTAGGAGTATCTGCTGGAGTGTTAGCAGCCTTGGGATAATATCATTTAGGAGTATTTGCTGGAGTGTTAGCAGCCCTGGGATAGTAAAATGTAGGAGTATCTGCTGGAGTGTTAGCAGCCTTGGGATAGTAAAATTTAGGAGTATCTGCTGGAGTGTTAGCAGCCCTGGGATACTATCATTTAGGAGTATGTTCTGGAGTGTTAGCAGCCCTGGGATAGTATCATTTAGGAGTATGTGCTGGAGTGTTAGCAGCCCTGGGATAGTAAAATGTAGGAGTATCTGCTGGAGTGTTAGTAGCCTTGGGATAGTAAAATTTAGGAGTATCTGCTGGAGTGTTAGCAGCCCTGGGATAGTATAATTTAGGAGTATGTGCTGGAGTGTTAGCAGCCCTGGGATAGTATCATTTAGGAGTATGTGCTGGAGTGTTAGCAGCCCTGGGATAGTATAATTTAGGAGTATGTGCTGGAGTGTTAGCAGCCCTGGGATAGTATCATTTAGGAGTATGTGCTGGAGTGTTAGCAGCCCTGGGATAGTATAATTTAGGAGTATGTGCTGGAGTGTTAGGAGCCCTGGGATAGTATAATGTAGGAGTATGTGCTGGAGTGTTAGCAGCCCTGGGATAGTATCATTTAGGAGTATGTGCTGGAGTTATAGCAGCCCTGGGATAGTAAAATTTAGGAGTATCTGCTGGAGTGTTAGCAGCCCTGTGATACTATCATTTAGGAGTATGTTCTGGAGTGTTAGCAGCCCTGGGATAGTATCATTTAGGAGTATGTGCTGGAGTGTTAGCAGCCCTGGGATAGTAAAATGTAGTAGTATCTGCTGGAGTGTTAGCAGCCTTGGGATAGTATCATTTAGGAGTATGTGCTGGAGTGTTAGCAGCCCTGGGATAGTATCATTTAGGAGTATGTGCTGGAGTGTTAGCAGCCCTGGGATAGTATCATTTAGGAGTATGTGCTGGAGTGTTAGCAGCCCTGGGATAGTATCATTTAGGAGTATGTGCTGGAGTGTTAGCAGCCCTGGGATACTAAAATGTAGGAGTATGTGCTGGAGTGTTAGCAACCGTGGGATAGTATCATTTAGGAGTATCTGCTGGAGTGTTAGCAGCTTTGGGATAGTATCATTTAGGAGTATGTGCTGGAGTGTTAGCAGCCCTGGGATAGTATCATTTAAGAGTATGAGCTGGAGTGTTAGCAGCCCTGGGATACTAAAATGTAGGAGTATGTGCTGGAGTGTTAGCAGCCCTGGGATAGTATCATTTAGGAGTATCTGCTGGAGTGTTAGCAGCCCTGGGATAGTAAAATGTAGGAGTATCTGCTGGAGTGTTAGCAGCCCTGGGATAGTATCATTTAGGAGTATGTGCTGGAGTGTTAGCAGCCCTGGGATAGTATAATTTAGGAGTATCTGCTGGAGTGTTAGCAGCCCTGGGATAGTATCATTTAGGAGTATGTGCTGGAGTGTTAGCAGCCCTGGGATAGTATCATTTAGGAGTATGTGCTGGAGTGTTAGCAGCCCTGGGATAGTATCATTTAGGAGTATGTGCTGGAGTGTTAGCAGCCCTGGGATAGTATCATTTAAGAGTATGAGCTGGAGTGTTAGCAGCCCTGGGATACTAAAATGTAGGAGTATGTGCTGGAGTGTTAGCAGCCCTGGGATAGTATAATTTAGGAGTATGTGCTGGAGTGTTAGCAGCCCTGGGATAGTATCATTTAGGAGTATCTGCTGGAGTGTTAGCAGCCCTGGGATAGTAAAATGTAGGAGTATGTGCTGGAGTGTTAGCAGCCCTGGGATAGTATAATTTAGGAGTATCTGCTGGAGTGTTAGCAGCCCTGGGATAGTATCATTTAGGAGTATGTGCTGGAGTGTTAGCAGCCCTGGGATAGTATAATTTAGGAGTATGTGCTGGAGTGTTAGCAGCCCTGGGATAGTAAAATTTAGGAGTATGTGCTGGAGTGTTAGCAGCCCTGGGATAGTGTTTTCAACATAAACCCTCTTACATCAACAGTACACTTATTATGCATACTTTAGGCATGTTATGTCACCACGTGTAATACATAATATATAATTAAAAAAGTCTTTATGTAAATAGAAATGCTTGTGCTAAGTGCTTGAGGCTGGTCTAGTGGGTAACACCGCCTGCAGCACATATATAACCTCAGCATGGGTATGAATCCTGTTCTAGTGGGTATCTCAGCTTGCAGCACATATATAACCCCAGCATGGGTATGAATCCTGGTCTAGTGGGTAATGCCGCCTGCAGCACATATATAACCTCAGCATGAGTATGAATCCTGGTCTAGTGGGAACGCCGCCTGCAGCACATATACAACCCCAGCATGGGTATGAATCCTGGTCAAGTGGGTAACGCTGCCTGCAGCACATATATAACCTCAGCATGGGTATGAATCCTGGTCTAGTGGGTAACGCCGCATGCAGCACATATACAACCCCAGCATGGGTATGAATCTTGGTCTAGTGGGTAACGCCGCCTGCAGCACATAAATAACCTGAGCATGGGCATGAATCCTGGTCCAGTGGGTAACACCGCCTGCAGCACATATACAACCCCAGCATGAGTATGAATCCTGGTCTAGTGGGTAACGCCGCCTGCAGCACATACAGTATATAACCCCAGCATGGGTATGAATCCTGGTCTAGTGGGTAACGCTGCATGCAGCACATATACAACCCCAGCATGGGTATGAATCCTGGTCTAGTGGGTAACGCTGCATGCAGCACATATACAACCCCAGCATGGGTATGAATCCTGTTCTAGTGGGTATCTCAGCTTGCAGCACATATATAACCCCAGCATGGGTATGAATCCTGGTCTAGTGGGTAACGCCGCCTGCAGCACATATATAACCTCAGCATGGGTATGAATCCTGGTCTAGTGGGTAACGCCGCCTGCAGCACATAAATAACCTCAGCATGGACATGAATCCTGGTCCAGTGGGTAACGCCGCCTGCAGCACATAAATAACCTCAGCATGGACATGAATCCTGGTCCAGTGGGTAACGCCGCCTGCAGCACATATACAACCCCAGTATGGGTATTAATCCTGGTCTAGTGGGTAACGCCGCCTGCAGCACATATATAACCTCAGCATGGGTATGAATCCTGGTCTAGTGGGTAACGCCGCCTGCAGCACATATATAACCTCAGCATGGGTATGAATCCTGGTCTAGTGGGTAACACCGCCTGCAGCACATATATAACCCCAGCATGGGTACGAATCCAGGTCCATCTCCCTCGCTCTGTTTCTCAATTCACACTTTCCCTGTCTGAAAATACATCTTTCAATAAAGAAATGCTTTTGCTATAACCATTATTAAAAGTGTGGTCAACATTTCACATTTTTCCCTAAAAGAGGTGCTGGCGCTCTGTACCTGTCCTCCTGACCCGGGACACAAACCCAGGGCCCCCTGCATGATAACACTTTACTACTCAAGTCAACTGTACTAGCCAACGGACCAAGGCCCAATCCCAAATCGACCCTAAATCCTACACCCCATTCACTTGTGGAGATCTGAGAGGATTTGATTAGTATATGGTGAAATTTCCACCTAGACTATCAGAGATCTCCAAGCGCATAGGGTGTAGGGTTTAGGGGTCGATTTGGGACTGGGTCCAAGAGTCAAGCCTGTCACTCCATGGCCAACAGTTGAGTGCAGCTGTCATGGGGAGTGAAGTCACAGTGATGTCACAGCACGATGGCTGCTAGCGTTCACAGCTAACTAGCTCACCAAATCTGCTACACTGACACCAAAATCAGAAAGAGCAACAGTATGCATGAATACTTCAGATCATTTCTTCCCAATGATGGACAAGAGAATACATTTACTAAAACATCCAGAATAAACCTGTTTATATCATGATGTACTGTATATATACTGTATTACTG
This sequence comes from Brachymystax lenok tsinlingensis, assembly GCA_030435695.1. Taxonomy (NCBI): domain Eukaryota; kingdom Metazoa; phylum Chordata; class Actinopteri; order Salmoniformes; family Salmonidae; genus Brachymystax; species Brachymystax lenok. The sequence continues at coordinate 21,880,897 of CM059819.1, forward strand.
AATATTGTGTGATGAAAAATGTATCCTAAATAAGCAGTGTGTTTAGACTGTAGATAACCATATGGATTAGGTACTGTATGTAATACATGTACTACTATATGTAATTTGGGCCGGTTTCCTGGGCTCAGACTAAGCCTAATCCTAGACTAAAATGCACTTTGAATGGAGATTCTCCTTGAAGAATGATTTTTAGTCTAGGATTACTTTTCCTTTATAATGAAGAAACCGGCTCTATATGTACTACTTAGTACTTTAAGATTAGCATTACAGTAGGAGAGTTATCAACAGAACAAAATGTATTGGCACCAATTTAGGATCGACACCATATGCCCAATCCATTTTTTCCATTCTGGAATGGAGACAGAACAAATGTGATATTACTGGCATGGAAAAAGCGGTTTACTCTGTGATTATATCACAGCAACAAAGGAGTGTTAGAGCGAGTTTAAAACCCAATCAGTCATCCAGTCAGCCATACAGGATGACATCATCACACGAGTGTGTGTTATATCTTAATGTATCTGTTTGTCAGCGCACACACACACGTGCACACGCAGCGCACACACACCTGCTTTCTGTCTAGCACTGGAGACCGTCCAGATAGCCTCATTTGAATCCAGACACGACAACATATATTAAATCATTGACAAGGCTATCAAACCCAGATGGCGCTGTTCTGAAATACACATACGCACACACACACACAGTTATTCTGACGTATTGGGCATGATAACAACTGGTTGTTACTCAATTCACCGACCATTTTGAATCCCACCGTACCTTATCCGCTATGCAATCTGGTTTTCAAGCTGGTCGTGGGCGCACCTCAGCCACGCTCAAGGTCCTAAACGATATCATAACTGCCATCGACAAAAGACTGTGCAGTCGTATTCATCGACCTGGCCAAGGCTTTTGACTCTGTCAATCACCACATTCTTATCGGCAGACTCAACAGCCTTGGTTTCTCAAATGACTATGGGGGTGCCACAGGGTTCAACTAACCTCCAGACAAGCTTCAATGCCATACAACACTCCTTCCGTGGCCTCCAACTGCTCTTAAATGCAAGTAAAACTAAATGCATGCACTTCAACCAATTGCTGCTCGCACCTGCCTGCCCACCTAGCATCACTACTCTGGACGGCTCTGACTTAGAATACGTGGACAACTACAAATATCTAGGTGTCTGGTTAGACTGTAAACTCTCCTTCCAGACTCATATGAAGTATCTCCAATCCAAAATAAAATCTAGAATCGGCTTCCTATTTCGCAACAAAGCAGCCTTCCCTCACGTTGCCAAACATACCCTCGTAAAACTGACTATCCTACCGATCCTTGACTTTGGCGATGTCATTTACAAAATAGCCTCCAACACTCTACTCAGCAAATTGGATGCAGTCTATCACAGTGCTATCCGTTTCGTCACCAAAGCCCCATATACTACCCACCACTGCGACCTGTATGCTCTCGTTGGCTGGCCCTTCGCTTCATATTCGTCGCCAAACCCACTGGCTCCAGGTCATCTATAAGTCTTTGCTAGGTAAAGCCCCACCTTATCTCAGCTCACTGGTCACCATAGCAGCACCCACCCGTAGCACGCGCTCCAGCTGGTATATTTCACTGGTCACCCCCAAAGCCAATTCCTCCTTTGGCTGCCTTTCCTTCCAGTTCTCTGCTGCCAATGACTGGAACTAATTGAAATAAATCACTTTAGTTGGAGACTCATATCTCCCTCACTAACGCAGTTGTAAATGGCTTACCTGGTTAAATAAAGGTGAAAATGAAAAATTTAAAATACAGGACATTCTATCTAATAAAACAAGGAGCTGATTGAACATGGAACCAATTGGAGTTGTTTTCCAGGGTAAACCCCAGTTGACATTAATGTAAAGCTATATCAACACATCCATATCATAATCTGAAAATACTGATAATTTCACAGGAATCAAATCATGTTATATCGTATAAATAATGACACAATTGAGCACTTTTTGTAATGAAACCCAGTTGAGATGCTGTATTCACTGGGCACAAAAATGAATGACAGGCGTTTATGTTCTTGTTAATGGAAATGCTTCAACTTTTATGACATAATAAAATGCACTCCAGACATTTACACACACGCAAATCCTGCACACACGCATACCCACACATATGATGAACATGCATGCACACACCTTAAAGGTCTCTCTCAATTCAATTCAATTCAACTTGCTTTATTGGCATGACGTAACAATGTACATATTGCCAAAGCTTACATTTGATATTTATAATATGAACATAATTAATAATCAAAATTGTCAACAGATTCTCTCTCTCTCTCTCTCAAATGTCATATTATGGCTATATACAATGTTGTAACGACGTGCAAATAGTTAAAGTACAAAAGGGAAAATGTTTGTTCTTCACTGGTTAACTTTCTTGTGGCAAAAGGTCAAAAATATTGCTGCTGTGATGGCAGCTTCATTAAATAGTACCCGCAAAACACCAGTCTCAACATCAACAGTGAAAAGGCGACTCTGGGATGCTGGCCTTCTAGGCAGAGTTTCAAAGAAACAGCCATATCTCAGACTGGCCAACAAAAATAAAAGATTAAGATGGGCAAAAAGAACACAGACACTGGACAGAGGAACTCTGCCTAGAAAGCCAGCATCCCGGAGTCTCCTCTTCACTGTTGACGTTGAGACTGGTGTTTTGCAGGTACTATTTAATGAAGCTGCCAGTTGAGGACTTGTCCGTTTCTCAAACTAGACACTCTAATGTACTTGTCCTCTTGCTCAGTTGTGCACCGGGGCCTCCCACTCCTCTTTCTATTCTGGTTAGAGTCAGTTTGCGCTGTTCTGTGAAGGGAGTAGTACACAGCGTTGAACGAGGTCTTCAGTTTCTTGGCAATTTCTCGCATGGAATAGCCTTCATTTCTCAGAACAAGAATAGACTGACGTTTCAGAAGAAAGTTCTTTGTTTCTGGCCATTTTGAGCATGTAATCGAACCCACAAATGCTGATGCTCCAGATACTCAACTACTCTAAAGAAGGCCAGTTTTATTGCTTCTTTAATCAGGACAACCGTTTTCAGCTGTGCTAACATACTTGCAAAAGGGTTTTCTAATGCTCAATACGCCTTTTAAAATGATTAACTTGGATTAGCTAACACAACGTGCCATTGGAACACAGGAGTGATGGTTGCTGATAATGGGCCTCTGTACGCGTATGTAGATGTTCCATTAAAAAAAATGCAATTTCCAGCTACAATAGTCATTTACAACATTAACAATGTGTACACTGTATTTCAGATCAATTTGATGTTATTTTAATGGACAAAACTTTTGAATGGTAATGTATATGTTTTTGCTGTTTGTTCTTTGTTATAGAGCCAAAAAGATGGGAGAAGTGGTTTATCCATACATGTCCGTTTTGGATAGATAACTCCTCGTGTTGTTGTTTGTTTAGTGTGTTCCAATTTCCCCAGACATGGTTAGATTCTATGGATTCTTCAATTACATTGAGCTGATTTCTGACGTGCTGTTCCTTATTTTTTCGTAGTGTATTTCTGTATTGTTTTTGTGATTCACCATAGTGAAGGCATAGACTCAGGTTTTCTGGGTCTCCATGTTTCTGTTTGGATAGGTTTCTAAAAAGAAATCTTAGGTTTTTGCATTCTTCATCAAAACATTTGTCATCGTTGTTAATTTTCTTAAGTTGTCTGCTTGAAATTTTGGGATTTGATAGGGAAGGTCAAATATACTGTTTAGGTTTTCTACTGCCAAGTTTACACCTTCACTATTACAGTGGAACGTTTTGTCCAGGAAGTTGTCTAAAAAGGGATTGAATTTGTTGTTGCCTAATTGTTTTTTGGTAGGTTTCCACACTACTTTCCTTCCATCTATAGCATTTCTTAATATTATTCAGTTCCTTTGGCTTTGATGCCTCATGATTGAGTGTTGCTCTGTAGACTGATTTTGCTGTGATCTGATAGGGTTGTCAGTGGACTGATTGTGAACACTCTGAGGGATTCAGTGATCAGTGATAAAGTAGTCTACAGTACTACTGCCAAGAGATGAGCTATAGGTGTATCTACCGTAGGAATCCCCTCGAAGCCTACCAATGACTATGTACATACCCAGCGTATTGCTACCTAATGAATCATTGGCTTACAAAATACAGTTGAAGTCAGAAGTTTACATACACTTAGGTTTGAGTCAATAAAACTCGTTTTTCAACCACTCCACCTATTTCTTGTTAACAAACTATAGTTTTGGCAAGTCAGTTAGGACATCTACTTTGTGCATGACACATGTAATTTTTCCAACAATTGTTTACAGACAGATTATTTCACTTATAATTCACTGTATCACAATTTCAGTGGGTCAGAAGTTTACATAAACTAAGTTGACTGTGCCTTTAAACAGACATCATTTGAGTCAATTGGAGGTGTACCTGTGGATGTATTTCAAGGCCTACCTTCAAAGAAATCAGCCAAGACTTCAGAAAACAATTTGTAGACCTCCACAAGTCTGGTTCACCCTTGGAAGCAATTTCAAAACACCTGAAGGTACCACGTTCAACTGTACAAACAATAGTACGCAAGTATAAACACCATGGGACCACGCAGCCATCATACCGCTCAGGAAGGAGACGCGTTCTGTCTCCTTGAGATGAATGTACTTTGGTGCGAAAAGTGCAAATCAATCCCAGAACAGCAAAGGACCTTGTGAAGATGCTGGAGGAAAGCGGTACAAAAGTCTCTATATCCACAGTAAAATGAGTCCTATATCGACATAACCTGAAAGGCCGCTCAGCAAGGAAGAAGCCACTGCTCCAAAACCACCATAAAAAAGACAGACTACGGTTGCAATTGCACATGGTGACAAAGATCGTACTTTTTGGAGAAATGTCCTCTGGTCAGATGAAACAAAAATATAACTGTTTGGCCATAATGACCATTGTTATGTTTGGAGGAAAAAGGGTGAGGCTTGCAAGCCGAAGAACACCATCTCAAGGGGGAGGGACTGGTGCACTTCACAAAATAGATGGCATCATGAGGCAGGAAGATTATGTGGATATATTGAAGCAACATCGAAAGACATCAGTCAGGAAGTTAAAGCTTGGTTGCAAATGGGTCTTCCAAATGGACAATGACCCCAAGCATCCTTCCAAAGATGTGGCAAAATGGCTTAAGGACAACAAAGTCAAGGTATTGGTGTGCCATCAAAGCCCTGACCTCAATCTTATAGAAAATTTGTGGGCAGAACTGAAAAAGTGTGTGCGAGCAAAGAGGCCTACAAATCTGACTCAGTTACACCAGCTGTGTCAGGAGGAATGGGCCAAAATTCACCCAACTTACTGTGGAAAGCTTGTGGAGCGCTACCCGAAACGTTTTACCCAACAATTTAAAGGCAATGCTACCAAATACTAATTAAGTGTATGTATACTTCTGACCCACTGGGAATGTGTTAAAAGAAATAAAAGCTGAAATAAATCATTCTCTCTCCTATTATTCTGACATTTCACATTCTTAAAATAACGTGTGAATCCTAACTGACCCAAGACAGGGAATTTTTACTTGGATTAAATGTCAGGAATTGTGAAAAACTGAGTTTAAATGTATTTGGCTAAGGTGTATGTAAACTTCCAACTGTATATAATATATATATATAAATATTTATTTTTTTTATAGTGTAGCAGTAGCCACCACTTGTGTCTTTACTGACAGACCTAAAGCCATGGTGCATGGGTAGGACCCTAAGTTATTCCTGACCTGGAGACATTCTGAGCCTAGTTAAGTCAGACAGTCAGGAAAAGATCACAGGGCTATGTATGAGCCTCTAAAGTATACTGGTTTTCTATTGGCTGTGCCCAAATGGCATCGAATTGCACTACATGTTATAGCATTGGACCAGAAACTGAATGGTTGCTAGTTCGAATCCCCGAGCCGACAAGGTGAAACATCAGTTGATGTGCTCTTGAGCAAGGCACTTAACCCTAGTTGCTCCAAGGTCACTGTTGATAACGGCAGACCCTGGTCGTGACCCCACTCTCCGAGGTTGTCCCATGGGGAGTTGGGATACGCAAAACTTTGAGTATAATATTTTTTACTTATCTATTTTTTACTGAACACTTACTTTTCTTAAAATGCATTGTTGGTTAGGGGCTTGTGTGACAAATCACATTTGATTTGATTTGAAGAGCCAGAACTGGATCCCAGTCTACAGTACATCCACAAGGTGCAGTGAGATGGGGATGAGAACAAGGACAAGAGGCTTATTTGAGAAAATATTATAATTTATTATATAAACAAAGAATTGGGATATATTTTCTTCTGCTATGTTGATTTGTGAGAGAGTGAAAACTTTAGCTGACATTTCAAATGTTTTATTTCAGTTTTAAAAAGTTGGAAATGGTAATAGAAAGTAAAACTTTTTGTACTTTGGTGGTGGCTAAACCCATTTTGACATCTCTAACTTGCAAGTAATAATCTCCCTGAAGATCTCAGCAGGGCCGTTCTGGTCTAGCATTAGCATGTCTGTGAGTGTGTTTCATTTCAGACCTCACCACTGCCCCTGACCTCCGCAATGCCTGAGAGTCTGGACTCGACAGACACGTCTGTTTTACATTTCTCCGTTCTGTATTCTAGTTTCACGGTCTCTTTCTCGCTATCCTTTCATTTCTTATTCCACTCACGCCTGAGGCCCTTTAAGCAGCCTGGTGCAGACAGCCTTCTTGCTACGACACACAGCAGCAGCCTAGTGCAGACAGCCTTGATGCTACGACACACAGCAGCCAGACAGAGAGGGACTAACATATTTGCTGAACACAGTGATTAAGGAATGACCCCAGTCCTTGGTAGAGATTAACACCGTGATTTAGGAATGACCACTGTCTTTGGTAGAGATAACACAGTCATGTAGGAATTACCACTGTCCTTGGTAGAGATTAACACAGTAATGTAGGAATGACCACTGTCCTTGGTATAGATTATCACAGTGACATAGGAATGATCACTGTCCTTGGTAAAGTTTAACACAGTCAAGTAGGAATGACCACTGTCCTTGGTAGAGATTGGCACAGTGATTTAGGAATGACCACTGTCCTTGGTGAAGTTTTACACAGTCATGTAGGAATGACCACTGTCCTTGGTAGAGTTTAACACAGTCATGTAGGAATGACCACTGTCCTTGGTAGAGATTGACACAGTGATTTAGGAATGACCACTGTCCTTGGTAAAGTTTTACACAGCGATGTAGGAATGACCACTGTCCTTGGTAGAGTTTAACACAGTCATGTAGGAATGACCACTGTCCTTGGTAAGTTTAACACAGTAATGTAGGAATGACCACAGACCTTGGTAAAGTTTAACACAGCCATGTAGGAATGATCACTGTCCTTGGTAGAGTTTAACACAGTCATGTAGGAAGGACGACTGTCCTTGGTATAGATTATCACAGTGACGTTAGAATCATCACTGTCCTTGGTAGATTTAAACACAGTCATGTAGGAATGACCACTGTCCTTGGTAAAGTTTAACGCAGTCATGTAGGAATGACCACTGTCCTTGGTAGAGATTAACACAGCGATGTAGGAATGACCACTGTCCTTGGTAAAGTTTAACACAGTCATGTAGGAAGGACGACTGTCCTTGGTATAGATTATCACAGTGACGTTGGAATAATCACTGTCCTTGGTAGAGTTTAACACAGTCATGTAGGAATGACCACTGTCCTTGGTAAGTTTAACACAGTAATGTAGGAATGACCACAGACCTTGGTAAAGTTTAACACAGCCATGTAGGAATGATCACTGTCCTTGGTAGAGTTTAACACAGTCATGTAGGAAGGACGACTGTCCTTGGTATAGATTATCACAGTGACGTTAGAATCATCACTGTCCTTGGTAGATTTAAACACAGTCATGTAGGAATGACCACTGTCCTTGGTAAAGTTTAACGCAGTCATGTAGGAATGACCACTGTCCTTGGTAGAGATTAACACAGCGATGTAGGAATGACCACTGTCCTTGGTAAAGTTTAACACAGTCATGTAGGAAGGACGACTGTCCTTGGTATAGATTATCACAGTGACGTTGGAATAATCACTGTCCTTGGTAGAGTTTAACACAGTCATGTAGGAATGACCACTGTCCTTGGTAAAGTTTAACACAGTCATGTAGGAATGACCACTGTCCTTGGTAAAGTTTAACACAGTCATGTAGGAATGACCACTGTCCTTGGTAAAGTTTAACACAGTCAAGTAGGAATGACCACTGTCCTTGGTAGAGATTGACACAGTCATGTAGGAATGACCACTGTCCTTGGTAAAGTTTTACACAGTAATGTAGGAATGACCACTGTCCTTGGTAGAGATTAACACAGTGATTTAGGAATGACCACTGTCCTTGGTGAAGTTTAACACAGTCATGTAGGAATGACCACTGTCCTTGGTAGAGTTTAACACAGTCATGTAGGAATGACCACTGTCCTTGGTAAAGTTTTACACAGTAATGTAGGAATGACCACTGTCCTTGGTATAGATTATCACAGTGATGTAGGAATGACCACTGTCCTTGGTAGAGATTAAAACAGTCATGTAGGAAGGACCACTGTCCTTGGTGGAGTATAGAGCAGGGTTCCCCAACTAGAGTGCTTGATTTTATTTTCTGGAAATAAAACACCAGGAAATTAGCTAGAAGTGATTTTAATTTTGGACATCTGTTCCCAAGTATTCCCAAACATAGAGATATATGTGATCGTATACAAATGTAAGCAACGTTTGAAATCATTATGTTTTTGTCTGTTTGGGCTTCTTGCGTTCAATTTGCAGTCTTCAAATTATTTGTAATTATGTTCCGGCCCCATGACCATCCGCTCAAGTAGAAATCCGCCCGTGGCTGAATGTAGTTGATGATCCCTGATATAGGGCAATCTGCCTTTACCTCTCACTTACTGCATATGGGTTCATATTGTCATTGGTTGAGATGAGCACAGTGAATCTAGTTGATCATCCATGCTATAGAGAGACAATGTAAGGATAACGTTGGATCATAAACTTGGACTTAATATATCCAGGTCATATATCATAAAGAAACCGACTAATACCAGGGGCGTAATTTCAGTTTATAGTATATACTTAAGTTCAACTGACTATTGAACCATCTATCAAAAGTTATGCATGATGGCTGAAAGAAAAAAATATATGAATAATTGTACTCACAATATACACTTTATAGGGACACCCTTTCAAATGAGTGGATTCAGATATTTCAGCCACACACGTTGCTGACAGGTGTATACAATTGAGTACACAGCCATGCAATCTACAAAGACAAACATTGGCAGTAAAATGGGCTCACTAAAGAGCTCAGTGACTTTCAACGTGACACCGTCATAAAATGCCACCTTTCCAACAAGTCAGTTTGTCAAATTTCTGGTATTGTGAAGTTGAGCCTGTTGAGCCTGGAAAAACCCAGCAGGGTTGCAGTTCTTGACACAAACCGGTGCACCTGGAACCTACTACCATACCCACTTCAATATTTTGTCTTGCCCATTCACCTTTGTATGGCACACATACTCAAACAATGTCTCAATTGTCTCAGGGCTTTAAAATTTAACCTGTCTCCTCCCCTTCATGTACACTGATTGTAGCGGATTGACCAAGTGACATCAATAAGGGATCATAGCTTTCACCTGGATTCACCTGGTCAATCTATGTCATGGAAAGAGCATAATATTCATAATGTTTTGTACACTCAGTGCATATGAACTCCGGGCTGGGCTGCTGCGCCTCAAAATGAATATATACAGCAATAAAAAAACTATAAAATAAAACGATATAACTAATACTCTAAAGTCCTTCCACAGTGGCCAAATTGTCAGTCTGGATGAAAACAGATGTTGCCTTGAATTATTACATGTTTTCCCCACTGCATTTCAGTTTTACAACCATGCATGCTTACGCGAACTCTGCAATTATGTGCGTATAATGCCTGTCATCTTCCCGAATTATAGTAAGGAATCTCAGATGGATTTATGCAAATAAAAGCAGCTTGAAATATTTATTTTGGGGTTTTAATACCCCGAGGCTACGTTTAGGAGGGTCAAATCAACTGTAAAGAAATTAATGCACAGAGGAGGAATGTTGTAATGGGCTGACGCAATGGCTACTAGAGTAAGTGGCTTGCTAGCTTAGCATCCAACACATTAGCTAGCATATTCTTGTCAATTTCTAACACTGCTACTTAACACTTCTACAGGTCAATGGAAAATGTTGAGGCAATCGTTGCTGGCAATATCCCCTCAAAACATTGTATGTGTATGGCTTTTGTCTTCAAAAACCTCAAGAGGTTGAAGTAATTTGGCTTGGCACCTAAAACCCTCACAAACTTTTACAGATGCACAATTGAGAGCATCCTGTTGGGCTGTATCACCGCCTGGTACAGCAAAAGCACCGCCTGCAACTGCAGGGCTCACCCTCCAGGACACCTACAGCACCCGATGTCACAGGAACGCCAAAAATATAATCAAGGACAACAACCACCCGAGCCAACCATAGTCTGGCCTAGCCTGAACAACAACGACTGGCTAGTTGGTTGACCTACAAACCAGTTGAAAGCTTGGCTGACAGTGACAGTGTGTGTGTGTGTGTGTGTGTGTGTGTGTGTGTGTGTGTGTGTGTGTGTGTGTGTGTGTGTGTGTGTGTGTGTGTGTGTGTGTGTGTATGTATCACTCTGTGAGGTAATGCATGGCAGATTTTTTTTGAGGCTTCAAAGATTCGTCCAAGCCAGCACTTCTGAGACTAAAGCCCCAGAACAAAGGACAGATATCTACAGTGTTGTGTTTATCACTGAACTGGTCACATTAGACTCAGCGGTAACTGTGGAGAGCTGGCTGATCAAATGCTCGGTGTGTGTGTGTCTGGCCTCACAACGATGGCTGCCCATCCATCCAGACAGCCTCTAGAGAGGAGCAAAGCCTTATCAGGGATCTAAACACACAAGCACTCCGCTCCACACAGGCAAGTTTATTCTAATGATTTCCACTGAGCTAATTAGCCGTTAGAACATGAAGGGCTTTCCATTGACATGCTGAATCCACTAGTGGGGAGTGGACAAGCACTGTCAGCTCAACACAACTCAACACTATAGCACGCAGAACTGGGACAGACGGCTTTGTGAGGACTCCCTCCGGCCTGACCCTACTGCCCTCTCTGCAACCCACACACACACGGGCACACAACGCACACACACACACACACACACACTGGATTGACCTTGCTGGACTCCATGTAACACACACCAACCAGTTATTGAATGCAACAGGGAATAACTTTTTTACACAGGGGCATTGGGTGTTGCATAACTTTTTGCTAAACACGCAGGCACACACACTAGTAAACTGAACACAGGAAATAGGATGTTGTCACTACCAGGATATTGCTTCAACTACTCTCTCTCGCTCTCTCTCTCTCTTCCTTTCCCTCCCTCACAGAGAGCAGGGGGCCCAGCTGTTTTGATAAGCACCAATAAGACAATAAACACAGGAATCAACCAACCCCAGCCATCACACACACACACTCTAACGCTAGTGCACACACACACAGACTCTACAAAGCTGAGACGGATAGAGGTGGAGAGAGGGAAAGAGGCATTGGAGCCTGTGATTATAGTATGGTTCAAAGTGGCACACACACATTCACACATACACACACACACACACTCTTAGAGGAGCACAAAGAGCAGGAGAGTTCTCGTTCAAGTTCCAATATAGGAAGATTACCTCATGTAGCTAGTAGATTTATGGTACAGCACTGTACCTAGCATGAGGTTAGTATAAGGTTTAACCCTTACAGTTATGGTACAGGTTAGGACCAGGCAGAAGAGAGGTGGAGAGGCAGAAGGAGAGGTGGAGAGAAGCAGGAGGAGAGGGGAGAGGTGGAGAGAAGCAGAAGGTGAGGGGGGAGGTGGAGAGAAGCAGGAGGAGAGGGGGGAGGTGGAGAGAAGCAGAAGGTGAGGGGGGAGGTGGAGAGAAGCAGGAGGAGAGGGAGAGAAGCAGGAGGAGAGGGGAGAGGTGGAGAGAAGCAGGAGGAGAGGGGAGAGGTGGAGAGAAGCAGGAGGAGAGGGGAGAGAAGCAGAAGGTGAGGGGGGAGGTGGAGAGAAGCAGGAGGGAGAGGGGGAGGTGGAGAGAAGCAGGAGGAGAGGGGAGAGGTGGAGAGCAGCAGGAGGAGAAGGGGGAGGTGGAGAGAAGCAGGAGGAGAGGGGGGAGGTGGAGAGAAGCAGGAGGAGAGGGGAGAGGTGGAGAGAAGCAGGAGGAGAGGGGGAGGTGGAGAGAGAAGCAGAAGGAGAGGGAGAGGTGGAGAGAAGCAGGAGGAGAGGGAGAGAAGCAGGAGGAGAGGGGAGAGAAGCAGAAGGTGAGGGGGGAGGTGGAGAGAAGCAGGAGGAGAGGGAGAGGTGGAGAGCAGCAGGAGGAGAAGGGGAGGTGGAGAGAAGCAGGAGGAGAGGGGGGAGGTGGAGAGAAGCAGGAGGAGAGGGGAGAGGTGGAGAGAAGCAGAAGGAGAGGGGAGAGGTGGAGAGAAGCAGAAGGAGAGGGGGAGAGAAGCAGAAGGAGAGAGGGGAGGTGGAGAGAAGCAGAAGGAGAGGTGGGAGGTGGAGAGAAGCAGGAGGAGAGGGGAGAGGTGGAGAGAAGCAGGAGGAGAGGGGGAGGTGGAGAGAAGCAGGAGGAGAGGGGGGAGGTGGAGAGAAGCAGGAGGAGAGGGGAGAGGTGGAGAGAAGCAGGAGGAGAGTGGTCGAGGGTCCCTTTTGAAACAACCCAACCTCACTATGGGCCTCTGAACATCTCAAAGCGTATATTATATCATCCCAAAACATGGATGAGATACCTATGCGAGGGACGGACAGCATTACACCGATGTTAAGGTCTCTGCATGGGCTGCCTGTGAGTATTAGAATTAATTTTAAGATTCTTCGAATGGTTTTTAAATCAATCCATGATTGTGCACCCCAATACATGTCAGACATGCTTTTAAGTTATGTACCCAGTAGATCCCTCAGGTCCTCTGGCACTGGCCTTTTAACTATCCCAAAGCCGAGAACCAAGAGGCATGGAGAGGCAGCCTTTAGTTGCTATGCCCCCAGCCTCTGGAACAGCCTGCCAGAGGACCTGAGGGGGGCTGAAACTATGGACATATTTAAAAGAGATCTTAAAACACATGTTTAGCTTTGCTTTTCCTTAGGGTGCTTTTTAGTCATTCAGTTTTTATTGTTATTCTTTCGTTTTTATCTTATGTTTGTTGTGTGGTAAATATTTCAGCTTTAATTTCGTTTTTTATTCTTTTTTTCCTATAAAGCACATTGCGTAGCATTTCATGTCTGAAATGTGCTGTATAAATAAAGCTTGATTTGATTTGATGGAGGGAGGGAGGAGGAAAGTGAGAGAGGGAGGAATGGGGGTGGATAGAAAAGTACTCAGTGTGAACAAACAGACCACATCCGTGTCGGAACATGTTGTTGAAAGGAGGAGAGAGCCGGCTGAATGAGAAGAGAGGATAAAGGGAAAAAAAATAGAAGAGAAGAAAGGATGGAAACAGGTATTTCACTCAGCTAGGGTTGAGAGAGTCAGAGATTAACAGACTAGGGTCACTGACCAGTGGATGTGTTAGTATGTTAATAATACCACCAGGGGTGTTGGATGATGTGAGAAGACACGCACACACAGTACACACATACTACACGCACAGTACACACACACAGTGCACACACACAGTACACGCACACTACACACACCCAGTACACACACACAGTACAGTTACTGTTAGATCTTGATCTAAGGAGCTCAAACCATGGCTGCAGGCGAGGAACACACACCAGCAAAAAGTATGAGAGCGCTTCAAAGCAGAGGAAGTCAAAGTTCCTCACACTCACACACCTGCCAGGTGAGGTTATCACTAAACACCACCAGAGGCTTTCAGGGAGATCCTGGTCATAAATTATAAGAAAAGATGATACTGGATTTTCCATGTTAACAAAAAGAGGGCCTACTCTAATTTCAGGTAGGTGGTAGTAGTGGTAGGGGGTAGTAGTGGTAGTAGTGGTAGTAGTGGTAGTGGTGGTAGTGGTAGTAGTGGTACTAGTGGTAGTAGTGGTAGGGGGTAGTAGTGGTAGTAGTGGTACTAGTGGTAGTAGTGGTAGGGGGTAGTGGTAGTAGTGGTAGGGGGTAGTAGTGGTAGTAGTGGTAGGGGGTAGTAGTGGTGGTAGGAGTGGTAGGGGGTAGTAGTGGTAGTAGTGGTAGGGGGTAGTAGTGGTAGTAGTGGTAGGGGGTAGTAGTGGTAGTAGTGGTGGGGGTAGTAGTGGTGGGGGTAGTAGTGGTGGGGGTAGTAGTGGTACTAGTGGTAGTGGTAGTGGTGGGGGTAGTAGTGGTAGTAGTGGTAGTAGTGGTAGGGGGTAGTAGTGGTGGGGGTAGTAGTGGTAGGGGGTAGTAGTGGTAATAGTGGTAGGGGGTAGTAGTGGTAGTAGTGGTAGGGGGTAGTGGTAGTAGTGGTAGGGGTGGTAGTAGTGGTAGGGTGTAGTAGTGGTACTAGTGGTAGGGGTAGTAGTGGTAGTAGTGGTAGGGTGTAGTAGTGGTAGAGGGTAGTAGTGGTAGTAGTGGTAGGGTGTAGTAGTGGTAGTAGTGGTAAAGGGTAGTAGTGGTAGGGGGTAGTAGTGGTATTCAATCAATCAATCAATCAATCAAATGTATTTATAAAGCAATTCTTACATCCACTGATGTCACAAAGTGCTGTGTAGAAGCACGGTAGTAGTGGTAGTAGTGGTAGGGGATAGTAGTGGTAGTAGGGGGTAGTAGTGGTAGGGGATAGTAGTGGTAGTAGTGGTAGTAGTAGTGGTAGAGGGTAGCAGTGGTAGTAGTGGTAGGGGGTAGTAGTGGTAGTAGTGGTAGGGGGTAGTAGTGGTAGTAGTGGTGTATGGGGTGGTGGTGGTGGTACTGGTGGGGGTGGTAGTGGTGGGGGTAGTAGTGGTGGGAGTAGTGGTGGTAGTAGTGGTGGGGGTGGTGGTGGTGGGGGTAGTAGTGGTAGTAGTGGTGGTAGTGGTAGTAGTGGTGGGGGTGGTGAGTGGTGGGGGTGGTAGTGGTGAGTAGTGGTGGGGGTGTGGTGGTGGGAAGTAGTGAGTGGTAGTAGTGGTGGGGGATAGTAGTGGTAGTAGTGGTGGGGGTAGTAGTGGTGGGGGTGGTGGTGGTAGTAGTGGTGGGGAGTTGGTGTGGGGATTAGTGGTGGTGGTAGTGGTGGGAGGTGGTAGTGGTGGGGGTAGTAGTGGTGGTAGTGGTGGTGGGGGTAGTGGTGGTGGGAGTAGTAGTGGTAGTAGTGGTAGGGAGTAGTAGTGGTAGTAGTGGTAGGGGGTAGTAGTGGTAGTAGTGGTAGGGGATAGTAGTGGTAGTAGTGGTAGGGGGTAGTAGTGGTAGGGGTAGTAGTGGTAGGGGTGAAGTAGTGGTGGTAGTAGGGGTAGTGGTAGTGGTAGGGTGGGGGTAGTAGTGGTGGGAGTAGTAGTGGTAGTAGTGGTGGGGGATAGTAGTGGTAGGGGATAGTAGTGGTAGTGGTGGTAGGGGGTAGTAGTGGTAGTAGTGGTAGGGGGTAGTAGTGGTTGGGGGTGGTAGTAGTAGTAGTAGTGGTAGGGGGTAGTAGTGGTAGTGGTAGTAGTGGTAGGGGGTAGTAGTGGTAGTAGTGGTAGTAATGGTAGTAGTGGTAGTAATGGTAGTAGTGGTAGTAGTGGTAGTAGTGGTAGGGGGTAGTAGTGGTAGGGGGTAGTAATGGTAGTAGTACTAGTAGTGGTACTATTGGTAGGTGGTAGTAGTGGTAGTACTGGTAGGGGGTAGTAATGGTAGTAGTGGTAGGGGGTAGTAGTGGTAGTAGTGGTAGGGGGTAGTAGTGGTGGGGGTAGTAATGGTAGTAGTGGTAGGTGGTAGTAGTGGTAGGGGGTAGTAGTGGTAGGGGGTAGAAGTGGTAGTAGTGGTAGGGGGTAGTAATGGTATTAGTGGTAGGGTGTCTGTGGTCCATGTTTCTCAATATTCTGCTGTGGGAAGCTTGGCCCCAGCCTACCCAGGATAATGGGAGTACATATGTGTTTCATTCTGAGAATTCCTTAATGCCATTTCATAGGCCAGATCCACTGGAATGAGGATTTCATAGTGGAACGCTACTACGTCAGCCGCTGAACATAATGGTCCTACTGACCCAAACAAGCAATCTGAGGCTGTAGCAGTTAAACCACACACACACAATGCACATACACACGCATGTACACACAGTGTGTTAATACCTCTTGGTATTTTAACAATGTCTGTCACTGATTTACGTCTGTCTCATTGTTAGAGGAGGAGGATATAATTACAGTCACAGTGGGGCGGGAGAGAGAGACAGATTACACTCACAGTGGGGCGGGAGAGAGAGACAGATTACAGTTAGTGGGGTGAGAGAGAGAGAGAGAGAGAGAGAGAGAGAGAGAGAGAGAGAGAGAGAGAGAGAGAGAGAGAGAGAGAGAGAGAGAGAGAGAGACAGATTACAGTCACAGTGGGGCGGGAGAGAGAGACAGATTACAGTTACAGTGGGGCGGGAGAGAGAGACAGATTACAGTTAGTGGGGCGGGAGAGAGAGACAGATTACAGTTAGTGGGGTGAGAGAGAGAGAGAGAGAGAGAGAGACAGATTACACTCACAGTGGGGCGGGAGAGAGAGACAGATTACAGTTAGTGGGGTGAGAGAGAGAGAGAGACAGATTACACTCACAGTGGGGCGGGAGAGAGAGACAGATTACAGTCACAGTGGGGCGGGAGAGAGAGACAGATTACAGTTAGTGGGGTGAGAGAGAGAGAGATTACAGTTAGTGGGGTGAGAGAGAGAGAGAGAGAGAGAGAGAGAGAGAGAGAGACAGATTACACTCACAGTGGGGCGGGAGAGAGAGACAGATTACAGTTAGTGGGGTGAGAGAGAGAGAGAGAGAGAGAGAGAGAGAGAGAGAGAGAGAGAGACAGATTACAGTCACAGTGGGGCGGGAGAGAGAGACAGATTACAGTTAGTGGGGTGAGAGAGAGAGAGAGATTACAGTTAGTGGGGTGAGAGAGAGAGAGAGAGAGAGAGAGAGAGAGAGAGAGAGAGAGAGAGAGAGAGAGAGAGAGAGAGAGAGAGAGAGAGAGAGAGAGAGAGAGAGAGAGATTACAGTCACAGTGGGGCGGAGAGAGAGACAGATTACAGTTAGTGGGGTGAGAGAGAGAGAGAGAGAGAGAGAGAGAGAGACAGATTACAGTCACAGTGGGGCGGGAGAGAGAGACAGATTACAGTTACAGTGAGGCGAGAGAGACAGACAGGTTACAGTTAAAGTGGGGTGGGAGAGACAGACAGATTACAGCAGGGTTTTATCTGCAGTGTGTGTGTGGTCTTATCTCTAAAGTGTGTGCGTGTGTGTGTTTGAGATGTTCTCAGAGACCAGGCGGATTGAAATGTCACCTGCTTATCCTTCTCAGGGGACAGGAATGTCAGAGGTCAACAAGGGCCACTGACAGACTATTTCAATACACACACAGGCACACACACATGCACACGGTTGTGATTCCTCACCCACTGTGTCACAGGGCTGGTCTTTGTGCACGCAGAAGTCAGTCCTGCAACGAGATGGCAAGAACAGTATTATAACAAGTTCAGTCCATCTGACCTCATCCTGCAATGCTACTGTGTTGATGAGGGTGTAGGGTGAAGTTTCCCATGGATGCTGATCTGGTTAAATGTAGCATTTTCCACACTTATGTTAAGGTTAAGATTGCGAAGGGGAAGCTGATCCTAGATCTGTCCCTAAGGGAAACTTCACCCGGAGTGTTGATAAGAGAAACAAAAAACAAAAATATGTTTGAAGGAATCTAAATAAATTAAAATGTTATTGTACATGCATGCTTTAAACATTTTAATTGGGCATATTAGTTCAATCCACCAGTTGAATCCTCACTTCCACTTCAATTGAATTTTCACATAGTCTCCCATTGACATCAATTCATGACCAAGTGAAAAAAATGACTTAAGTGCAAATGTCCACTGCCATTTGCTATCAACGTTACACCAGAATAGTGTTACATAGAGGGGTTAATGTACAATGCACCGTGATTGAATGGTGTTCTCCCTAATGTATGTACTGTTCATGCTGGACAAACAGCTATCAGCCCTCAACTCAAACATTCCATGTTTCCTTCGCTGTGGCATAGTCACACACACGCACACGCACACACACACAGTTTATGTTGGTTACCATGGGGACCGGACGACCCGTGTAAAGCCCGTTCCAGTACATGCAGGGAGACAAGGCAGGGACTCCATTCCCACCACTGAGAACCCAATACCCTCTTTGTCCCCACTGTTAAGCAGTGATTTGACATTATCCATGTACCAAATGGCACCCTATGCCCTACATAGTTCAGTACTTTAACCAGATCCCCATGGCACCCCTATGCCCTACATAGTTCAGTACTTTAACCAGAGCCCTATGGCACCCTATGCCCTACATAGTGCAGTACTTTAACCAGAGCCCTATTGGAATAGGGTGCCATTTGGAACAATGCTTTCTGTTCACACTGTACTGGAGAACCCCTGAGTGGAGAGTGACTTTGTAAGTAGTAGGCAAGACAGGACAGAGAGAGAGAGACATAGCGAGAGAGAGAGACAGAGAGAGAGAGAAAGAGAGAGACTAACCAAAACAGAAAGGGCACATATTGGGATGGTCTCCAAAGACATTTAAAGATCTGCCCCACCTCTACAGTTTAAAGATCTGCCCTCCTCTACAGTTTAACTTCTTAGGGAGCGGCTCCCGAGGTGACGGTTTTGGAGAGTCTGGCGTGCCCAAAGTAAAATGCCTCCCACTCAGGGCCAGAAAATAGGATATGCACATAATTAGTACTATTGGATAGGAAACACTGACGTTTCTAAAAGTGTTAACATAATGTCTGTGAGTGTAACAGAACTGAAATAGCAGGCGAAAGCCCGAGAAAAATCTATCCGGGAATTACTGTTTTTTTGTCACATTGGCTCTGTTTGACAGTCTCCATATTGAGTTCTATGGCAAGCAGCTCCGAGATTTCAGTACCTATGGCTTCCACTAGATATCAACAGTCTATATATACAGCCTCAGAGAGATTGGAGGAAGCAGGAAGAATAGGTACAGGAAATGGCCAAGGTAGCTCAGAGGTCAACAAGTTTTCTCGTGCGCTAGTCTGGCTGCGTGCCCCACTTTATTTTACTTATATAACGTTTAGGTGACCATCCGAGTGAAATATTATCGCTCATATTCATAAAAGGATAGCTAAGGATGCATTTTAACTGGTATTTGATTTGTTTAGGAAAAGTTTATAGGTATATTTGAACGCGTTCTCTTCACGTTTCAATGGGCGATTCGAAGTTGGATTTCCTGATCATAACGCACCAACCAAACTGAGATTTATGGATATAATAAATGACTTTTTCTAACAAAAGAACCATGGACTGGCTTCGTTGGATACTTGGGAAGCCCTCAGCAGAAGTTCTTCAAAAAGGTAAGGGATTTGTTTTCGCTGTGAAATGTGTTTTGTGTGAAACGCGATGGTTTATGAATTTATGCTAATGGGAAAATATTGGAGGTGCTACCCTCAAACAATCAAATGTTGTGCTTTCGCGGTAAAACCTTTTTGAAATCTGACAACGCTGTGATATTGCCAAGAAGCAGAGCTTTTGATGACTATGCAACACTTGTATATTGATGAATGTTTAATAATGCAACTTTTGGATTTTGAATTTGGCACCTTGCATTTCACAGGGTAGTGCCCCACCAAGTAGTTAAAGACCTGGCCCTCCTCTACAGTTTAAAGACCTGGCCCTCCTCTACAGTTTAAAGACCTGGCCCTCCTCTACAGTTTAAAGACCTGGCCCTCCTCTACAGTTTAAAGACCTGGCCCTCCTCTACAGTTTAAAGACCTGGCCCTCCTCTACAGTTTAAAGACCTGGCCCTCCTCTACAGTTTAAAGACCTGGCCCTCCTCTACAGTTTAAAGACCTGGCCCTCCTCTACAGTTTAAAGACCTGGCCCTCCTCTACAGTTTAAAGACCTGGCCCTCCTCTACAGTTTAAAGACCTGGCCCTCCTCTACAGTTTAAAGACCTGGCCCTCCTCTACAGTTTAAAGACCTGGCCCTCCTCTACAGTTTAAAGACCTGGCCCTCCTCTACAGTTTAAAGACCTGGCCCTCCTCTACAGTTTAAAGACCTGGCCCTCCTCTACAGTTTAAAGACCTGGCCCTCCTCTACAGTTTAAAGACCTGGCCCTCCTCTACAGTTTAAAGACCTGGCCCTCCTCTACAGTTTAAAGTCCTGGGCCTCCTCTACAGTTTTAAAGACCTGGCCCTCCTCTACAGTTTAAAGACCTGGCCCTCCTCTACAGTTTAAAGACCTGGCCCTCCTCTACAGTTTAAAGACCTGGCCCTCCTCTACAGTTTAAAGACCTGGCCCTCCTCTACAGTTTAAAGACCTGGCCCTCCTCTACAGTTTAAAGACCTGGCCCTCCTCTACAGTTTAAAGACCTGGCCCTCCTCTACAGTTTAAAGACCTGGCCCTCCTCTACAGTTTAAAGACCTGGCCCTCCTCTACAGTTTAAAGACCTGCCCTCCTCTACAGTTTAAAGACCTGCCCTCCTCTACAGTTTAAAGACCTGCCCCTCCTCTACAGTTTAAAGACCTGCCCCTCCTCTACAGTTTAAAGATCTCCTCTACAGTTTAAAGACCTGCCCCTACTCTAGTTTAAAGACCTGCCCCTACTCTACAGTTTAAAGATCTGCCCTCCTCTATAGTGGTCCGGTTAGTAAAACACTGTTAATGACCCATCTGTACGGTCCAGGTGGGTTCAAACCAGAGTCGCCTTTGAACTCTTAACAAGCCTGAGCTAATGCACACACACACACACACACACACACACACACACACACACACACGAGACCCCTACTACACACTCTTTTCATGCTAGAAGGCCAAGGGCAGCTGCTGCCTCCAACACCACAGACCCACCAAACCTCAGCAGGATCTAAATCAGTCTACTGCACTTCCTCTACTTACTCTGTGTGTGTGGTGTGGTGTGTGTACGTGCATGTGTGTGTGTGTGTGTGTGTGTGTGACAGTGTAGTTCCTATGTTAGTGGAGTGGCAGTACAGGGGTGGGTCACTGCCACTAGTAACCCTGTGATTTGGGAGAGTGGAGGTTCATTTGAAGACCATGACTAACAGGTGAGGAGAGAGTAGAGCCCTGTGATTTCATCCTAGGCAGACTGCTGTACTGATTCAGCCTGGAGAAGACAGAGTCACTGCAGCTGTACTAGACCTCACTGACAACACTGAAGAGGAAGTTGTCCTGTGTGACTCAGTTGGATGAGCACGGTTCTTGCAACAACAAAGGTTGTGGGTTTGATTCCTGCGAGGGCCACCAATACCTTATCCCCCTCTGTCACTCCCCCGTTCCTTCTCTCTCCCTTCCTCCGGTCTGCCACATATCCCACTAACTTCTAACAGCTAGTAATGGGTTGTACCGCTGCCTTCCTGGTCTGATTGCATGGGCTGTGACTGTGAGGTAAAGTGGATTTAACAAACAGCTGGGGGGCTGACGAGCCAGCTGCAGACGCAGAACACTCGTTTGATGTGGAGAGGAGGAGAGTGAGGGCATGGTGAGTGGGAGGATGGACGGAGGGGAGAGGGCATGCGAGGGGGAGCCTGGGTGGAGGGGAGAGGGCATGGCGGAGGGGAGAGGGCATGGTGAGGGGAGAGGGGGTGAGATGTGGAGACAGATGTGGAGAGGGGGACACGGTGAACACAGAGTTATTCTTTCCTGTTAAGATGTCTCCCGAATCCCTAGATATTATCCAACTAGTACAGTATCAGTTACATACTGAGAGCACATAGGCAGACATTAGACAGTCTCAGACAGATACAGGACAGTATCACATGTCATGTAATCTCCTGAGAGGCAGGTAATGAGTTGTTGGAGATGAGGAAGTCGACAGTGACAGGCGTGACATAGAGATTACCTCTCTCCTCTGAGTGTTACAGTACAGCAGACACACACATCCCAGACAGAACCACACACACGCCGTCTCAGCTCAGCCGTCAGCGAGAAGGGAAACCGGAGCATGAAGTGACACGCTCTAATTTGCCCACATCTCCCTCTCCTCTCTCCCCTCCCCTCCCCTCTCCTCTCTCCCCGTTGACAACCACATGCACAATGTAGTCAACGTGTGTCAAATATGTAAGTTGAAAACATTGTATGTTAAAAGCACTGTATTTCTAGTTGAATGAACATATGACATTGATTGAGCAAATACATTTTAAGTTGGCAGAATATTTGCCTACGTTTATCGGCCAAGTTGGGCCAGCTAAAAATGTTATGTTCAGGTAACACTTTGACCAAAAAGCTCAGTAAATAAAAGAGGCTGTAGAACAACTTACTTAATAATATTTAGTTGAAACAACCAGATTTGTTTTACAGTGCAGGTTGACAGGATATATGAGTGCTTGTTTAAACCAAATTAACCCTTTCACCTCCCGGCCCAAATTAGAACAGGTAATAAAGCCTAATCAAGAATTAGGAATGCGAGAGAGTGTGTTAGAGTGTGTGTGTGTGTGCATGCGTGCGTGTAAGAGATGTGCTACTGGGCTAATTGATTAAAACCACCAT
This sequence comes from Brachymystax lenok tsinlingensis, assembly GCA_030435695.1. Taxonomy (NCBI): domain Eukaryota; kingdom Metazoa; phylum Chordata; class Actinopteri; order Salmoniformes; family Salmonidae; genus Brachymystax; species Brachymystax lenok. The sequence goes on from CM059819.1 coordinate 21,903,589, forward strand.
GGCTACGAAGAGTCAGATAGTTCCTGTGAGAGAGAGAGAGAGAGAGAGAGAGAGAGAGACACAGAGAGAGAGAGAGAGAGAGAGACACAGAGAGAGAGAGAGAGAGAGAGAGAGAGAGAGAGAGAGAGAGAGAGAGAGAGAGAGAGAGAGAGAGAGAGAGAGAGAGAGAGAGAGAGAGAGAGAGAGAGAGAGAGAGAGAGAGAGAGAGAGAGAGAGACGAAGAGGACGAGAGAGAGAGACGAAGAGGACGAGAGAGAGAGACGAAGAGGACGAGAGAGAGAGACGAAGAGGACGAGAGAGAGAGACGAAGAGGACGAGAGAGACGAAGAGGACGAGAGAGAGAGAGAGAGAGAGAGAGAGAGAGAGAGAGAGAGAGAGAGAGAGAGAGACGAGAGAGAGAGAGAGAGAGAGAGAGAGAGAGAGAGAGAGAGAGAGAGAGAGAGAGAGAGAGGAGACAGAGTGAGAGAGCGAGAGCGAGACACACAGCTTTACTAGACCAGGCCGATCACAACACAGCTCTACTAGACCAGGCCCGTCACAACACAGCTCTACTAGACACGGCCCATCACAACACAGCTCTACTAGACCAGGCCCATCGCAACACAGCTCTACAGGACCTGGCCCGTCACAACACAGCTCTACTAGACCAGGCCCGTCACAACACAGCTCTACTAGACCAGGCCCGTCACAACACAGCTCTACTAGACCAGGCCCGTCACAACACAGCTCTACTAGACCCGGCCCGTCACAACACAGCTCTACTGGACCTGGCCCGTCACAACACAGCTCTACTAAACCAGGCCCATCACAACACAGCTCTACTGGACCTGGCCCATCACAACACAGCTCTACTGGACCTGGCCCATCACAACACAGCTCTACTGGACCTGGCCCATCACAACACAGCACTGACCACTACTCTAGGGTCGTGTACTTTACTCAAACCAGTGAATATCACTTATTATAAATGAGATCATTAACTATCAGCTCTTGGAATATCCAGGGCCTATACTCTTGGTTACATTTTGGCAATAAAAATCTAAAACCAAAGAACATAATTATTTTCACAACATTGAGGTGTGAGACAAGGCTGCAGTTTGAGTCCAAATCTTTTCAACATTTATATCAATGAATTAGCAGACATGTTGGACCATTCTCCAGCCCTGCTATATGCTGATGACTTGGTACTTCTATCACCAACCAAAGAAGGTCTTCAACAGAACCTTAACATTTTAGAGAAATATTGTTATAAATTGGGCCCTGGCAGTAAATAAAAAAAAAACGAACATCATGATTTCCCCCCCAAAAAAACAGATGTCAGAAACACAAATATAAACTCACCCTGAACAACACCATAATTGAACACACAAAAAATTACACATACCTTGGTCTGACCATATCTGCATCGGGAAACTTTAATATGGCAGTGAATGCACTCAAAGAAAAAGCCTGCAGAGCATTGTATGCAATAAAAATGAAATTATTCAAAATCAACATCCAAAGGGGGTGCTAAAGAGCAAAAAAATATATTTAAAAAATATGGGGATGTAGTTGGGTGGGCTATTTACAGATGGGCTGTGTACAGGTGCAGTGATCGGTAAGCTGCTCTGACAGCTGATGCGTAAAGTTAGTGAGGGAGATAAGCTTCAGGGAATTTTGCAATTTGTTCCAGTCATTGGCAGCAGGGAACTGGAAGGAAAGGCGGCCAAAGGCTCTGGGGATGACCAGTGAAATATACCTGCTGGAGCGCGTGCTACGGGTAGGTGTTGCTATGGTGACCAGTGAGCTGACTTATAGATGACCTGGAGTCAGTGTAATGTCAATATTATTTTCCCATTATGTTTTGTTGTGGCTTTCATACCATGTCATGTGGCTTTCATTCCATGTCATGTGGCTTTCATACCATGTCATGTGGCTTTAATACCATGTCATGCGGCTTTCATACCATGTCATGTGGCTTTCATACCATGTCATGTGGCTTTCATACCATGTCATGTGGCTTTCATTCCATGTCATGCGGCTTTCATACCATATCATGCGGCTTTCATACCATATCATGCGGCTTTCATTCCATGTCATGTGGCTTTCATACCATGTCATGCGGCTTTCATACCATGTCATGCGGCTTTCATACCATGTCATGTGGCTTTCATTCCATGTCATGCGGCTTTCATTCCATGTCATGCGGCTTTCATTCCATGTCATGTGGCTTCTCAGTCATGTTGAGACTGGCCTATTACTATTGCTTTAATGTATTATTATTATTCTCATTAATATTGTTGTTGTAGTTGCTGTTAATGGGAATCCCATTTCCACTACTACTACTTCTATTACTATTATTGATGCCTTATTGCTGTTGGTCCCACAATTCTTTGTTATACAGTACCAGTCAAAAGTTTGGAGTGACATAAATAACTACACGGACCCTTCCGAGTCAAATCCATTTGAAGAACTGTGCAAAGCTGCACTCGCTGCCCTCTCCTTGCCACACTCAAATACGGAGGTTGAACGGCTGTTCAGCCAAATGACTGTGGTCAAGTCAAAGCTAAGAAATAGAAGGTCACTGCACACTCTCAACTCCATACTCCTGGTGCGGTATGGACTGAAGCTGGCTGGTGATACCTGCTACCAGCATAAACTACCAAGTGAAGTTCTGCAGCAGTTTGGCACCACAGCAGCATACAGCTTTAAGGCCACTCCATCCTCTTCTGCTGGTTCCAGCTCCGTGACAATGCAGTTGGACAGTGAAGATGAAGAGGATTTCCTTGCCAATCTATGATTCATCATATTTACAGTACGTATGCAAGGAGTGGACTTTCTGGAACTGGCGGAGACACACAGCTGATGGTGGCAGTGTGCACTGCAGTGTGAGCGAGAACAGTGGCAATATCTGGAAGAAAACCATTGAGCAGCTAGCCAGCCAAGCAGCACAACAACCTGGAGAGAGAAGTCTAAAACTCTTGAATGAGTAGGTGTGTCCAAACCTTTGACTGGTACTGTATGTATACTGTGGCAATGTAAGTAATTTAACTTACCATGTCAATAAAGTCATCTGAATTGAAATTGATAGAAAGAGACACGGAGAAAGAGAGAAATAGACAGAGAGATCGCGAGAGAATGGCAGTGTGTGACAAGAGGTGAAGGCAAGGCAGTGAGAGAGAGACAGAGGGAAAGAGACAGAGAGAGAAAGAAAGTGAGAAACTAGAGTGAGAGAGACAGTGCGAGAAAGAGAGAAATAGAGAGAGATAGCGAGCGAATAAGAGGAGTAGACAGAGTGGGAGAGAGAGCGAAAGAGAGAGAAAGAGAGAACTACAGAGAGAAATAGAGAGAGAAAAGAGAGAGAGAGAGAGAGCGCACGAGAACTAGAGAGAGCAATACAGAGAGAACTAGGGAGAGAAATACAGAGAGAACTAGAGAGAGAAATACAGAGAGAACTAGAGAGAGAAATACAGAGAGAACTAGAGTGAGAAATACAGAGAGAACTAGAGTGAGAACTAGAGAGAGAAATACAGAGAGAACTAGAGAGAGAAATACAGAGTGACAGCGGGTCATAGAGGTGTGAGCAGAATGAAGAAATGAGTCTTCGCACACTTAGATCAGATGCAAATGTCAGTGATTTCATATACTAAACTTGAAAATACCTTCGTTAGAGTATGAGATGTATACAGATAGAGAGAGCCCATACTGTTTGAACTCAAGTCTGATACAGACACGCTCCAGGGAGAAGTTTCCCCTAGGTACAGATCTAGGACCAGCTTCCCCTCCACCAATCCTAACCTTAACCATACCACTAATGGTTATCCTCTTCACAAGATCAAGTGAGAGAAAGAGACGGACGGTCGGGCGGACAGACAGACAGGTGCTGGCATTGTAGATAAAGGTGGCACAACCAGTTATTGAGTGCAAGGGGGCAATTACTTTTTCACACAGGGAAATTGGGACATTGTTGCATAACTTTGTTAAATAAATAAATGTTTTGGTTATTTGTAAACTCAGGTTTACAAATCTAATATTAGGTTTTGGTTGAAGGTCTGATAACATTCAGTATCAAAAATATACAAAAATAAAGAAAATCAGAAAGGGGGCAAATCATTTTCACAGCACTGTAGATAGAGAGATAGAGAAAGACAGACAGAGATATGTGTTGGGAAACATATGTTTTCCATGCCAATAAAGCTGTTAAATTGAAATTGAATTCAGAGAGAGAGAGAGACACAGAGACCCAACCAAATCATGAGAAAACAAAAATATATTACTTCACACATGGGAAAGAATTAACAAAACAACGGAGAAAACTGTAATGTAATGGAATGTACCAGCTATTTGGCCCTAAACAAGAGAGTACACAGTGGCAGAATACCTGACCACTGTGACTGACCCAAACTTAAGGAAAGCTCTAACTATGTACAGACTCAGTGAGCATAGCCTTGCTATTGAGAGCACACTGCCCACAAAATGAGGTGGAAACTGAACTACACTTCCTGACCTCCTTCCACATGTATGACCATATTAGAGACACATATTTCCCTCAGATGACACAGACACACAAAGAATTCGAAAGCAAATCCAATTTTAATAAACTCCCATATCTACTGGGTGAAATACCAGTGTGCCATCACAGCAGCAATATTTGTTACCTGTTGCCACAAGAAAAGGGCAACCAGTGAAGAACAAGCACCATTGTAAATACAACCCATATTTATGTTTATTTCTTTATCCTTTTGAACTTTAACTATTTGCACCTAATATGACATTTGAAATGTCTTTATTCTTTTGGAACTTTTGTGAGTGTAATGTTTACTGTTCATTTTTTATTGTTTATTTCACTTTTGTTTACTATCTATTTCACTTGCTTTGGCAATGTAAACACGTTTCCCATGCCAATAAAGCCCCTTGAATTGAAATTGAAATTGAGAGAGAGTAGAGAGAGATAGCAGGGAGAGAGAGTAGGAGACTATATCAGAGACAGTGACAACAGTGCCAGTCCTGGAAAGTGACAGTGTGATTGGAAGCGTGACAGTGACAATGACAGTTACCTAGTGACGAGCACGGCCGTGTCCACAGGTGGAATGTCGTCCCTGCCCCCGGGCACGTAATTGTTGCCTAGGTAACGGGGGCCGCCGTACTCCTCCCACTGCCACTGACAGAAGCTCTCTAGGGACCTCTCTCCGTGGTGGCCCACCTTCAGCTTGTCCTGTAGAGGAAATAGGGAAGGAGACAGGACAAGGAGATAAGGAAAGGAAATGCGGACATCATCTCTCCAGAGACATCTCTCCGTAGTGGCCCATCTTCAGCCTGTCCTGAAGGACAGCATCACCCACAGGGTCAGGGAAGGAGATGAGGAAAGGAGACAAGGCAAAGAAACAAGGCAATAATAGAGGATAATTGATAGGAGCTCTCCCAGGAGCTCTCCCTCCCTGTGGAAAGAGGAGAAGTGACAAAAGATCCTGTATTAGGATGAAGTGTCCTCAATAAAGTCTGTTGAGCCTTTTCCAGGCTGATCCTAGATCTGTGCATAAGGGCGACATCGACCGTGTAGCTTTGTTCTGGCACAGCGGTTGGTCGTAGTGACTTTCCTAATGGGACATTATATATACAGTACTATTATTGAGGTATAAAGCCCTGCTGAGGGTGTAGGGGTGAAGTTCCCCCTAATTGCTGATATTTGGTCAATAATTTTTTTCCCCCCACTAATGATTAAGGTTAGGATTGGGGGAAGGGAAGCTGATCCTAGATCTGTACTAAGGGAAACTTCACCCCGGAGCCGTGCTGAGGGGGTTTGGGGAGAGATAGCTATTTAAAGATGCTGGACCCAGACACGTTATTATACTGACTCGTATCAGTACTGCTCTGCCGAGATGCACACACACACACACACACACACACACATAAAAGCAAGCATGTATGCACACACACACACATTTGACACCAATTTAGACTGTCTCTCCAGGGCCCTGTTAAAGTAGAGAGACCGGCAATAAAATAGGAAGAGGAAAACAGTGGGAAACTCCCTCTCACACACACACATTCCTTCTCTTTCTCTCTATGTCTGTCTCACTTTCTCTCTCACTCACACACACACACACACACACACACACACATGCTCATACACACAGAGGACACATTACAAGCCCTGAGGCCAATGATAAAACTAAGTAGAAAACAGTTGGGTGGGCCCTTAATCTTCAACGACTTAGTATGTGGAGGTCAGAAGGTTTAAGAGAGGTCATAGAAGGTCAAAGGTTAGAGGTCAGAACTTACTGGGCGGTTGTGGAGCAGGACCAGCTTGGTGACCCGTATGTTGATTCTGACGTCCAGACTCTTGCTGTTAAACATGTTGTACACCTGCAAGAGTATCATCCATATCATCATCATCATTTAAATCAACAATTAACATTACTAACAATCATTTGTGAGTGTAATTCAGTGTACTTCAGTGTTCTTAATTAATCAATAGTAACAATAATTTACGAGCGTGTAATTCACTGATACACCCAAACTAAAAAGCTGATATGAGTGATGGTGGTGTAGGGCATATGGCTCTGGTCTAAAGTAGTGCACTATGTAGGGAATAAGGAGCCATTTGGGACGTACCACCAGTGTTTCCTACATGGTGGATGGTTAGTTTCTGATTTCTTGCGGGTCATAGCTGGACCAGGGCTGGCTAACAAGCATTGCTCTTGTGCCAATAATAACCCAAGTAATCATTTGAAAAAGGGGCTTGGAATCCATGATAGTCAAGACAATAGAAGACGACCACACTACTTTGTCTGCATCCCAAATGGCACCCTACATAGTGCACTACTTTTGACCAGAGCCACAGACAGACACAGAGAGAGACAGACAGACAGCGAGAGAGACAGACAGACAGACACAGAGCGAGAGAGAGAGAGATAGAGAGAGACAGACAGCGAGAGAGACACAGAGAGAGAGACACAGACAGACAGGCAGACAGACAGACAGACTCCAACTATGCCTTCTGGAGTCCCTGTACTCTGACTCCCGTTCAGTAAAGCTGCTAATCTACTGTGGTAATGAAGTTAAGGCAGCAGCAGTTGAGCCTAGAGCAGAACTGGCAAGAAAAGACACACACACACACATTCATCTGCTTTGTTTTCTTTCTAAAAATGACCACAAGGCCAGTAAACAAATGACTATGAAACATGTCAAATAATGATTTAATAGTCATAGCCTCTCTGCATTGATCTGCAGACACCAAGGTCGAGTTACTTCACAAGATCCACTGAATTATGATACAATTCTGTGTCTAAATCTCAACCCAAAACTCCACATTAAAATGTTCATAGATGACAGAAGCTTATGAAACAGAATTGAATAATACATAGGCCTACATATTGAGACAATGTTACATTTCTGAGACCGAAAACCATTAAGAGCGTTGGGCCACAACGTTCTTCCCTTGAACAAGGCAGTTACCCCCCAACAACAACTGCTCCCCGGGTGCCGATGACGTGGACGTTGGTTAAGGCAGCCCCCAGCACCTCTCTGATTCAGAGGGGTTGGGTTAAATGCAGTTGTACAACTGACTAGGTATCCTCTTTCCCTTCCCCACATACACAGTCCAATTCTGTCTCTCTCAGCTCAGAAGATCTTCCAACACGTCTTCAAAAGGAGATTACATAGAGAACTGTGTCTGTGACTGTAAAAGAACAAAGTGGATTATCTGTCAAACCAGCAGACTGGCCAAACACACCAGGGATTCATCCCAAATGGCACCCTATTCCACAGGAGGCTGCTGAGGGGAGGACGGCTCATAATAATGTTTGACCTGTTTGATACCATTCCATTTATGCCTTTCCAGCCATTTCTATGAGCACGTCCTCCCCAATTAAGGTGCAACCGGCTGCCTGTGCACAGTCCCCAAGTAGTGCACTACTTCCCTACGGGCCCTGGTCAAAGGTAGTTCACTACATAGGGAACAGGGTTCCATTTGGAACTCAGATCACAGTTACAGCAAAACTAAAGGCCTCAAGGGAATTCTGGCAGTGACTGTAGTTACCAGACTCTTTTACCATACACAACCTCACCAGTTTTCAACAAACTCACTAGTTATCAAACACAACTCACTAGTTATCAAACACAACTAACTAGTTATCAAACACAACTCACTAGTTCTCACCAATTAACCCCTTAATTGGTTATGGGTTCAATTGGAAAAAGCACCTTCAATCTACTAGTGTATTATAGTGCTTCCTCCACTTGATATGTTCTACACAAATCCCTGGTCGTTTGGTTTTGAGGCTGTTTCCCTTTCTTTATGTACAGTACATGTGATTTAAAAAGAGATGGCCCCTAGCTATCATCTGAAAAATACTCAGCAACAGAATTGGAAGCTGCCTTGAAATATACTTTGTTATCAAAATAAAATGCATTCTGATGTATCTTATATGGTTAACCTGGAGCTATTTCCACAGAGTACTGTGATCAGGGAGGATGCCTGCCCCCCCATCTCTCTCTTTTCTCCTCCTGCCGCTCTCTCTTCCCTCATGCCCATCCCTGTCTCTCCTGCCCAGACCTTGGCTGGCTGTACTGCTGTGTTGATCTCTGTCCAACAGCGCTGCCTCGGAGCGTTGTTTAAGCAGTTGGCTAATCCCCCTCTCCCTCCCTCTTTTGCCCTCCCTCCTGTCTTTCCTCCTGTCTCTCTGCTCTCTCGCCATTCTTCCTTCACTAATGCCTTTTCCCCTCTCTCGCTCTCCCTCTCCCTCCTCTTCCCCCTCTCTCGCTCTCCCTCCCTCCTCTTCCCCCCTCTCTCTCTGTCTCCCTCTTTCCTCTTCCCCCTCTCTCTGTCTCCCTCTTTCATCTCCCCCTCTCTCTCATCTCCCCCTCTCTATCTCCCCCTCTCTGTCTCCCTCTCCCTCCCTCCTCTGTCTCCCTCTCCCTCCCTCCTCTTCCCCCTCTCTCTCTGTCCCCCTCTTCCTCCATCCTCTTTCCCCCTCTCTCTCCCTCTCCCCTCTTCCCCCCCTCTCTCTCTGTCTCCCTCTCCACTCTTCCCCCTCTCTCGCTCTCCCTCTTCCTCCTCTCCCAACATTTCTGTCTGTGAGCAACCTGCCTACCCCTGTCTCTCTCTCCTTCCTTTCTCAACCTCCCCCCTTGGCTCTTGCCTACCACTCTCTCCTTCCTCGCTCTTACCCTCCCTCCTCTCCTCTTGTCTATCCCTCTCCCCTCCCCTCTGGTTTCTTGCTCTCCTGCCCAAGTCACTGTTGGGCTATTTCTCTAACTGCTCTGCCCTGTGAGCAGCAGGTTGAATCAGTTGGCTGTTCAGGGAGTTTTAATGAGAAACTAAAAGGGTGAGAAACAGAGGTGAGTCCCAAAGGGCACCCTATTCCATACATAGTGCACTACATTTTATCAGGGCCCATAGGTCACAAGTCAACGTAGTGTACTATGTACGGAATAGGGTGCTATTTTGGACGCACATAGAAAAACAGCATTACAGTTCTCTGGTACTGGCCGGTCTCTCTCGGAGCTAAACCAGCTAGCACAAAGCCAAGAGAAACATGGGAGGTGGCATTGTCAAAATGAAGCTTGTTACCGTGTCTTTAACCTTTAAAACCTGGTAGTGAGCCGCTCAACAGCGTGTGTACAACTCAGACTTAAATCAGACCTAAAATCCCCAAAAGTCCCCACAAGGATAGTAAAACAAGGAAAATTCTCCCTCGTGGAGTTATCATTCCCCACGTCCCCATGAGGACAAAGGCTATTTTAACCTTAAGGGTTAGGTTTAAGGTTACAATTCTGGTTAGGGTAAGGGGTTAGTGGTTAGGGTTAGGGTTAAGATTAGGATTATGGTTAGGGGTTAGGGAAAATAGGATTTTGAATGGAAATTAATTTTAGGTCCCCACAAGGATAGAATTACATAACGTGTGTGTGTGCGTGCGTGTGTTCATGTATGCATGCATTTGAGCGTGTCAAGCATCCTTACCATGTTCATGACGGTGAGCAGGAATCTCTGTGCGGCCTCTGCCCCGTGGTACTGCACCATGTCTGAGTCTGCCACCACCACCGTCTCTACCGTATACAACCCATTCAGATGGATGGCGTTCCTCCTTCTACGGCCCTCCTCCACTCCCTTCTGCCTCTTCTCCTTCTTCCTCACTAGCACAGGGGACAGAGACACACACATGACTGATTATTCATTGCTAGTCCACCATAGCCTGGTCCCAGATCACACCAAACCACTAGGAGTTTGCAAGACAACACAACAGATGTGGTACCAGGCTTACTGCATCTTAACAAGACAACACAACAGATGGGGTCCCAGGCTAGGTTTACTGCATCTTAACAAGACAACACAACAGATGTGGTACCAGGCCAGGCCTACTGCATCTTAACAAGACAACACAACAGATGTGGTACCAGGCTAGGTTTACTGCATCTTAACAAGACAACACAACAGGTGTGGTACCAGGCTTACTGCATCTTAACAAGACAACACAACAGATGTGGTACCAGCCTAGGCTTACTGCATCTTAACAAGACAACACAACATATGTGGTACCAGGCTAGGCTTACTGCATCTTAACACGACAACACAACAGACGTGGTACCAGGCTTACTGCATCTTAACAAGACAACACAACAGATGTGGTACCAGGCTAGGTTTACTGCATCTTAACAAGACAACACAACATATGTGGTACCAGGCTAGGCTTACTGCATCTTAACAAGACAACACAACAGATGCGGTACCAGGCTAGGCTTACTGCATCTTAACAAGCCAACACAACAGATGCGGTACCAGGCTAGGCTTACTGCATCTTAACAAGCCAACACAACAGATGCGGTACCAGGCTAGGCTTACTGCATCTTAACAAGCCAAGCTGACAGGGACAAGAACAGAGACAACGCCAGCTACAGTAGACATTCCATTATACAGTCGTTGAGCTTAAGAATCCCTTATAGATACTTTGATTTGGGCATGACGTCTATTAGTCTTGGGTTAGAAAATGCTTAATAAGTTAGCGGTTGGTAACAGTAGCTAGGTAAACAAAACCAGTGTGAAGCACATCTCTCCATGACTGGAAACGCATAAGAAAACACATTTTGTGATTTGGGTGAGATAACCCTTTAAGTAAAGATGGATGACAGACTGACAGATAAAGAGACGGACAGATAAAAAAGATGTCCGTTCTCTCTCTCTCAAACAAACACACTTCTCACTACCTCTCTTTAGTTCTTCCCTCCCTCTGCTTTAACTTACCTCAGTCCTCTGCAAGATACCACCACCACATACTCTACGGCCAGAAGTTCTATTAGGCCTAATCATCTTAAATGAAATAGCTTCAGTACTCTAACCAATGTTATGAGAATAAGGTTGGGGTTTGCCCATTCACTAAGTTGTTCCAGACTCAATGGGATCTCTAATGTCTTCCATTGGAAAGAAAAGGCACAGCTAGTTTATGTAAGAGTGTTGGAATAAACAATGATAAAACCACTGCAGCAACAACAGGACTTCATGGGCCACATTAAAGGGGCGATCTGCAGTTCAAACAACAAGAAAGTGGTCAAATCAAATTATATTTGCCACATACACATGTTTAGCAGATGTTATTGCGGGTGTAGCGAAATGCTTGTGTTTCTAGCTCCAACAGTGCAGTAATATCTAACAATTCACAACAATACACACAACCTAAAGTAAAATAATGGAATATATAAATATTAGGATGAGCAATGTCGGAGTGGCATAGACTAAAATACATTAGAATAGAATACAGTATATACATATGAGATGAGTAAAGCAAAAATATGTAAACATTATTAAAGTCACTGATTTGGTAAACAGCAGAGGGATGGATGCAAGGACTGGCCATCCATGAGATAAAATTATAGTTTTTCCTATGTTTTGAGGCTATACAGTATTTGTTTACAATTACATTGTTTCCAAACAATGGAGTAAAACAAGCTTATATTTTGAGTTATGATGAGGTACAACAGTTGAACTAAGCTTATAAAACATTTATAAGATATATTCTTTAAAAAATCTAGGAATATGTTAAATTGTAAAAGACTGAACTTCCCCTTTAAGGAGGACTCGCTGCACACACTAACTTTGGTTCTCATCAGAGATGCATGGTTAACTAAAGCTGTAACACCACCTCTAGCAAAACTGTGTGAGAGGCCTTAGTAAAAACAGATTGGGTAACACTACCATAAAGCCAACCGTCATAATGCATTATGATGCGGATAATGCATTATAATGTGGTTAATGCATTATGTGATTATAATGCATTATGATGTGATTATAATGCATTACGATGTGGCTATAATGCAATATGATGTGGTTATAATGCATTATGTGTTTATAATGCATTATGATGTGGTCAATGTATTATGATGTGGTCAATGCATTATGATCTGGTTATAATGATTTATGATGTGGTTAATGCATTACGATGTGGTTAATGCATTACGATGTGGTTAATGCATTATGATCTGGTTATAATGCATTATGATCTGGTTATAATGCATTATGATCTGGTTATAATGCATTATAAAGCATGGATGATCTTCTTAGAAATTATCATCTTTCCCTCGATCCTGACTAGACTGCCAGGCCCTGCCGCTGAAAAACATCCCCACAGCATGATGCTTCACTGTAGGGATGGGTGCCAGGTTTCCTCCACACGTGACGCTTGGCATTGAGGCCAAAGAGTTCAATCTTAGTTTCATCAGACCAGAGTATCTTGTTTCTCATGGTCTGAGAGTCTTTAGGTGCCTTTTGGCAAACTCCAAGCGGGCTGTCATGTGCCTTTTACTGAGGAGTGGCTTACATCTGGCCACTCAACCATAAAGGCCTGATTGGTGGAGTGCTGCAGAGATGGATTTCCTTCTTGAAGGTTCTCCCATCTCCACAAAGGATCTCTGGAGCTCTGTCAGAGAGACCATCAGGTTCTTGGTCACCTCCTTGATCAAGGCCCTTCTCCCCTGATTGCTCAGTTTGGCCGGGCAGCCAGCTGTAGGAAGAGTCTTGGGGGTTCCAAACTTCCACTTAAGAATGATGGAGGCCACTGTGTTCCTGGGGACCTTCAACGCTGCAGAAATGTTTTGGTACCCTTCCCCAGATCTGTGCCTCAACACAATGCTGTCTCGGAGCTCTAGGGGCAATTCCTTCGACCTCATGTCTTGGTTTTTGCTCTGACAGGCACTGTCAACTGTGGGACCTTATATAGACAGGTGTGTGCATTTCCAAATCTTGTCCAATCAATTGAATTTACCACAGGTGGACTCCAATCAAGTTGTAGAAACTTCTCAAGAATGATCAATGGAAACAGGATGCACCTGAGCTCAATTTCGAGTCTCATAACAAAGGGTCTGAATACTTATGTAAATAAGGTATTTATGTTTTTTATTTGTAATAAATGTGCAGAGATTTCCAAAAAACAGTTTTCGCTGTGTCATTATGGAGTATTGTGTGTAGATTGATGAATTTTATATTTTAATTTTACATTTTAGAATAAGGCCGTAATGTATCAAAATGTGGAAAAGGTCAAGGGGTCTGAATAGTTTCGGAAAGGCATTGTATATGCAATGAGACGCATCTTACACTGATGATGTTGGCAACACGATTGTTCCTGACTCAGCAGATCAATACTCATGATCAATACTGTTTTTGCCATGGTTCCCTCTGTTCTTGAATACTTTCAATAAGTATTTCAAGTTCATAACACTGTACACTGGCAGTAGGGTTGCAAAATTCCGGTAACTTTCCCCCAAGTCCGAGGATTCCTGGAATCCTCCAACCAGGATTTCTGGAAAACCTGGGAATTTTTATAAAGTTACTGGAATGTTGGAACTCTATCTGGGAGGATATCAATTCTATTAAAGTAACAGCCATTTACATTTATCTGAACTGTAACTTTAAGAACACCCATGATATATTCCCGTTAGTGGAAGAAGGGCCATATCATTCCATGTATTTAGTTCAATCCAACCTATTTTCCAGCATATATCTGGAGCTTGTTTCTAGCATGGCTTGCGCACACACACCACACACCCCACACACACACCTCTGTAGAAACCAAACTATTGGTTGTGGAGGTATTGTTCGGTTAATCTGTTGTCTGTTAAGGTTGTTTATCTGCGTGGACAAACACTGTGGAAAGATGTTTTGTTCTCAGAGAAGAAGAGTGCTTAGCTTGGGCAATGACAATACTGGACAACTGTGGAGACTCAGTGAATCAAAAGCCATACGGCACCCCAAGACCTGGAGGGGTGCCTTGGGAATGGGAATGCCAAACAGCATGAGAATTATCCATGTGTTGTTGTGAACTTAAAGCAATGTTTATCACATGTTCTTGTTTATGTTTAGTGCATTGGAAATGGCAAGATGAGAGGGATCTGTGAAACCCCCAGTTATCTGGTCTAAAAAACATGTTGCACACAAACCCATTGCAGAGCTCTATTGGTCACACGGAGAAAAACATTTGAAGTAGAACATGAGATACAGACAAACATGAAAATCCGGTCCCATTTAATTATAGTAATAATAACAATGTAATAATATGTATACATACAGTATATTACTCAAGTGTATCTCTAAAAACAGTGCATGGTATACTTAACGACATTAGTTCGAACACCGCAAGTAGCTTCTGACAAGAGGAAGAAGGTACTCTCTTCAACCCTCCTCTCCCAATTCCTCTCCTCCTCTTCAACCCTCCTCTCCCTCTGCTCCTCTTCAATCCCTCTCTCCCTCCTCCACTTCATCTCTCAAGCGTCTGGAACAGATGTCCATACACCATCACCCTGTAATGTGACCGATAACCACTCCACAGACGTGGGCAGATTTCCCACCTAGACCCTACTGTGTCCATGACAACGCAGGTTTGACAGAGGGCACATGGCAACCAGGCCAACTTCTGACCAATCGGAGGCCAAGGAACTTAAATCGTAATGATTCTTTCACTGACGATTCTTTCTACTTCACTCTTCACTGTTTGTGGACAAATGGATATCTGTCTGTAGGCATGTGACAGCAGCATATACAACGGACAGGGAAAGCTTTCTTTCTGTGTTCAAAGTGAAATCTCACAAACAACGTATCAACCAATCGCCATGTGAATAGCAGTGTTTCTAAGACAAGGTTATTCTCAAAGTTTGGAGAACAAAATAAAGCTGAGGCCGAAACTCTTCATATAAAAGCAAGCCTGAAGGCGACATGTGCTTCTCCCTCACGCTGTAATGTGATATCTCACAAACAACTTATCAATCAAATGTCATTTGAATAGCACAATTTTCAGGAATTAGTGTATTTGTCACAGAAGGCTTAACAAAGAAAACCCATATTGAAACTAATAGCCCAAACCTATAGGGGAACAACAACAGTACTGACTAACTCCCTTACACTTCTGTCATCAGTCTCATCACCATGCACATCCCACCCAGACAGCAATAAAAGAGGTATTGATGAAGAGCAATAAAGACAACTCCCTTCCTCCCTTTGCAGTGGCCTATACCAGTCACCAGAGAAGAAAACCAATAACAAGAACAATATTGAGACAAACAGGAAACTGCTTTGAACCCCAAAGACAAAGTTGAGCACAAAGTTGCAACCCAAATGGCACCCTAGTCCCTTTATAGTGCACTACTTCTGACCAGGGTCCATAGGGCTCTGGTCAACAGTGGTCCACGTTGTAGGGAATAGGGGGGCATTTGGGACAGCCCCAACTTGTTTCTGAGTCATACTGAGACAAATTACGGCCTGCTTTGAAATCTTGAGACTAACACACTCAGCAGGAGACAATAAAATCTGCCGACTCAACGGTTAGCCAGTGCTGCTGCTGTTATGGGTCTGAAGCAAAGTCCTCTAATCCTGATGTGTAATAACTTTGGATGAACTGACTGAGGACAGAGTGTATAGATCGACACCAGGGCTGCAACATTTCTGTAACTTTCCCAAAACTCCCAGTAATTTTGCAACGCTAATTGACACATTTGGGTTCTGAAACCTCTCCAGTTCATTACGGTCTATATGGATATAGAAGCCCATTATAAAGGTCTAATTGATAGGATCCAGCCTAGACCTAGGTCCTAGACTACAACCAGACTCCACAGTCAATGTATGGCAGAGAGGTGCCCACATAAAGAGATCACTCAAAGATACCTTTTTTTTATCACACCTTAGAAGTGTTATATTAGTGAACTATCCATTTAAGAGCTGTCCAATTAAAGGGGATCAATCGTTCACTCAAAGAATCTAAGTTTGCCAGACATTTCCATTCCTCATGTGTCCTGTCCTAATTAGCATCTGATTGATGTTCTAGAAACGACCAGTCTGCATCCAAAATGAAACCCTATTCCCTACATAGTGCACTACTATTGGCCCTGGTGGGCCCTGGTCAAAAGGACTACACTCATTAGGGAATAGTGTGCCATTTGGGGTACAGTCAGGAGATACATCAGTCCAATCAGAGCATCACTCCAAAGAGAATCTTTTAAAAACTTTAATGAGAGAATCCTTTAGATGTTGGAGACATGTGGAGCATTAATGCTTCAGCTGCCACGCCTATCTCTTTGATGTGTCTGAGAGGAGCTGGAGAAGGAACAGCAAGCTCTAATTGATATGTTGGAGAAGAGCTGGAGAAGGAACAGCAAGCTCTAATTGATGTGTCTGAGAGGGGCTGGAGAAGGCACAGCAAGCTCTAATTGATGTGTCAGAGGGGACGGAGAAGGCACAGCAAGCTCTAATTGATGTGTCTGGGAGGTGCTGGAGAAGGCACAGCAAGCTCTAATTGATGTGTCAGAGGTGCTGGAGAAGGAAAAGCAAGCTCTAATTGATGTGTCTGAGAGGAGCTGGAGGAGGCACAGCAAGCTCTAATTGATGTGTCTGAGAGGGGCTGGAGAAGGAGCAGCAAACTCTAATTGATGTGTCTGAGAGGGGCTGGAGAAGGAACAGCAAGCTCTAATTGATGTGTCTGAGAGGGGCTGGAGAAGGAACAGCAAGCTCTAATTGATGTGTCTGAGAGGGGATGGAGAAGGCACAGCAAGCTCTAACTGATGTGTCTGAGAGGGGACGGAGAAGGCACAGCAAGCTCTAATTGATGTGTCTGGGAGGTGCTGGAGAAGGCACAGCAAGCTCTAATTGATGTGTCTGAGAGGTGCTGGAGAAGGAAAAGCAAGCTCTAATTGATGTGTCTGAGAGGAGCTGGAGGAGGCACAGCAAGCTCTAATTGATGTGTCTGAGAGGGGCTGGAGAAGGAGCAGCAAGCTCTAATTGATATGTTGGAGAAGAGCTGGAGAAGGCACAGCAAGCTCTAATTGATGTGTCTGAGAGGGGCTGGAGAAGGCACAGCAAGCTCTAATTGATGTGTCTGGGAGGTGCTGGAGAAGGCACAGCAAGCTCTAACTGATGTGTCTGAGAGGGGACGGAGAAGGCACAGCAAGCTCTAATTGATGTGTCTGGGAGGTGCTGGAGAAGGCACAGCAAGCTCTAATTGATGTGTCTGAGAGGTGCTGGAGAAGGAAAAGCAAGCTCTAATTGATGTGTCTGAGAGGAGCTGGAGGAGGCACAGCAAGCTCTAATTGATGTGTCTGAGGTGCTGGAGAAGGAAAAGCAAGCTCTAATTGATGTGTCTGAGAGGGGCTGGAGAAGGCACAGCAAGCTCTAATTGATGTGTCTGAGAGGGGCTGGAGAAGGAACAGCAAGCTCTAATTGATGTGTCTGAGAGGGGCTGGAGAAGGCACAGCAAGCTCTAATTCAGTTGTATTCAAAGTCGTCCGATAACCAGATTTTAAAGAGGAGAGGATTTATTCATGATGACATCCGGATGCCATAGAAGACGTCATATTGAGGTTGTTAGCAGGTCACAATCAACAGCTCAAACCTGGACATCCATATATCCATCCATCCCCCCAATCCACCCACCCACCCATCCATCCATCCATCCATCCATCCAAGGAACAATAATATCCTGTATGTTAGAATAACTTACTACAACCTCTATCAAGAGGTCTGGACCTGAATGGAAATGGAGGCTGTCCACTTTCAGTGGAGTACGCCACTAATGTACTGTGATGCACTTTAGCACTGATTTCAAATGTTTTTCCCAAAGCAGAAAACACTGGTATGTCTGCCTTTGGGCAGGTCCAAGTAGTAACAGATAGCAGGTCCACTGTTGTTTTAACCTACTTTGGGGCTTCTCCTGCTGACCAAATATATATTTTTTTACCTTTATTTAACTAGGCAAGTCAGTTAAGAACAAATTCTTATTTTCAATGACAGCCTAGGAACAGTGGGTTAACTGCCTGTTCAGGGGAAGAACAGATTTGTACTTTGTCAGCTCGGGATTTGAACTTGCAACCTTTTGGTTACTAGTCCAACACTCTAACCACTAGGCTACCCTGCCGCCCCGTGGCCGTCTCAGATTCATCTAGCAGGAATACCATCACCCACGGCAACACGGCCACCAGCATAATAATAATTATAAAATTGTCTCCCAGCTCATTGGTCAAGAGCCGGGTGCTTGACAGCTAAGACTGGGCCACTAGACTGTGCCACTAGACTGTGCCACTAGACTGTGCAGATATTCTTAAGAATAACAAAAATGTAGGCAGCCTGGACGGCATAGTGGAAGTCTGTAAAGCAAGTGAGCAGAGAGGAGTTGGGAGAGTGTTTTAGGGTTGGGAGTTGGAGAGGTTTAGCATATTTCAGATTCTCTCTCAGCCCTGGCCACAATGTCGGTCTGGCTGCATCTAGACTTCTCATTCTGTGATTTCACATTCTAAACAATAACACAGCCCAGTGTCTGGGAGATAAGATTCACCTTTGATTTCTTAATGTTCAGCTTGACCGTGCTCAAGAAAAAGGAATGTTCAGTGTCATCGTTTTGGCCTTTAGAACTACAACAGGCTTTCCATGGATTTCCCTGGTGTAGGCTGAAGATGGGTCAGTTCTGCATTTTCCCCAATAATGGTTAAGGTTAGGATTGGGGGAGGGGAAGCTGATCCTAGATCTGTACATAGGAAAAACCCCACAGCCATTTCCTAAAGCCACAGGCCATACCTCTGTCAGGATACCTAGTGGAAGGTAAGAGTTGCCCCTAACCCCAGGTCTCAGATCATATATCATTTAACCCCCTAATGGTTAAGATTAGGATTGGGGGTAGGGTAATCTGATCCTAAATCTGTGGTTAGGGGAAACGTCTAGCTCGAGCTGATGTCTAACTGGTCCCCCCCATCAGCCCTCTGTCTAACTGACCTCCCATCAGCTGATGTCTAACGGACCCCCCATCAGCTGATGTCTAACGGACCCCCCATCAGCTGATGTCTAACGGACCCCCCCATCAGCTGATGTCTAACGGACCTCCCCCATCAGCTGATGTCTAACGGACCCCCCATCAGCTGATGTCTAACTGACCCCCATCAGCTGATGTCTAACTGACCCCCATCAGCTGATGTCTAACTGACCCCCCCATCAGCTGATGTCTAACTGACCCCCCATCAGCTGATGTCTAACTGACCTCCCATCAGCTGATGTCTAACTGACCTCCCATCAGCTGATGTCTAACTGACCTCCCATCAGCTGATGTCTAACTGACCTCCCATCAGCTGATGTCTAACTGACCTCCCATCAGCTGCCACAGTGCCAATGAAACTCCGGCCTGGGAGAAATTACATGTTTTCATTTCTGAACTGTTTTCTCTGTGAGCCTGCAGCTCTCTACACTCTTAGAAAAAAATGTGCTATCTAGAACGTAAAGGGGTTCTACGGCAGTCCCCATAGGAGAACCCTTTGAATAACCCTTGTTGGTTCCAAGTATAACTCTTTCCACAGAATCCAAAATGGTTCTACCTGGAACCAAAAAGGGGTTTAACCTGGAACCAAAAAGGGTTTTACCTGGAACCAAAAAGGGTTTTACCAAGAACCAAAAAGGGTTCTCATATGGGGACAGCAGAAGAACCCTTTTGGAACCCTCTGTTCTAAGAGTGTAGGACTGTGTTCCAAATTACACCCTATATAGTGCTCTATGGGCCCTGATCAAAAGTAATGCTCTATATAGTGAACAGAGTGCCATTTGGGACGCACCCTATACATGCGACCAGTGACCAGCTCAGCATATCCATCTGAAACCCAACTCTCCTCCTCTTGTTATCTTAACATTTCCACATTCCATGTGAAGAAAAACCTAGTAAATGGATGTATAAAGAAACGGGCCGACAAATAAAACAAACAAACTTTGCTG